>JAPSGF010000011.1:4433532-4503532 GCA_035772895.1 Perdix hodgsoniae
CTCTAAGATTTCTTGATTTTCAGGAAATCAAAATGTCCTAGAAGCCACTGCAGATTTCAGATTTACCATTGCTTGTGAACGTTCAGGAGCGACCAAACCAACTCATCACACAGTGCATGTTGTTGCTTCCATGTCCTTGCTATTGGCTTGAGTCCCAGCAAAGGAATCCTCACCATGCCTCATCAGGGCACATTCTTACAAGTCCTCCTTTCTCCAGTAATATATTAAGTGTAGGGCTTGTCCAATTGACTTTACCAATAGTCTTTTGTATAATCACTTGTCAGTCTCCTGTTTTTAGGCAGTTTATGAAAGGGAGAGGAATGGGAAAGAGAGAAAAAAAAAAAAAAAGGTGGAGGAATAAAGGTTAACTCATTCAATAAGCCAAATGATATCAGTGAGGAAAAATTCTTGTAATAAGGATAGTGTTTTAATAACCTATGCCATATCTTTTATAAGTCCCTTGCTAACACTCCTTAGTTTAGCAGTTTTTATTCATTAGAATGGAAAATAAAAAACTCTCTTTTTAACTGTTGGCTCTTATCTAGACTTCTCAAGCTCCGTCCTGGCAAAATGCCAAACAATCCCAAAAGCATTTGGGACTAAAGGTTACAAAGGCACTGTAGTGATTTTCACAGAGATAAGAGGCAATGTTATTAAAATTTTGTGTACTGTTTAGTGGGTATAATTAATACTGGGCAGTAGTTGAGGTAGTAATGGCAAAATTCAAGACATACAGGCTTATTTATAATAATTAGCAATAGCATCACTGTAAGATTGTAAAGTTAATAAAGAAGAAATAAAATAACATTACATTCTTTATTCTAACTGTCTTAAAGCTATAGAGTTTACTTTCAGATACACTGGACCTGGTATTGATTTGGAAAATACATTGTTTTACAGTGTCACAAGTTACTGGTTTAGTGTATATATCTGTATGACTAGGCAGACCGACTTATGGTGGGTGGTTTAAAAGCAGGAATGCTCTAAGGTTATGAAGCTGGTAAGACACCAGATTAAGAGCAGACTTTGGTTTGGTTTCCAAAAATTGATAGTTCTCTCTTACAGTTGCTTTTGGAGGTTATACAGTCAGTCAGTTCATACATAATCCAAGACATTACTCTTCTCTCTTTTGTTAGAAAGACTCTTGCTGACTTTTACCCTTCTGGGTAACGATGGGATCAACCTTTTCTGGTTCTGTAAGATTGTTTCCATGATGGCTTCCGAAAAAATTCCCTCCTGTCACCTCATCCCCATGGGCACTGCATAGCTCAGAGGGGCTCAAGTCCTTCCAATCCTGCTGCTGTCAGTGAGGATGGCACTAGTTTTGGGGAGGACTGCACCAAAGCACATGGCAATACCTGTGCCAGTAATTTCACGATAGTTTCCTATTCTTTTCAATAGCGTTTCAAAACTCCAGATATTAACTTCTGTTTCTAATGATTGTGCAGTGTTGTGTGTGTGTGGATGTGCAACACAGTTAATTATTTTATTCAGTAAATAATTACAAATTGCAATTTCATTTTCTTTCTGAGAATTATTCTTTGGAGTCGGCCTTTTCATGGCTTAAATGGGAGACGTTTCAAAAACTAATCTTTGATCGCTAGCAAAATATGCCTAGAATATAAGCATTTCAGTTGGCATTAACTATAAACAAATTTTCAGTGGTATTTAAATGTGTGACCGTAAAATATTTCTGCTGGCATTTCCTTACTAGTTAGCAGCTGTTACAACAGTCTCCAAACATCTATTTTGTAATACAGATTAATAGAAATGAGCAAGAAGATGATAGGGGAAGAAAATCTTGGATACAACTGCCTTTTATTCTTAATTGGGAAAGTGTATAAGCAGACAGAATTTCATTTCATTTATGAATGTTAGACTTCAGCTGAATTCTGTAAGTTATACTGAGTGTAGCTTAACACATTCAATTTCAGACATAACTAAACTAATCGGATAGGGATTTTTAAAAACAATTTATTCAATTTCAATGGAATTTCCATTTTACTAGCTGTAATCTCAAATATGTAAATGGTAGCCAGAGCTGGATGTGATGTTTCAGTTAAGAATTTTTTTTGCCCATTGTTTCTTCTAGCATCTTCTTGCCAAATCTTCTGGAGCGCTTGTAATTTCCTCTGTACAGAGCCCAACAGGCTCATCAGCAGCAGAAGGTAAACATAATAGATGTGAGGAATTTCTGGAGATTTATGAGGTTTAGCTTTCTGAAACGTACACTGTGTCTGGCAATCCTAGGATGTGGCCACATGTGGACTGCAAATTGAAAATGTTATAAATGGGGCATCATTTAGCCCTTCTAAGCAATAAAATTTAGGAACAAAAGATGCTTTCTCCAATAGTACTTAAATATTCTTTCTGCCCTACAACAGTGTGTTTTAGCTCAAAATTAGGAAGGTTAAGTTTTTGTTAAAATGCCTGTGAAATTTGACAAACAGATTAATATCCATATTATTTAATATGGATATATAGTCACCCATATTGCTTTATGTTGAAACAGTCAGATCAGAGATCATTTTACAGCATTGTAGGAATATGAAACTACTCCAACTAAGGAGACTGGTATTATTGGAATTTGGTATCAAAAGCTTCAGAACAAAAAATGTCAAATTACAAGCCTCATGACTGTACCATCATTCTAAACATTAATATGTTAAATTCTGCTGTCCGTTTATGAAAATGTAATTAAAAAAAATGCACTCCTACATCAGTTTATTGAGGTGACAAAAATAGACACATTAGAGAAGGCAGAAATATACCATCCTAACAATCACGGCAATATTACTGCATGTTAAAGTGTTCTTTTAACCTTTTTCAGTGGGCTTTTCTGATATTAATTAATCAGCTTGAATGCTGTCAACATCTCAAGCACTAGAGTGCTAGTTCCAGTTCTGTGCCAGGCATTTCTCTGCATTTTTCTTTTATATGTTTAACTCAATTGCCTAGAAGAGCATTAGCAGAACAGTATAGAGACACCTCTTCTTTCTGCCCATTGTTTACCCATAGTATTGCCTGATGGAAGAGCTCATGTTCATAAACCTGGGTTTTTCAAGGCCTGTTTCATCACCATTCTCAAGGACTTGCATAAATGAAAGATGGAATGATTTGGAGATAAATAGTGCTGAGAAAATCACTTTAACCCTCATCTTCCACAGTACATTGAGACAGGGAAAAGATAGCCTTCAGTGAGAAACATGGTTAAACAAAATCTTTTCTGACTTCTAAGGTGAATGACACTTGAAATGTTGCTCCTTGATGTGTTTAAAATCTAAAAACTTTGCACACATCCCTTGTGTTTTTGCTTCTGCTGGGTGCCGATGCTTCCAGATGTAGCTTAATTGCTAAGATTGAAATGATAACCATTTACATATCAGCTCTGGGCCAATACCTGATTCTGACACTTTCCAAAGTTTTTTGTGTATTGATTTTCTGGCATTTCTCACATTTCACTAACACTGTAATATTGGAGAATCTAGGAGAGTTAACATTTTCATCTTCCAGTCTTCATGTGCATGTTCCTAAATTGTATGGGCACTTTAGAAGTATTAACAGTATTTTTTAGCTTTATTTGGAAGATAAAATATTTCAAAGACCAGGGTATAAAAAGCTAGCTATCATTGGAAAAAAAAACATTTAATTATTAATGAAAGCAAGACATTGGCTTGGAATGAGAAGTGACTGCTTATTTACAGGAGATTTTACAGCAAAGGTAAATAATGAAATCTGTTTTCTAACCTAACCTACATAGCAGTTTTGATTTAAAGCTGTTTCTTTACAAGGAAAACACAAATAAGCATTTTAACTCCCTGCAAAATAGGAAAATAGGTGTCCTGAGTTCGTACAGGTTTTGTGTGCATTTCGCACTAGGAGCTATTGTGGAAGTGGGATTACTGCCTGACAATTTCATCATGTCTGTGAAAGTAATGTTTAGGAGGTGAAGTAATACAATGATGCTAATCCAGCTTTTTATAATCAGCCTCCTATATATATAATATTTATGTTATTGTCTGTGCAGGGTTTTCTTTTCCTAGAAGCATTCCTTATCTACTAGAATTCCTGTTTGACAAATGAGATTGGATTACCGAATCACAGCTGTATACACTGGTTGATGTATTGCTGCAAGATTGATAATTCAGAAAAGCAATGTAGTATTTGGGGGTTAATTTTCTTTTCTTAGATACAAGAATCTAATGCTTCTTGCTAGATATTTTCTTCATTTTTGTTATCTAAGTTTTACCAGGTTTAGACTAGTTATTGACTCAGTTAATGTAAAAAATGTTGATATGCTGTCAATATTAATGTAGATGTCAGTCCAACACTAGTCCCTAATGTATGTAAGAGCAAGTATTTTTTACCTTGATACAGAAAGGCAGTCATGTGTGAGATTTAATATACATCCTAATCTATCTTGTCATTGCACTAGCCATGGGTGATGTGCTAATGTATGGGCAACCATTTTCTTTTTCTCTTCACACAATAGAATAGATACACATGAATGACAGCTAAGTCTCTGCTCTGTAATTATTTGGAGGGCAGTTAGACTGTACGGAGGGAATGCGGTAGTTTTACTTACAGACTTTTAGTCTGTGGCCTTTTTTTTTTTCTTTATTTTTAATCTTCCAGGTAACCTTATGATCACTAATAACTGAAAATAGTAGTAACAACCAAGAAACATCTAAATCTGTAAGCTTCATAACACATACAGATTTGAAATTCCAGTTCTGCATCCTTATGCACCCAAGCAAATATTTTTATGCATTTGAACACATTCTTTATTCCGACATCATCATTTTTATTCACATTCTTGGAAAAATATGCTTTATGATGCAGAAGATTTGTCATCAAGTATTTCCAATAAGAGAATAGTAAAATGACCTCTTTAATTAAATGTCTCTTTTATATTAATTTTCCTTTTCCCCTTTTCCACTTATTTTTAAAATTGTAAACAATTATGGAAATATGGGATTGTAAATATAAGTTGACACAATGTAAGATAAGCAAGAAAAAATTAATGTTCATAGCATGTTTCATCTCTGTGCGTCTTGGCAAAACCAAAAATTTGAATGTAGCTTTTTATATAAAAGAAATTTTGATGAGATTGCAGTTTCCTAAAAAGCAAGTCCAAAATTACATATTGCTTAACACAGCTTGAGTCAACAAATCTTTAACTTCTCATATTAATTTATAATATAGCTTCCTTTTATTCCTCCCTTTGAACTGTAAGAAACTGTCTTTATGCCTTCAATCTGTCTTTGTGTGAGAGAAAATGAAAATGAGGCACATTGGCCAGATCATAAAGATAAGCAACTGCCTGCAATTTCATTATTTTTACTATATATTTAGAGAGCGAGGGTAAATTTTCTTCCTTTTGGTTGGATGCTATTATCTGTAGACTAAAGGTATTGCTTTCCTGGCACCTTCCATTGTTACACTCAGAATTAAAATCACTATGCACATCTTTACTTAACTCTAAATTGAGACTGGTATGATTTCAACAATGGAAACTGAGCACAAAATTCTTCACACAGTGCTTTATATGGAAATATTCCTTTTCGCCAAAAGAAGAAAAGAAAAAAGGAAAGCAAAAAGAAGTCCAAAACAATCTATTTTTAGAATATGTTATAATTCTCATACTACTTCAGTTTCCTATGAGTAGTTCTTCACTGAGAGTAGTAATGTAAGGCTAAATTGTTACCTTATGTTTTCATGAAGTAGGTTTGTGACCACTGACAGTTATAATTTACAGTGATTATGGACATTAGCATACTTGACTCCTGCTATTATTTTTATTTTGACTACAAAGAGTTTCAGCAGACTAATCGCATGAGGAGTGGATGTTTTATCTTCAGAGGCTGCTGCAAAGTTCCTATCAGACTGCAGTGATGCACCAGCCCTTGATCACAGTTGATAGGAAGTACTAGTTTGTACCTTTGAGAGAATCCTGTGTAAAACCATGCACTGAGACACAGTAGGTTCTTCTGTCAGTCTCT
This sequence comes from Perdix hodgsoniae, assembly GCA_035772895.1. Taxonomy (NCBI): domain Eukaryota; kingdom Metazoa; phylum Chordata; class Aves; order Galliformes; family Phasianidae; genus Perdix; species Perdix hodgsoniae. The sequence goes on from JAPSGF010000011.1 coordinate 4,439,535, forward strand.
GTGTCTACTGATCTATCTAGCTACCTGCTACACAAGAGAGTGTCTGAATATTTTTCAAAACTGCTAAAAGGAAGAACGGATGGTGTCAAATACTTTAATATGCAAATGATTTTTGCTCACTAAAGACTTCATAGTGACTGCTGTGTCATTACTCATTCATGTAAATTCTGCATGTTTCTGTGTTTCTAGGGCCACACTGAACTAGTAATGTAAACTTTGATGAGACACAAGAGGTATCAGAGCAGCATGATAGGCACTAGATGCACTCTGTATTACAAACTTCAGCATTTTGTAAAAAGAGAATTTTCAGAAATTTCGTTCAAATCTTCAATCTTTTGCCTTTTATAAATGAAATTTAAAAAAATCTATGTCCAGTTAAAATTTGTATCACGGGGTAAATCTGAATTATTTTCATTTAAATGCTACCATTCCCTCTTGTTCCCTCTTGTTGCTGGTAGTAGGCCAAAATGTAGGTACGATGTAGATACTGAATTAAAGATATCTATAAGAAGTTGTTGGAAAATCTAAGAATATTGACATGACATTGAGAATATGCATTAAATTTTTCAGAAGGAGTAGGAAATCAGGTCTTTGCTTATAAGGAGTGTTTCTATAACTATTTTTTTCTTGTCTAAGTGTTTAACAACACTCATACAGTGCATGAGACCATACAAACCAGTTCACTTAGTATGTTTTCAGCCTGTCATGTTAATATGTAAATACATGTGCATATGTATTTAGACAAATCTAAAAACATGCATTATTTACATGCTGTAACAGATTTTTTTCTGAGTCATTACAGTCTATTATGTAAATATATATTTAAAGGGCATAATACATTTTTTTAATTTCACTGGATTTTTGACTTGATAGATCATAATGGCTAAGATCTCTTACACAGTACCTAATAATTTATTTCAGCCTGTATTATAGATGTTGCTATGATGTTAATATGAATTTGCATATAAAATATGCTTCAAGAAGTTGCTGTACACATGAAGATTAATAATTCACTGATTTTAAATGGAAGAGAGAACATCAAAACTGATTAGTTTACATAAGGGTAAGATTCACTCTGCAGAAGGCTAGCACAAAAACTAGGCATCATTTAAGCCTCACTTAAGCCCTTCAAATGTACTTTAAATGGCTCTTAACTGGTGCATAGGGGTGCATAGGTTTTGCTCTGGCCTTTGGTGAAGTACTGAGTGTAATCCGTAAGAAAATAATGTACTTCTAAAAGCTCCTCACTTCTAGAAGTGAATTGGTATGTCTCCTAGGAGCTCTGAATTGCCAGATGTTTACCCAAATTTTACCTCACTGTTTGCAAAAAAAGGTGAAACTCAGTTTTTGGAGGAATAAATAAAGACCATTTCCATGTATTTTGAGTCATGTCTTCATCAGCAGCAGACAACAGCTCAGAGGTGGCCAAACTAGTTCAGAGTACCTGTTTGCATCTTCTAGAGATTGAGGAAATTTATTTATCCCAAATATATATTCCAATTCATGCAAATTAAATTCCATCTCATATTATCTAATTAGATATGGAATTTAGCCATTGAGTGGATTCTGAGGTGCTTTCAAGATCATTACTATTCATGGAAACTGTGTATTCATCTGGTTACTGGGATAAGGTTTAATGTTTGGATATGTTGATGTTCAGTCAACAGATCTGACTAAACACAGGCAGAATGGAAAAAAAAAAAAGAAAGAAGTCTCAGATTGTTCCTTACCAACAAATACTTCTGGTTATGGGACAGTGCTGGCACTAGTAGATGGTTTTGTAATAGGAACCTGACAGCAGCCAGTAGCATATGCTAAGGGAATGAACAGAGGAAGAGGTCAAGCATACAGTCATGCTTCCCTGGCACAGCATCCTAGCTTCTGGCAAGTTTTCCAGACATCTAGTTTTCAGCAGACCAGGCTTAAGCTGCAAGCACAGGAGAACAAAGAATACCTACAGAGTTTAATAATGGAGAATCTCTCAGGAGGGATGGTAGGAAAAGAGAGAGTGTGACTTGGGCTCCAAAGCCTGCTGGGAGTGAGAATGTCAGAGGAAAATAGACATGTCTAGGTAATTGTGAAATGGTAGAAGTGTAGTTAAGCTGGATTTGTGTTGGGTGCTGGTTGTTTAAAAATACATTTATCTAATACTTTGTTTCTAAGCAATATGTTTTGAAGTAGAACAGCTGTTTGTAGGATATGTCCAGGATCAGATTGCAGAAAGAGCTGCAGGGCCTAACTCACGTCAGTGCTGTGGAACAAAACCAGGTTATAATACTCAAGATATGCAAAATACATTGCATCACAGAGGTACAGGGGGATCTGGGATGTAAGATATTCTTCCAAAGGCTACAACAGTCCCTGCAAACTAGAGAGGCAAAGAATCCATCCAAAAATGCCTTGAGGACAAGGGCTCACATCCTTTTGATCAAACTCTTTCCACAGCGCTGCTGGAGTTACCCCTCTCATTGGGAAAGAGGAATCATCTACAACTGTTCAAAGTAGGAAGAAGAGGAGTTTGGCCTGTTTTCAAGCCAGCCTCACCTTACAGAGGTTTCACCTAACATTTTTCAGTGTGATCCAAAATGAGCAAACATGAGGTCAAGCTGTTTGAATGATCTCTCTATGATGCCTATTGAGCCTGGGGCCAATTGGTAGCTACCTAGCCTAGGTATGGCTCTGTGGCCTTGATACAGGTTCTACCCACAGGGCAAACTATTCTGGCAATAGAATTTTCTGTAAAAGCATCATTTTGAGTAGTGGGTCATGTTTTAATGGGTATGGAGTAGAAAGGTCTTTATATGAAAACAGAAATATATCTACTAAGGAGGCTGTTTCAGGCCTGCTTAAATAAGAAATTTAAAGTGGTATCCTAAGGGCCTAGCTGTGCAGGGAGAGCTCATACAGAAAACAAAGCTTCTTTAAATCTGTCTCACCATGTGACATAGGACTGAGGCAAACTGATTTCCCTTCATTTTTCTCCCTTTTCTTAATTTTTCACCCTTCTGTCAAAGGCAGACTTCATTCTTCTGGCTTTATGCATATAGAGATAGACTTTCATAGATACATGTCATCTTCTATACACATAATGGAAGTGCTACATTATCACTGAATATATTAATTATTAAAATTAATTTATAAAAGCTACCAGCAGTGAGAAGCTGTATACAAATAATTCTGAGTGCTCTGAAATGTATGGGTAGAAGCTGCCTACATTTGTAAAGCAAAAATAAATAATAAATGACATTTGGGGGCAGAAGTTACATTATCTATGCTCTGTATGATAAGAGTTTCTTCATATTCATATTATGAATGCATATTAGTATGTTTTATAGAAACTTTTACAGTAATTGTCTGAATATCTCTTTTTTAATGATTATGGATCTCATTGCTTTTGTCTTTTGAGTGAAATACCAGATGTTACAATTCCCTGTAGCGGGCCAATTACTAGCTAAGTTTTGTTATTCTAATATACATCAAAACAATAGTTCAACTATGTAAGCCTGAAGAATCTTTGGGAGACAGTTTGTTTGTTTGTTTGTTTGTTTTTATAACTCAAAAACACATAAAACCAATTCCTTTTCAAATCATATGATTAAAATAATCATATGAGCCTCAATTTAGATTTACTTCTTAGCTTTTATCCTGGAGCAAATTTTCTTAACAAGCTTGGAAGGGTGTTGGAGGGGATGAAGCAAAAGGAAGGAAAGGAGGGAGGGAAGCCTCACCAGTGAAAATGCTGACTGAACCTTAACTATTGCATTGTGAATGGCAATGCAATAATACAATGCTAACAAGGACTCCTGAGATAAATACAACATCAATTAAAGGCTTGCAGGTGTGTCACTGGGGGTGGATAAAAAGAGAGAATGGGAAAGGATTTGTGCCAGCAGACCTTATGGTTTTGTTGTAATTAGTAATCTGTGCAGGTGTCTATTATGACTAACTGACAATAAATCTTGGTTTCTGTTTTGAATATTGCTTTTGTTTCCCAAGTTCCATGCCTGAAGGGGAGAAAGAAAATGACTAGAAGATTAATTACTGCAATGGTTACTCCCAACAAGATAAAATGGAAAGTAGTAATCTACTGAATGAGATTAAATGTTCTTATTATTATTTTCATATTTTATTTTGATAACAAAACTGAGGGCAGTGTAGGTTGTGTGTGGGTATGTATCTCCTGTTTTTTTCACAGTGATGGAAAAATAGCCTAGTTTGTCGGCAGACTTTCTTTGAGTTCTGTGCATATGGCACGTTTCTTTTTCTATCTCAGAAAAGTGATAGAAAGGTATCCAAACCTTCTCCACTTGTGCAATAACCTCTAATTCTGAGCACCGTGACAAACTGTAAGTAAATTTTGCCATAGAGCAATGTTTTCCTTAGCCTCTCCATCTGCTCGTTTTTGACACCCCTGTCATTAACTGTCATTTTCCTTTAAATATACAGTGAAGCTGAAAGGCCAGCTCTACATCACATCATTTCAGATTAGGGGCAGTTCCTTTGAGCTGAGCACTGTTTAGGTGTCAGAAAGAAGTCTCTGACCTCTCTTGTACCACACTGCCGCAGGGCCTTAATTAGTACTGACTCCAGCCATTACTGCAGAGAGGACAAAGGCGACCACATCATTTTTCTACTTAGGAAGTTAGCGTCTGACCTAATAACTTGTCCAGGCTCGTAGGACACTGTAATGGCCGCACAATGGCAGTGCGAATTATTTGTCAGATTCCTTCCTCCCCTAAATGTAGGATAATCAGGGAAGTTAACTATTGCATCCTGCAGTCCTGCAAAGGTTGTTTAGGATCTCACTGTTGGTTTGTTGCTTAGAAAATGACAGAGAGAAAATGAGTCAGATAGTCAGAAAAAAAAAAAAAAAAAAAGGTAATAACAAAACAACACAAGAGTGTTTCTTGTCCTGGCTAGAAGTGTCTGATTATTTTAAACAGGGCTCTTTTTATAAGATCAGTTCTGGGGCTGTTGAGTTTAGTGGAATGTTATCACTAATTTCATGAAGAGCAAACTTGAGTCCACAATCAAACGAGTTCCTTTTTCCTCTGTCTTTCTTTAAGGATGAAGATCTATCTTCATCCCTTCCCCCCATCTCCTAGTAGAAATTCACTCTCTTATGAAAAACATTTTACAATGCTTTTGGTCAGCATTTTTGGTCTATTTCACTAGAAATTGAATGTATTGCATCAGATGTCAGTAGTACACAGTTCTACAGAATCTCCTTAATTTTCCCTTTTGTTTGGTAATGTTCCACTGAAAAAAAATTCACACCAAAATGCAAGCACTTCTTAATCTAGATTTTTTTTTTTTTTAATAAATAAAGCAACTGAAACTGCTGTAGAAATTGCATGATCTCATACTACATTCCTTTATTATCAGACAGCATCACATGCTGCAGCACAAAGGCACAATTTACGCTACTGCAGCAGAAATTATTTTCACTGTAAATGCATTTCAGAGAGTTGGCAAGACAATCTAAAACTTGCAGCAAGCTAAGACTTTGCTGATGTTCGATTTGTCAAGGTACAGATAGGATGTATACTTAGTATTTTTGAAAGCTGTTTAACTGTAATCAATTAGTCTACAACCTTGAGGCCTGACTTCTGTATTTCTTTTGTAGTCAAGAAGTAATTCTTCCTGCCTTACACTGTCCTCAAATAAAGAAAAAAAAATCTAATTTTAATATGTTTTTCCACACAACTTGGTCTTTGTAATTCCAGTTCTAGTTAGGATTAATTTTACCACAGTGACTTGGAGCCAGATTGGTGTCTCAGAAATGGCATAAAGTTATCACATCTCTAAGGAAATCTCTTCTGAAATGATCACAGAAAGATAATTACTGTATTATCAAAGCTGCAAAATGCTGCATAGCATTTCTTGCTCTTAAATAGTACGTAAAGCAGTTAAATACATTTATATTCTACAACATTGCAAAGCCAGGGCTATAATATGGAATAAGAGAGTTGGGACCAGACCTTTCAGTCTATAACTGTGTGATCAAGCATTATTTCATTTAGTCTATGAGCTGAAATAGCATCCAATAAAGCTTTCAGAGTAGTCCTTTGACTACACATCATATATTCCAATTTCCTTATTCTCTTTTAGATTACACCCATACATTGATTTTTTTCTATGCAGCAGAGAGGTGAACTTTACCTTTCTGAGCATAAATAATTCCAGATTGAAAAATACTCTTTTCAAAGAAAGATACAGCATGGAAGAGGTCCATATAGAGGAAGAAATTTCTGAATTTCAGTGGGTCTCTATGGTTAGAGAAGTTTTTTGTCCAAAGCCAAGAATGGAACCCATTGGCAGCTATTTTAGCAGTTGAGCTGATGCTTTTTGTCCTCTATTTGCTAAAGAACAATATTGGATCTGTAGTTCTATTGAAAAGTTAAACTGAAATTTTAAGGCCTAGTGGCCTCTCCTTTGCAAGGACTGGCAACTTTATTGTGGAAGCAGCATTATACTGGGCATTGCTATTCATCACTGTCCCACTACACTGAAGCACTGAAGGACAGCAGATGGAGAGGAACCTCAGTGCAAAGTAAAGGCATCTTTCAGCACAGGAGTCCCTCCCACCTGCAGCAGATATGATCCTGGGGGTATTGCAGGCAGTCATGTTCAGCAGTCATGGACGAGTGATAAATAGGGGGATCTCATTTTCCCCTCTGTCATTTATTTAATCAAGATTAACCACATTTTCAGATTACTGGCACTTCACTGCCTCACCCCACTGGTGGAGGGGTAAATGAGTTGCTCTAGCAGAGGGATATGAAGCTGCCAGGGCTTTAGGTGTAGAGTCAGAAAACAGGGAATGTAGTTAACTTACTTGTATGAGCTTTTATTCAGTGACACACTCTTTTGTGCTTTATGTGGATGGCTAGAATTCCTCCTAAGCTGACTGACTTGCCCAAATACAACATTCACATTCAGGGGACAGGTATACTGTATATATATACAGGTATATATATATAATATATATATTATGGGAAAAGGCCCTAAAGAATTGAGATTATATTTGTGTAAATGTATTTGGGTTTATGAGGCAGTTATTTGTGCATATATACTAAGGATTGCACACAGGCAGAGGTATGTATGATCATAAATAAATGAAGTCTTGTGTGTTTTTGTGTATGTGTGACTGAGCTTATGATGGCTGCTTTTGCAATATTTTTATGTTGTTAGTAAGTACAAGACATATTCTGACTTTAAGTAAAAGAATTTTCTAAACTAGTTTTTTTTTTTTTTTGAGGGGAAAAAAATCCAGAAGGGAACCAAAATCAGAGACAAGGACTACTTGCAGAGAACTTTAAGGCTTTGACACAAATCAAGAAAAGCCCAGGAAAGTTGAGGATAACATGATATTTTTCATTTATGTCTTCCTTCCTTCATTCCTCCCCCCCTTTTTCATATGATACAATAAGGAGAGTGTGTCAAACAGGATATAATATTCTTGCTTTTGTTGGCTTGAGTCATAGCTTTAGTGTTACTAAGACCTACCTCTTTGGCTTGTGAATGAGAATGTTGGTTGTTGCTTTTTTTTTTTTTTTTTTTTTTTTTTTAATTCTGATGGTGTAGTTAAAAGAATCAGATAGTTTTAAAGCATATTCAACCATCATTTTTACTTACTTTTAATCAACTTGTTCTTCCAAACAAGGTATGGAATTGATAGCTGTTATTGATTGCTTGTAGCATTACCTAATCTTCACTAAATGTAGGAAGCTTTTCAGATTTAGAAAGGTGGCAGAAAATGTCTAGTAATGATGCTGCTGGGAATTGAAGCTCGATACTGTGGTCAGTATAAAAGTGATATAGCTATAAGAGGCATTTTATTATAAGCCCACTAAATTTTGCAAAATGCTCAAGCTACTGTAATTTACAGTGATTTTGAAGTTGTATAGTTATTTATCAGTGTTTCAGTATTTTATTTGTTTCAATTTACAGCATGAAAAAACTTCTATTAATGATAGCATGCTATAATTTAAAAAAGCTACAGAATGCAAAGAATACAACAATATAGAGAAGAGATGGCATCCATGCTTTCAATGCAAAGGGAAAATATAAGAAATCATTACTAAAACAGATATAAACGTGACCTTCATTGTGGTTCTGTAATTATCCTAGTCCCCAGTATGGTGTTTGTATCATGATTTTCCTTATTTCCTCTTTGTTTTCATTTTTATCTGGGTACTTCACTGGTGAGTAATAGCTAAAGGGAACCCATTATGCAAGGCGAGCATTCAGTTTGCAAGTGAATTTGCTTGTAGCTATTGCCACATTTGAACCTCACTAATGTATGTAAATTAAAAACTCTGGTATTCGGATCGCTCCTGTTTGAAATAAAAACAGAATCTGATCATTACAATCTGCAAGCCAGGTATTATCACTGGACTAGTGAGCCGCTGATGATAAATTGTACTGAATAGCTTGTGGATAGAATATTTTATCTCAGTTCTCTATCACACAGCACTGCATAAAATAAGAATGATTCATCAAGCATGAGAGCTGGTGGTTTATGAAATTCATTGCTCACGGCAAGTGTATTTTTTAAAATTCAAAAGACAAAGCAACTCACAAGGGTTATTTAGTAATCAGTGTGAATTACTTCTAGGTATAAGCCGTAGTGGAAAAAATTAAAAATACATTTGCTGTACAGGAAGCATTATTGCTGTAGGTGCTATAATTTAGCTGCTTCTCATCTATAGCTTTTTTTTTGTGTGTGACCATTTTGGTTTCCAATCCTCCTCCCCTTTATTTTTAAAAGTGAGACTGCATAATCAGTTGTAACAGGATTATTATATTGAACAAGTCTATTCTGTGCTCTCAGCAGAAACATCTTCAGGGGCTTGTACACCTTAGGCTGCAGTGGATATTTTATTTATTCAAAAAGACATGTAAAGGGAGAAGCGCAATAGAAAATCATCTTTTTTCCTTCAGATTTACAGTAAGAATGTTTCATTTCTTCTTGTGTATTGATGTCCCAAGGCAGTGTTCCAAATGAAAAGATAATAACTTATGAAGAAGTGTCAAAAACTAATTAAGTTTTGTAACTTGTTTTTCCTTCACATAAAGTATATTTTTCATCACACTGTCCAGTCACATGCTGGGATTCTTGCTAACATCATCACATGCCAGTCACACCAACTCTCAGTGGTTCTTCTCCTCCTGTCATTATTTTCAGCATCAATTAATTTTCTTCTGACCTCGCCTTTAGAAAATGTAGCAGAGAATTATCGGTGCGTGCTTTGCACAGTCTATTTTGAAGGCATTAGGCCACTGTGTGTATTCGAAAATGGAGTAGGCCAAACATTATATTTTCTCACCTGCAGGGTTGCCTAGTAACCTGAATTAAGGATTTTCACCAAGCCTTCAAGACAAATAGTAGAACTGTAAAGCAGGTTGACCCAGGTGGGAACGTCAGACCCACGGATGTAGATTAGCATTTTGAATAGGGAAATATAAAATGTAGATCCTCAATAACATTTATAGTGGAAATAGTTTTTGTAATTAAAGCAGCATATTTTCTCAGTACGCTGGAGGAATGTGATGCATCATATTTCACCATTGCTAAATTTGTGTATGAAATGTACTTTGTTTTGCATTTTGTCACATGATTTGCTTGTAAACTGTAGAAACTGAATGCTCATTCAAGAGGTTGTAGAAGTGTCTCTAAAACATGTAAATATATCTTTCCAGGCATTCTTGCTAAAAGCATGCAGGCTTGCATATGTTGAGTAGTGATTCACAGATATGTTCAGCTTTCATTTAATCACTTCAAGGAACTAAATTCCTTCTTTAATGTATTACCATTGAAAAGAAAGATTAGTGTACTTTAGAGGTGGGGGTCATTCTTTGTAACGCTATTACAGCTTTGTCCTTGACATGCAAGATTCCTCCAGAAAAGGAAGGGGGGGCGGGGGAGAAGCTGGAAATTCTGCCTCAAAGGTACAAAGCAAAGAAGTAGCACAATTAGGATGTCGGCACATAGTGACAGTCCTCTGCAAATGATGGTGTCAGGCCACTGAGGGGCCGAGGGTGGCAGGAGTGACATTCACCCTAGCAAGATGGAAATAAATGCCCTGTTTGATAAAAGAAAACAGACAATTTATGTATACCCTGAAGAGTTAACAGCTAGTGAGCCATTCCTATGGGTCAAGTGCTGCATTTGCATTTTGATGGGATGTTATCAAGTAATTAATGCACCAGTCAGGATTTATTACCTCAGGAGTGAACTGAAAGGTTCATTACAAAATCGGTTTCACTTGAAGATAGGCATTTCCTCAGAGTTAGCTTTTGACATGTTGTTCCTAGCTCTCTCTGCCTGTGGCAGCAATGGTAGAAGGCCAGTGAGGTGAAATTCATTGCTTAATAAGGGCATTCACTTTGGGTATTCTTGTGATAATAAATGTATACATCAAGGCCGTACTGCCTTGTCAGTTTAATTGCTTCTTGTGCTCCTTAACAAGCCAATCTTAATCAGTCTGGACCATGTTATGAATAATTTAGGGATCAGCAGACTTCACGCTTAATAAGATGTACTAGATTATAAAACTTAAGTGCACTGTTTATAGAAAGCATGCAAAACACTTTAAGTTTTTATTAGCAGCAAGGAAAAAAACCCAACAAGTAGTGAGTTATTCTAACATTTGCAGTTTGTGAGCAACAGCTGTGTTTCTTAATGCTGTAACCCCCCTCCACTTTTGTTGCAGGCCCACAGTTCAGCCTTTCTATCCCTCTAAGCCTCAGTGAGACATAATGGGAAATTTGAGTAGGCCATGAGATTAAAGCTCAGAATCGATGGCAAACCGGCAATTGTCATTTTAGAAAACATTCTTTTATCTTTTTAAATGCAAAGCAGACTTATTTTAAAACATTTTCTGATGGACAAAATTACCTTTTTGTTGGTGGTGGCTGACAGCCTGTGTGAATGTTAATGCAATTATTTAGATTTGAGATTGGTTTGCAAAACCTGCATCAGCAAAAGGATTTTTAAGTGTTTTTCCTTGTTTAATAATACAGGTGAAATAGACTGCAAATCATTCTTACATAAAGTATGAAATACTAAAATAAAATACATTTTATTTGTTAAGGTAATACAGAAATACATTAAAAATAATAGAAACCGTCTCCAATCTCTCTGAGCCTATTATGATTTCTCTGTTTAATAACTATTGTTTGATTTAAAAGGAACATTTAACCTTTTTGTTTTCAAAGAATTCTTTGTCCTCCATTTTACCTCAACATTTGCAGGCTATAAGTCATCCACAGAGTAATGCATCATTCAGTTTATGACATCTAATAAAGGCCTACTGCAAGCATTAGAACCAGGTGCTTCAACAATTTTCCTTTCTGCTTGTAGCTGCTTCTGCTTGTTTTCTTGCAGCCTAAATAGAAAAGAAAAAAAATATATATTTTTGCTATTTCCTTTTTTATTCATTTTCTGTTTAAGCCTTGACACATGCTGACAGCACTACAGTACCATTTGATGTCCATGTAAACAATAGCTGCATGTATTTTTTAACTCCCTTTGTATTTATTAGTTTAAATATAGATATAATTAAAGGCCACATTTTTAGTCATTAGATAACGTATTAAAATAATGTTATTGTTCAAATGCATTTATTAATCAGGGAGATAGGCACCAGTAAATGAAAAACAACTTCAAACCTATTTCCCAACCTATAGCTGGACTATCATACTCCTTTGTTCTTGTGCAGGTTAATAGAGATTGAGGAGATGGGCAGAGGAAAAGCAGTGCAATTTTCTGCTATTTAAGCTTGGCGAAATGGCACTCTTCAGGAAGCAGCAAAAAGTATGAAAGCGTAATAGGCATTTTAAAAGTAGAAGTCCATATAGCTGCTTGAGGGATCCTTAGATTTAGGCATGCATAGAATCACGAATGAGATAATCAGCATTGTGAAATTGAAACCTGTCTGCTGCCTGCTGCTGTTCTTCCCTCTTTCAGTGGAGTGATTTGTAACACTCATCTTCTTCAGGCAAGGCAGCCTTCAAGATTATCCAGAACTGTCAATAGTAATTGCCAAAGTATTTTATTACCTACAGAAAATCAAAGGAATTTTATAACCAACAGTTATCAAGTTTCAATACACAGTATAAAGAGAGCAATTTTAGTTGGAATACAATCGTGTTTGGCTTGCTTTAATGTTCTTGAGACAATTCCTGTGCAACCAACTACAACATTCACTGTATTTAAGCTGGAGGCAAGAATACGCATATGTACTTGTAGTTTAAAAAAATTACATAATGCTTACAAGCTTCTGCAAGCAAGTGGTTTCTAATTGCCATACAAACTATGCCTTAGTTAATTACTTCTAAAAAGAATGAGGTTTCTATAAAACTCAAGATGACATTTTGAAATTCTGGCAGTAGATAAAAGTTTAACTGGGGCATTCTCTGTCATGAGGTAAATCAAATGCCTGGAAATTAGCAAAATATGACACTGATTATAAAATCTGGAAACATTAATGTTGCAGCTCATACTGTCTTCTCTGAGCATCACTGCTATTTGAACCACAGTCATGATTGTCAGCTAGTCATTTAATACAATTCTGTTATGCTACAGGGTCATCCATGATTCAAAGCTTTTCAGAAGCTTAGCTTCTTACTCAGGCTATGCATGAGTAAGGACTGCATCTTTCTGTGTGACAGTGTTTTCCTGAGCCACACACCTAACTTTCCTTCTGATACCAGGGAAAAAGAAGGTGTGACTGTTTAAATGCTTGATGAAAGAAAAATCAGTTTCTGTTTTTGACAGTGCATTTCACTTCTAATTCATGAAGTCGTATCAAAACTGAAGTCATATTACTCGATGAATTCTTTTAGAAACAAATACACAAATAGTGAAAAAATTAATTGGCACTAGAAAATACCTCTTTCTAAGTTCCAAACCAGATGGGCACACTTATATTTTGAGACATGCACAGAATTTTATTCACAAGACCAAAGAGTAGATATAAATTCTACTGAAAGGCTGTTCTGAAAGAGAAATAAGCCATGAAAGAATTTTATACTAATATAGCCATGAAGCCATGATTATAGCATAAAAGAGAGTTCTCCTTTCAATTGTGAACCTCCTTGCTCTTTCTACATAAGCTTTTGTTTTTAAAAAATGACCTGATGATTAAATTATTAATTGTTGTTGAAAGGATATAGTACTCTACCAAGAACCTTCTTTCATAATACTGCAATATATGAAAAATTTAGCTAAATGGTAATTAGAGGAGAGGTTATTTATATACTATTAAAATGCTGATGTTGTAATTATCAGAGAGTTATTCAATTACACTGGGTAATAGTCATTTTTAATATAAGGAAAATGAGAAACCTACTGGAAATTTTCTAATATGATGAACCTACGCTGAACCTGGTAATTTTTTTCACTCTTTTATCTTTTATGCTAGTTTGCATTATACAGCATATGAAACATGTTGATATATTAGTCCATCTAGAACTTCTATATGGATTACAGAATGTATTTTTTAAATATATCAGCTAGAATTCTGCAGCATTTAGGGACATCGGAACAAATTGAACTAATTTGTCTCTTTCTGTGAGGTTAGTTACTATAGGTGCATACCCTGAAAGGAGCAACTTTCATGGCTCACTAAATAGTTAAAGAACATATTATTACATTTCATATTTGCTTTGAGCTATGAATTCAAAGTGAATAATGAAAGGACAAGTTGGTGATAACACTTTTCTTGGCCCAGACCATGGTGTTTGAACTAGATCAGTGTAAATGCTATTCCCTTGAGCCTCTGGTAGTCTTAGTAGGTTATTGTCTCATCAGTAGTAAAATTGAAATTGGCAAGAGTTGAATGTGTATTGCAGCTGTTTTGTCAGTATAATATACAAATTATAAACAATTGTAATGAGAGCCCTTCCCCCAGCCTCTCACCCCACCAAGATTTAAGGTGAAATGCCTAGTATATAGTACTGTTCATTTTGTCTGGTTTCTTTGGCTTTAGACTTTGCTACTGAGACTGTATGCTCACTCTAAGCATTGTAGAAGTCTCATTGATTTGTTTATTAAAATAAAGGAATGCAGAAACATCCCATATTTTTTCCGGATACTGTACAGCTCAAGAAATCACTAGTGTTCAATTTTCAATCAGACCTATGTTAAGGGAAACTGTCACAATACTACAGTGATAAGGATGCAGCTATAATACTGTTTTCTCAGAAGATGAATAAAATGTGAGCAGTCCTAAGCTTTATAGTTGTGGAATTCAGAGATTCAGAGCATAGAAACAAAACAATCTGTCTAAACAAAGCTATGCTACAACTTATATTAGACTACAAAGTTTGGTAACAAAATCAATTGAATCTTTAATCAATTATTCCTTTTAATCTAAAAAATCTAGAAATCAAGTTCTTAGAAGTTTTAAAACAGGAGGAAAATGCAGAATGGGATATTTGTTAATCATATTTCCCATACGTTAGGTATGTTAGAATGCAGGGCCTGACATTGCTCCAGTTAAAATCAGTGTAACACTAGCTCAGCTCTGTTAGATTTGGCAGAGCTAGTCTTTGTTTTCACCATTTTAAATGGGAAAACCATAGGCTTGCAGCATTGCTAGCAAACTCTGAAATTCAGAACTAATTATCTCTCATTACTGTAGAGAAATAAATTGCATTTGCTTCTTAAATCTTTGTTTGTTTAAACACTGTATTGTTGCATTTAACATTGGATTAGGTACAGCGAGAGTTTACTCAGAAATTGCACAGCTGTATTTGTACAGAGCTGTACCTGATTCTCACCTCCTGTAGTGTGAGCAGTGGTAAGTGAACTGTTTCTATGTTGTTCACTCACTCTGTCAGATCGAAACTCAGCTCAATAGCATTAAACTAGCTCCCATTTGAAAGATTTGTCTTACAAAACCCTGAAAACTGCTCTGAACATGCATACATTGATTTTGTTGCTGGAATCTCCTGAGCTTTGATGAAAAGGAGACTCCACATGCAGGTGAAAGAGGGTTTACCTCTTCAATATTAAAAAGAGAAGATTAAGGATTTTTGTTCAAATAAGGCTGGACTAATCAGTGGCATGTGAGGGTAGGAGAGTTGGCCTCACGCCTCCAGTACGATAATGTTATTTTCTTTAGTTGAACAACAAGTTCAAATATCTGCAATAGCTGCTTCTGAGTAGCTGTCTACCATTATTTCCATTTGCACAGCTAATTGAATGTCCTGGAGTGCAAGAGTAAAGGTTTTTATTTCAACCTCAGAGAGGGAGGTATTTTTCACGTTCATTGAGGGAAATTTACTTAAATTTTGTTCAGTAAAAGATGCAACTGTTATATCAATTCACAGAAGAACATCTGTTTGATGCTAGTCTAAAAGCTGAGCAGTTTACTATTCACAGAGGAGATGAGGCATTTTTTTGTAATCAGAAGTTTAGTTCCATTCCATTTAGTTCTATTAAAACATAAAAATGAAATGAGATGAGTGATTTTCGCAAACTTTCATGTTTTGCTCTAAATAGAAAATATGTTTATTTAGGTTTATAAACTGGAGAATGTTTCTTTTTTGTCCTCAGTACAGACATCTCATGTAATGTACATGATATTATCATAGCACATATAAACAACTGTGTGAATTTTTCTGCATGAAGAATAGTAGAGTATTCTTAGTTTACAAATATCATCACTGAGAGAGAATTCCAGAACAATGTGATGTGCAGCACCCTGAGGAAAACAATAGCTTTTCGGCTTTTACTGTCATATTTTGCTTTCTCTTGCATTCATCTGTGAAAATTTTTGTGGCACAAACATTACTTGAAATTGTGGCAAAGGTAAGGCTTTGGGAGACATGGAGGGAGGAGGCAGTAATTTTTTAAATGAACTAGCTGTGCTACAAGATATCATAGCATGTTACAAATATTTCTAAACATAAGTCTTATCAGCTGTGCTTTCGATCTATAGCAAGAAATAACATAACAAAGTTGAAATGAATGCTACAGAGACAGATAAAGCTAGATAAGAGATTTTCAGAAATTAGATAACATTTATTTTCCATCATTTATAAGAATTACTAGGTTTGCCTCTTAGGCATATGTTGGTTGCATTCTTGCACAGCATGACTCTTCTTCAACAGATCTGTTCCCCTGCCATTCCTAAACTGAGGTCACACTCCAGAAACGTATGGAAGTCCGAAATAAATAAATAAATAAAATAAAATAAAATAAAATAAAATAAAATAAAATAAAATAAAATAGAATAGCTTCTTAAGTGCATCTCATATTCTTTAAACTAATGATGGCTGATCTGGAAAAGAAATCGATGGTGATGACTTAGCCTTTCTTCAGTCTGAACATGGAGCAGACATGACAAGAAAAACAAGATCTGAAATGATTTGTGGAACTATAGGATTATTTATCTAACTTACACAGTTCTGAATAATCTCCAAATACCACAGTAAAACAATGCATAAATACTGCTTAGTAAATTAAGTTAGAATTCAAATGTCTTTAATGACCACGTATACTAAAATTATTTAGTGCTTTCATTACCAGAGAAATCTATATTTCAGTAAAATATTTCTAATTTGTTCAGTTTAGATAGTAGTACACCTATAGCTACTCCTGGATTGAGCGAGTTAAAAGCAGTAATTATGAATTTAGGCCAGTTGTAATTTAAAGAAGGTTGCTGGCATTTTAGAATTACATTACTCTCTTGGAATTCATTTCGTGCTGTACTTCTAACATCTCCAAGAGATATTAGTTACAAGGGTAAAAGCTGAACCAGTAGCATTTTTTTCTAAGTCAATCCATAAAGATGCTTCTTTGCCTCTTTGATGTGATAAGGAAGTGTTAAATCAAAGTGAATCCTTCCTCTGCATCTTGGGACAGAATACTGCTTAAACCAATTGTTACTATTCCTGGGTGTTTTAAACACCAAACCATGCGTCTCTCTCTGCAGATCAGAGAAGATTGTAGCAGTCATCGTGTACCACCTGCTATCACTTAATTAGTATAATCATCTAATTTCCAGTTGGAAATAATGGCATCATGCACTTTTTAGTAATTGTAACCATCATAATATATTCCAAATTATGTTACGCTAACATTATGTGATTTAGACATTTTAAGAGGAAGTATTTTCTTTGGATTTACACACTGTTTTTTTCTGATCTTGACTCTCACCAAGCAGCAAAAGGTCATAATCAGTTTTTTGCATTACTATGATCCTAAAGATACCACTGATTCATATCATAACTCTGCAGATGAGCCTTTGATAAGTACGATTTAACCTGTAGTGGACAGAGAAAAAAAATAAATAATGGAAGCAGCAGCTTGTGAAAATATAAAAGCATTCAGATTCTAAAGAGTTTGTTTGTTCTGTTTTGACAGAAAAAATCTAGATTTTTTTTTTCTTTTTACATAAAATATCAATGATCACATATGTGAATTAGATTTTATATAGATTCTGATTAAGATTCCCTGTTTGAGGAATAATCTTAGTTGATCAGAAAAGGTTCTAGTGTTTAAACCTTAGTATATTGCAGCATTTTTATTTCCTCCCAAAGATTACATCACAACAAATGAATATGTAATAAATGGATCATTTGGGGCAGCTTCTTTTCACTGGACAGGTCTGGGTTATGCAGCTTTGAAAACAGAAAGAGAGAGAAAAAGAGAAGCAGTGAGACGAAGGGACATAGGTGAACCTGAGCCACTGCAGAGTTAACCCTCCCCCATTCCCAGCAATACTGCCTGCCTAAGCGCAGATCTACTACATATATATCAGGCAAGGTTATTACCACTCTGTTCTGTAAACATGCTGTGCCTCCTGGACATCTTCTATTTTTATTTCATTTTTGTGTTATATCTTATATGTAAATCTAGGCTGGCGAGAGTCAGGAGGCATTCATAGCACCGGGCTAAATTCATTCCAGGTGCAGTTCCAGGTCCACTGACTTCAATGAAATTACACCTGGGATGAATTTGGTCTGTTATTAACTATAGAGATTACATGTCCAGCTTCCTTAGTATACTAAAATACCCAGAATACATATAAATAATGAAGTATGTAATTACAGTCCTGGTTTTAATTTGTGTTTCTAACTGTGCTGATGCTTTTGCACATGTTTATAGTTACAGCTATGCTATTATATTATATTTTTGTTTAGTTCAAATATATTTGATTTTGTCTCTAAAACAGAGATACACACTTAGTCTTGTTTACTTTAAAATGTCTCAATAATTCTTTCAAAATCCATACAATGGATGATTCCTTAATTGAAATATTAAATAATATTGTCCTTAAATATCTCATACATATTTGCATTGATAGACCTATACAGGACATCACAGTACTGCCACATTAAAAAAATTCTGTAAACAAAGAGCTAATGTTCTTATTGATTTTGTGTTAATCAATATACACAAATAGGTGATCTTGTCCGAGTCAATGGGAGCCAATAGAACAGTTACCTACCAATATTATAGAAAGATTTCATTCATTTAAATGGTTCTCGTTCTAAAACTGTACGTTACAGGTCTCTTGACAAGAATTTGTTCCTGACCAAATCCAAAAACTAGGCAGTTTTTAATGGAACTCTTCCTTCATCAGGAGATGTAAAAAGCGTATGTATGACTTACCTCTGCATAGGTCTTCTAATTCTGTTCTCTTCCCCCGTGTCGTTTTGTACATTCCTGCATCTTGCAGTATTGCACACTGTGAAGACCTAGTAAGCGAGTTAAAGCCTGATGACGCTAACGAATCCCAGCGCAAATGACTGAATCAATAGGAAACCAGCCACTGCTGTTTAAGTGTATCGATAAATGTACCTTTATTTTCTCTTGAATGGATAAGTGTCGCAGTTAAGAGTCCTATGGATCTCTTAATTGAAAGTTAATTTTAAATCAATAAGGAGAGTCATTTAAATATTGATCAGTCCTTTCTACAGGAATTGTTAGCTGATTTTTTTTGAAACAACTTTGTTTAAATGCAATCAATAGCCCACAATCAGTGCATTCCATAAAAAATTGACAGATGTTCCCAAAATGCCTGCTAGGCATAATCTTATCTGTTTACATATGTAGCATAGATATTTCAGTTCTTTTCAGAATGTATCTGTGGCAGAAATGTACTCTCCTTATATACCAAGGAGCACTATTAATACACATTCTTTCTTTTGTTTTTGATTAAACTGTTTTAAAATTAAAAAAAGAAGATTTCTTGGATATCTTTCAATTGTCTATGTAGTATTCCTATTGTTTTATGAATACAGGGAGATTGCAAAAGAATGCCCTTGTTTCGTGCACAGGGAAAAGAGATATAAGTGCTTATTTGAAGCACGTGTACTCTAGGATTTGTGTGTCATAACCCATCATATGTATTACTATACACAAAATGCTACTTACGTTTAATTATATAGATGTTTCTGTGTACTGTATGTGTGCATGTTGAACACTTACCATTTTTAGCTTTATTTCTTGGATATCATTTTTCTGCATAGCAGTATATAGCCAGGCTCTTTCATTTCAATTTGACAAAGCACACAGTTAAGCTAAAAGGATACAAATTTCATTTCATGAGATTCCTTTAGATTAAGCTAATAAAATAAACTTAGATACATGTGGCTTTCAACATTTCAGCAAACACGACGCTCTTCTAGCTCTGTCTTCCCAAAGCACTTTCAGTAATGTACCTGTAGTGCCCTGCTACAACATAGTCTTTAACACTTAGTAATGAAGTCAGACTGAACATTTTGGTAAATGCAATATACGTAGCATTTTTTTCTATACTCTCTAATTAATTATAAAGTCATACTTTGATGTACACAGCTCTGAAGTCATAAAGCTGCCCTTTATTATTATTTTCCTTATATTTCAGTTTTCAAATCCAGTGCTTTTTAAAGATTTGTACATCTAAGTAATTAAGCCCTTTTTTGAAGTGTGAGAGGATAAAGTTAATTATAACAAATAAAAAAATTATATATGTAAATTTTTTTCAAAAGTAACATTTTTATTTTCAATGATGTGATTTAAATATGAAATAGACTGACAATTATTTTGAGTGACATTTAACTGAAATGTATTACCATAATTATATTTCCTTTCTAAGTGACAAACTAAGGATTAAGTCCCATTAATTAAAACTGTTTATGACACATAGCAATTCATGTCAGAAAATAATAAACAAACTATTTTTTTTTATTGCAAAGGAGAATCAAGTTTGTCTGGAAAAAAATAATCTGTTGTGTAATATAATTTACACTACTTTTGCTGTTAATTCAGAAATTTTCTGGTGTTCCAAAAATCTGCTGTTTCTTGTTGTTGCAAAATTTCAAGCCCATTTCATTCCATTTTCTACAAAAAATAGCCATATTGAAAGGGAAGAATAAAGAGAAAGGGACAGGTATCACTAGTTCATATGCATATGGGTTCAGCATGTGAAGATAGTGTTTCTCGGATCAGCCTTAAGATGTGACTGATAGATCTTATTTGTCTGATAGAGTTGACCAGGGAAATAGAGCTACAGCTGGTTACTTCATTAGGTCCTCTCATTGATTGAACCCTGCTGAAGTGATGCAGCAGGCTCCTGAGATAACTGCTGGTAATAGAACAAAATGAATTCTTATCACAGAGATTGGAAAGGCCATTAACCCTGGCCTCCAATGCTTTTCAGAGGTCACAGACAGGAAGCCAAGCGGTGACTGGGAAAACTGTTTTCTGTCTAACTACAGGTCATGTTAGAGGGGGTGTGTGACTTTTTTACCCTTCGGCTTCTGTACAGATGAAACCGTTACACTGGCAGATGTTAATAATCAGCTGTAAATAAATATTGGAAGCAGAAGAAGAAAAATGAGAAAGCAGAGGAATTTATTTCAATAAATATTTAATAAAAGAGCAATTGTTACTGTGATATTTACTGCCAGTTCTGCTGTAGATTTTTGCTTAATACTTTTCCATATAAATTGAAAAGAGAAATACATAGAGGCACTTAAAAAAGGAAATTTAATATGGTTTTATATAAAAATACCTTTCCTTCCTTCCTTCAAAGATGAGGATTATAATTGCCTGCTGCCTGCCTGCTTGCCTTATTCAGCAAGCCTATCACCAGTTCATCTGTGAATTAGTGCAGGGCACTGTTTGCCTTTCACCTGGTTGAGAAGGGTATATATCTAAGTAACAGTCCTATAATTTACATTTAATGCAACCTTTCAATTGACCATGAGCCCACAACCTAAGCCCCCATCTCACAGCTGAGGACTTTCCCACATTTGTCAAGTCAGTGTCACTCCAACATCAGGTAGGAGAAATCATCCATTTAAACCCTGAAGCTGCATGTGACAATTTTCCTACCTCTGTTGAAAAATCTAGTCAGGGCAGAAGTAGCTTTGCTACTGCGTAACTCTTGCTTTGGGAAGCAGTTGTTTTTGGTTTTTTTTTTGCATGTTGATTAAGACAGTACAGTAGTCTGCATCTTACAGATCATTTTTTCTTTATTGCTGACATATATAAGGCAGTGGAAATACATGATGTTTTCAGCAGTATGTTGGTGGCCCTATCCTTGTGATTGTGATTTAATTCCAATGTCTGTGGTCATGTGGCATTCTCTGCTGGAGCCAATCTTTCACAAGGAGCAAGTTCATTTAAATGTAAATGGGGTCTTGTGGATGGAAAAAACTACCTACTTCACATCTTCAGCGACCCACCCAAGCATTTGGTTTGGCCTTCCATGCATAAATAATAACAAGAAGGTATGTTGTCATTGCCTTGCTTGAAACACCAGAAGTGGTTTGGGACAGCAAAAAATCAAAGCACTAAAAGGAGAGTGGTTTGGATGAAGTCACAGTTCAGATCCCCATCCTGACTGTAAAGTGTAAAAAAAGAAATTAAAAAAATAAAAAAATTCAGGAAGTTATTTTAGGGACTTGGGGATTACAGGAACAGATGAAAGCTAACTCAGGCTAAAATACTCTGAAGTAGCAGAAAACTTGTCATTTTATTAACTTGAATGTATTTTTGCTCTTAATTGTTTGTAGCAATTTGCAAGAGTTGGATGAGAATGTGATAAAAATGGTGATATAATTAGCATCAATTTAGCATAAAAATGCAGTCTTGCAATTTCTTCACTTACGTGTGGATTTTTTTTCATTGTGTTATTAAATATAATCAACTGGATTATTTTTTTCTTCTTTACTGATCTATGGAAGGAGATATGAATGTTTGCACACATTCTTTAAATCAGTATCTTTTTTTTACATATATACAACTGAAATAATATATTGCTTTCTTACAGAAATATTCCAGGTGTATTTGAGCAGAACTGAAAAATTTTCCTTATAAATTTCCTTTTCCATCAAGCAAAATCATAAACAGCTTTTCATCTGTGTGGATGAACAGATATATTTTCAGAATTATTTCATTAAATGCACACTTTTATTTGTCTCATTTATTAAGAATGCTGTGTTCTGTTGCAGATGTTTCAGGGCATGACACATGGGCCTGGAAGCTCAGTGTATGATACCTTTGGTGAAACTCGCCTATAAAACATCCAAGCGTTGACTTAGCTGTGGTCTGCACTTAGAACTTAGCAGAATTTTGTATTTGTTCCAGTGTGTAATAAAGTACTGGTATTTACTGTTTTCAGAGATTTCTCAAGAATACTCGATAAGCTTTTCTCTTCTTTTTGTAAAGTATCATTAGTTCAATATGAGCTAGATTTAAGGAGTACAAGATTTGCTATTCAGGGTAAGAAACGGGATATTAGTGTTTATGTTACTCAGCTATACTGGGTGTAGCTGTGAATCAAATAATTTTTATCCTGGTGGCTTTCAAACAAAATGTTCATCTGTTGGTCCTTATTCCTTTGTTCCATTGAGCTGGTTAAGTAACAATAACCAAAGTTGTGTGTTTAGTTTTCATAAAGATTCCAGTGAAATAAATGCATTATAGATGTGCAGTGGCTGAAATATTGTTTTTGTTTGTTTGTTTGTTTTCCTATTTGACATATTGTTCACCATTGGGGGATAAATACGCTGTACAGTTTTTCATTATTCAGTTGCTTTCCATGCAGACTGATTTTCATAGATTTAAGTGTTCTAGTTATATTTGCTGGCAACCCCATATTGCTCTTTTTTATTTTTTAATTATTGTTTTATCTTGTTTTATTAAAGAGGAAACACCTTTGTCTCTGGATTGTCATGACAGTATTTGAGCTCAATTTTTTTTTTTTTTAATTTTATTTTTTCCAACCTACATCTCCAATAAGAAATCTTGGCAACACATATGGTATGTGAAAAGAGGCTTATTGGTTGCAATGTGAACAACTTTTATTATTATTATTATTATATTTTTAGAATGTGTACAATTGTTTTACTGAATGCTTTTTCCTTTGCAATTTTGAAGACTCACAAAATGTTTTCAGAGGCAAGTCTGACTCCTTATTCACAAGTCTACAGGGGCAGACTTGAAATAGATAGTGGAAATGTCAAGCTCTTCAGGAGAAAGAGCAAATTCAGGAGAAAGAGCAAAAAAAGAAAGAGTGGTGGATGGTACTTATCTTTTCAACTATTGAAGTTTTTAGAATGCATATTCTTAAATTTTGCATAGCAATTCTGATATTAAAAATAACCTAAAGATCATTAGTAGACTAATAACAGATATTGTATTTTAAGAAAATATTAGTTTCTTATGTAATCATAAACTATGAAAGTATCTCCACGTTGCTTGTATTAGAATTTAGGATTAGAAAATTCTTTGTATAATGCTTTTGGAAAGGCTGTTCTCTTGGTTAATTCTTATTAAGCTGAATTAATATGGTTCTTTCAAAACAGTAATGTATAATATCATGGAGACAGTGAAAATTATGAGCGTCTTTAATTAAGGTATTTTTAGTAGAAAATTTAATAGGATCCATTTTGGGAAGTGACTGGAAGTCCACTTAAAAAAGAGGAAACAATTAAATATTCAGCCTTTACTCAAAAAGGAAATACGGAAAATCTTTTCACAGAAAATTAGTCATAGCATTATTAATATCAATTCAGAACTCCAAACAACAAAGGCATTTAATACCTGGATTTATGATCTGTAAGACAAGATCTTCCTACGTTATTCATGTTGTTCCCAAAATCCTGTAGGAAGATATCTAACTAAGGCATTCAAACAGTGAAAAAAGAACCAGATCACTCACAGGTGCAGATGATGATGAATCTATTTCTTAGAAAAAAGATGAATTCCACTTTGCTTACTAGAATTTTCACTTAGGATGGTAATATTTGTGAAACTTACTGAGGTCTAAATATTGAAAAATAAAACCATAAATATGGATGGAGTAGTTAGGGTTAATGATGTCTGGCACCACTCAAGGGACAGACACCAAGTTCCTAATAGAGTCTGCATCTTCCAGGATGGTTAGCTGGCTTTGCGTTGAAGGTGGTGTTTCTAGAAACTAAGAGTTATGTTTAGCACTTTCTCCAAAAATTGACTCAAACACAGACATTACTGTTTTCCTGTTGCATTTAGGGTACATTCCTTCAGTTTAATTTTTTTTTTTTTTCTAAAATCTACAGTTACAAATGGAAATTCTGGTTTTGTTTTCTCACACTTGTACTCTTTGATAAATGTTACATATTTTTCTGCTGTCCATGTCCAATTTAATCAATATTACAAGTGCTCCCTTGTGGTAGGCGGAACGGTGGCAATAAAGTGAAATTTCCACAGCTTTTACCCATTGAAATTCTCGGAGGGCTAGATTCTTATAAACTCCACTTTACTTCCTCTGTAATAGGTTTAATAGCTCCATTCAGGAAGAAAGTTAGATGTGCTTTCTCATTTTCAAAATATAGATAGTAAATCAAGCTTTATTTTCTATCCACTTTTAACTGAAACTTTTAACTGAAATATTCTTTTACCATGAATGTTAACAAATGTACTTGTCTCCACAGTTGCTCTGATGCCAGTTTTATCCTGGATTTGAAAATAAGGGAGGTTACTGAGGTAAATTTCAGACATTTCCAAGATTTTTGGAACTGATTTAATTTAGGCGAGTTTAAGGCTGTTTGGAATATAATATTCTCTACACAGGAACTGCTAACATCCACTTTGAATCAGCAGGGCATCTGGGACCCTAGGCATCTGTTTTAAAACTTTTCACCCAGTCATGTAAATGAGCTTTTAGGTATCTATGTGCTGCCAAAGCAATAAAAAACAATTTTATCAGAAACTAAGGTCTGGGCTTTAGTCCGGGAGTTCATTATAATAGTATAGAACTTGCACTGTGAGCTTCTTGTGATTTTGGTGTCCTCTATTACAAAGAATTACTGTATTGTCTTCTTTCTTGTACAATGCATCATTTGGTCTCAGCAGTCAGTAGTAGAGTTCTACTTCATTCTTCATGACTGATTATTTGTCTTATTAAGTTCTCCCCTAACAAAAAAAGTCTTAAAGCATTGGAATCAAAAGAGAAAGAAAAATGTTCACGCTTCTAAGAAGATACATCACCACTTACAGCCTTTATTTATATTTTAATGTCATTTCTGTTGCTATTACATTCTTTCAGTGAGAAATAGATGAACAGTAGGAGTGATATCAAATAAGGGAGTTAGTCAAACTAGGTTCAATGAAGAAATTATTAAAAAAATCAACGCATTTTAAATGAAACAGCAAGTTTCTAAGTGATACTGTACGTCTATAAAACTCTGCATGTTGCTTCCCCGTAACTTAGTGAGCCAAGTGTTTTCATTTTACATACTATAAAATTATTGTACGTGCATTTCTGCTTAAGCAAGGATGGGGACAATTTAAAATAGAACAAGCTGTGGACTGTTTTCTTAATCATAGGAGCTCTAGAAAAAATTATCAAACTGATTTCCATAGAGAAGATCTATAATTCATTTCAGGGTAAAAAACATCAATCCAGTAAAATATTTTTTTGTCTTCAATTTTTTAAGGCTTTCTTTTTTATTATTATCATTAACCCAATTATTAAATTTCACAACTTGGTCATTTATCAACTACTTTTTCATGTGTTTGTAGCTGGAGGGAGAAAACACAGGTGGAGATGGTCAGTAAAATGATTTTTGCAAGAGTTAAGAGTTTTTCTAAGTTGCATTTGAGGGAGTTTAATTGGGGAAAACTTTTTGGAGGGTGGGTTTTACTTTCTGACAGTTTGTTGAGTTATAGAGTCAAAAATATTACAGTCATGAGACTGCATTAAAATTCCTTTGATTTATAAAACAGTCAAATCTGAATGATCTGTGAATAGATTACCTGGACTGAGGCTTGACTAGAGCCCATCTGCTGCCCACACCACTGGCTGCAGCCTATTGCCTTAGAATACACAGGCACAAAATAAGTATTGTTCCCTGCAATTTAATGGTGCTCCTTCATTCCAGAGATAGTTTTTTACAAGTGAAAGTAAGTAAGTTACTTCAAAAGTGAATGTAGTAAATGTGTTCTTTTAGTGTAGTTTACATATGGTTTTGTTTTATTTATGTAGCCCCACCCTTGTAGTATCCTGGATAACTGAGAGTTGATTATGATACATTTGGGGTTGAGTGTTTTGCTTTCTTAAGCCTTTAGAATTCTTCCCCTCTCCCTCAATCTACGACATTCTTTAATTCTGTTTTATTATGAAGTGAAAATTCACACTCTTGCATAACTCTAGGAGAGTTCTCACAATCTCGTGACAAATAAAGTGCCCAATCATGATGCTTGGAATATAACTTACAAAAGCTGGCTCCTCTTTGTACATTACTGTGCCAAGAGATGCTTCATCTTGCCAGCAGTAAAGCACATCTGTAACTTAACTTACAGAAGTACCCTACTTGACTTTGATGGTTACAATTTAAGCACCAGATCTTGGCTTCCCATAGAGGAATGTATGATGAGAAAGACTGAAAAAGTTTTTCGTGAAGAAAAAAATAATCTATTTTGAATGAAGGAAAACATGAAATAAACTTTCTTTAGAGTGTGATCAGGAACTGCTTCTGGAAGCAACTCCCTGAAACTCTTGAACCTGCAAACTGTCTTTAGAGTATTTAGCAATTTTACTTCATCTTTGATTCTTTTTTTCTGTTATAACTAGGTGTTAGGTTCAAACTTCATTATGCTGAGTTTATTGCAGTCTCAAGTGATATTCCTTATATGATTTTCAATGATGAGTTTGCAAGGAAGATGGCCTAGTTGAATTGGATTCCATTTTCAGCTTGTTTCTCTTAAAGGTATGGTTGATGATTTTTCAGGAAGAGCTGAAATAAATTCCAGGCCCCAGAAGGGACCTTTAGGCCATTTCTGTTTCGATTTGATATAGAAAGGCAGCATGTATGCACCACTCATAGCTCTCAAAATGCTGTTAGAATAGTATTTTTACTGAATTTTTAAAGTTGATTTAAAACATCTTAGTTTAATAAAGGTTAAATTATTTTTCCTACACCAATACCTGATTTGTTTTATTTTTATCCCAGAGATGCAAAATAGATCTGCTTAACTCTATGACCGGTGAATTAAAAGAAGTCAGTTTAGTTCCTTTTTCATGCTGAGGAATCTAACTTCTCTAGTTATGAAAAGTAAAAAGTGCCCTGATTCCTTGTAAGGCCTATTTCTGTTGAAGAAGACTTGTGCATTGTTTGTCCTCTACATAGGTGAACAATCAAAAATATTTTAGCTTTTTTATGAACTTTGTGAAGGCTATCCAAAAGCAGAATGCTGTAATTGTATACATAGATCTTGGGAGTGGCACTGGCTAGGCAAAATATTTAAGTAGGTGTTCTGCCAGCATGATGTCCCCTCAAGAAACATAGATATTGTCCATCATAGCCATCAGCTAAAAGACAGCATTTGTCCGTCAGACAAACTGTGCATGATGGAATGAGTGAAGAATGTAACCACATAGTCACACTCATTCCAGAACAGATACTAAGATGGAAAAGCTTGGATGAAGAGTCTTTTCCTGTCTTACGATCATTTTAGAATATGATCAGTCTGTTTATCTGTGCTGATGCTGGTATTGAGTATGACAAGTAAGCTGGATACAGAAACATCCATATCAATGAAAAGCACATACTGATGCCAAATGCCTACCCAAATACTGTTCAATGAAATGGACAGTGCCCCATTTAATCACTACAGCAAACTCTGAAGAGAAAGCCAGTGGCACACCTCTCAGTACATCAAGCTGTAGATGTTGGACGCAACCTGTTACAATAGACAATATCTTGAATCTGCGTAGTTTCTGCAGTGAGTTAACTGAAGTACTGATTCTTATCCATGAAAGACACTTTAAAATATTTCAGAAGTGGAAAGCAAATAATATGTTCTTGATACAGAAAAGGTAGAGAATGTGTGCCTGTGATTCTTTAGGGTGCTAAAAGGAGGATATCTCAAAAAGAGGAGCTCAGTCAGAAAAGAGTATTGACTTCAATAATTGCTCCATCATCCATTCTCGCGTAGTTAGCTGAAGTGCCTGTCCCGACTTTCATGTGAGCTCATCAGAAATGATCCCAGATCAGTAAATCTGACTGAGTAGGCAGACCAGCAGTGTAAAAGTAGCTAACTACGACTGTACCTGAAAATCACCTGGTTAATTTCCATGGAATTTATTAAAGAAAAAAAATCTTCATGCACGATTTTTTTTTTTTTTTTTAAGATAACACTAACAATTTTACCCATTCTTTAAAAGAACATACTGTGTTTAAAGAACTTGAATTCTTTAAAGATGCATGGAGAAAGATTACATAAAACAGTAAGCTGCAGAATTTCTTGTTTTATGGACGTGGCTTTGTTAATCTCACCTTTATAAGAAACTTTATAGGGTTTTTTTTGTTGTTGTTTTGGTTTTTTTTTTTGTTTTTTTTCCTACTTTTGGAAGTACTGTTTATTTGTCATTATGTTCCACTTTTCAAGTGAAATACTACTATGAAATAGTGGCCAATCCCCAGATCTCAAAGTTTCTGTGATTTGAAGTGAACAGAACTTTCTCAATGTATTTGTAGGTTAGTGTGTATGGAAGTCATATGTTTTATGAAGACTATAAATCTGCTTAAAAGATTTTGCAATGATGCATGTTCTCTGTACCTAATGCATAGGTTTTTGCTAATTTTTCTGAGACCATGGATTCTTGAATCTTTCAATCCATCAGTACTTAGATAACACTGAGCACTTCTGAAATTCAAACCTATGTTTGCATAAGCCCATTCTTCTGTAGTGTCTCTGAAGATTTGAACTTCTATGAATACCATTCCTCAAACAAAGCCAATCCATGACAATAGTTCACACAGTCCACATGATTATTTTTTCTTGTTTCTTTCTATGGTAAGGGAAGCTACAATATTTTTTTGTAATTACAATCTGTATAACTTGATAACTACATATCTAGAAACACTGCTTACAAATTTCAAATAATATTATTACATTTCATCAATATTAGCACAGTTACTACATATAAAATAAAAGGAATTGTACATTAATTCTGATACAAACTAGCTGCTGTGCTATTCCTAAATTCATAAATCCTATTCCTAATTCTTATTCTTACATCAGCAAATACTTGATGTAATATGGTAACCTGAATTTGGTAAATTGTTACACTTCTGCAAGAGGTCTCAGTCACACCACCGTTGTGAACTGCAGCCTTCTTTGTGTAGGAAAATCCTCATTGATGGCTTTACAGTCTACTCTCGCTCATTTTATGACTTTATGTGATGCAAATAACATTCAGATAATGACATCTGTAAAAATATATATTGCTTACTGATCTCATGCTCATGAACAAGAAAAAGGAGAGATTATGTACTGATGTAGTAGAGCAGATGTTTCTACCCCTGAAAGAAACCACTCTTATCATCAAGAAGGATTAATATACGTTGTACTTCCTTAATTCAGCACCATGTGTGTATGCATGAAGATGGGTTCTGTAATTACATAGTCACATGGCATTTTCCCCTTGCTTTCTTGCCTGAGTTTATGGAAGGGAGCCATATGGGGAGGTGGACAAATCAGAAAATGTCTACAGAGCTCCAGCATGTTTGCTGAGAAATTCAGGAGGGAGGCAGGTGATGCCAGGAAGAAAAATGATGTGGTATATTTAAGACAACGGAAGAACTTGCTTCTATGTCTGTCTGCTGGAGAGCTCCTATTTTTTTATCCTTAGCAGGTCACCTTTCTTAGACTTTTCAGAGGAGTTCACTGACTGTGTGGCCTTCATTTTCTGAGTGCTTGATTTGAGGCTGTAGTATAGTGTTAAATAAGTGCTGAACACACAGAGCTGCAAATGAAAGCAATCAGTGCTTTGCTTTGAGCATATAAAGTGCTATATATTGCTATGTACTTGGAAAAAATTGGGTCCCATCTGTATCAAACTGAGTTCACCAAGTTAGTAGACTTTTTTAACCTCAATTTCTCTATACCTCTCCTTTCTGAAATTACAGAATTGCCTACTCATCTTTTAGGACATAATGAAGATATGTTCATTAATGTTTGTTCAACAGTGAAAAGTCAACGATGAAACAAGTAATCATTTTTTTTTCAGAATAGGTTGAAGAGATGTATTAAGTAAAACCTGTGATCACATGTCAAACAGCAAGTAGAAAACAAAATCCTGAACAGCTTTTCACTACATAAGTATCTTTATGTTTGTGTAGTGAAAAAGGGACGTTTTTGCAACAGGGTAGAGCTTGTTTAAGAAATTAGAGATTGTGTCTAAAGGGAAGGGTCCTGAAACATCTTGTAGGATATTAGAGTATTTTACTCCTTCAATGTTATTAATGGCTTTATATATATGTGTATATAAATGTTTTTACATCTATAGTCCTATAGTTATTATTATGAAGACTTGAGCTGGAAAGATAGTTATCATGTTGTACTATACTGAAAGTTATATGAAACATCACTGAGCTTGAATTTGATACACAAACTCATTTTAGCTGAGCTAATGAACCAGCTGAGTGTAGCAAAGGATTTTGTTCTCACTGTGGACAAGTAGTGGTGAAAAAGATAGTGCAGTAAGCCAAAAGGAGAATGATGAGGCTGAAAAATCATGGATTTAATTTTGGACAGTGGGGGACATCATGCCTTACATTAATTTCCAGTCTCCTTGCCAAGGAATTACTGTCCTCATCCAGTATTTTCTTTCCACATCTCTACGCCTGCTCTCTTAATGCATTATTTTTCACACTCCAACAGTGCTGTTTATTTGTCTTAAGTCTACTTTTGTTGCTCATTCTTTAGATGTCCTTCTGTATGCCCAGTTAGCTTCCAACTCCTGTCCCTTCCCAGCCACACACACTTCTGTTCCTAATGCCTTCCAACTTTGGTATCTCTGCACAAACCTCTCAGCATGTTGCAATATCTTTACCTTATTTATTTGGTATATTTTATTGGTCTGTATTTTAATTCCCAGCCAGCTCCTCAAGTCCAGTCTGGCACTGGAATTTAATACCCTGCTAATTCTAGTACTAGTCTCCTGCTTTCTACATACTTTCCTTTTTCATTCTTGCTTAGTTGCTCTTTCCTTTTCCATATCCTAGTCATCTGTGTTATTTATTTTTTTTACTCTGAGGGTGGTAAGGCATAGGCATCATCTGTCCAGAGAAGCTGTGGATACCCCATCCCTGGAGGCATTCAAGGCCAGGCATCAGGGCCCTGGGCAACCTGATGAAGTGGGTGGCAATTCTGCTATGGCAGGGGGATTGGAATTAGATGATCTCTAAGATTCCTTCCAAACCAAACCATTCCATGATTCTAAGATTCTTTAGACCACATTCTGCTTACCTCTCCCCATTTCTTTCTCTAATCCTCAACTCTCACTTAGATACTTCTCTTGCTCCTGCCAACATCATAACAAGGGGCAACATCTAGCTCCTGCTCTCCTGTAGCAATCAGTTGTGCACTGGGCAATAACAGAGCAGCAAAAGGAAAATAATTAGGAAAACTTCGGTTTCATGATTGCAGTATAGAGGAGCTGCCAGGAGGACTTGTATTTTAGAATAAGTATTTAAGCTGCAGTATCTCTATGAAGATGACATCCTCATTATTTAGTACGTATATGATCTGTGTGAAAAGTTTTGCAGAATCTCTGTGGGATTTAACTCAGTATGTACTTTGGTGAGCTCTCAGAGCACTCTAGGAAGTGTGAGTGTTTTCGGTGAATATGGATTCCTAGGAGAATTTCAG
Organism: Perdix hodgsoniae; assembly: GCA_035772895.1. Taxonomy (NCBI): domain Eukaryota; kingdom Metazoa; phylum Chordata; class Aves; order Galliformes; family Phasianidae; genus Perdix; species Perdix hodgsoniae. Next base: position 4,471,687 of record JAPSGF010000011.1, read on the forward strand.
CTCTTTAGTTCAAGTAGCGTTTCTGCAGTAGTAGAATTCTTCAAAAGTATATTGTTTGGCTGAAACATTTTTCTGCAATGTGGCACATGTCAGACATCATCATGACTGCTGAATTTCAGGTTGCTGCTCAAAATTACTGGAACAGTAAAGATGTACAAATATATACATACGTATACAGCTATATGTAAATATGTAAATGTATTTATACTATTCATATTCTCAGAAGTATCTGAATTATTTTTTCTGAAGTTAAAAACAACAACAACAAAATTGATATCCAATATATAGCACAGTATCCAATATACAGCAGAAATTCACCACAACAGAATTCAGCCCAAGCAGTTCAAGTTTACTGAAGTTACAAGGGAGTGAAAAGACAGCTGTGTGGTGGGAAGTCTACATTAAGCCTACAAATGGGTGGCCTCATCAACTTGTCTGAAGTCATTAAGAACAAATTTTAAGTTCAGGTCTTGTTCAGTGGCTTTCTTGGGAATATTTTCAGTGCTATCAACAGAGCCACCTCAGAAAGCATTTCAGGGGTTTAGCTAAATTGACAGAGTAGATCTGTGTTTATTAGACAGTTGTGAACTGGAATTCTATAGGCAAGGAATACCTTCAGCTTCAGCCAAAATATAATTATGCTGCTGACAATAAAAATTAAGGTGGGGAGGATTGTTATTTAAACTACGTATGAGAGAAAGAGCACTCAAATGAGAAAACCATGTAGTTAATGTAGTGTGATATATTGGACAGTGAGAATTACAAATGTAATTAAAGGAAAGAGGAAATGAAAGATGAAGAAAACATCTAGTATGTTACACTGTTTGTGTAAAAAGAAAACAGGGATATGAATATAATCACCCATGCTATGCTGTAATTGCTTGAGAGCAAGTATGGGCAACCAGATATGCTTAACCCCTACATATAACTGGCATTTTTGAATTCAGAAAATCTGTGTATGTAATATGCTCTCTTTCATTATTTATGTCACCCACTACTGTGCTAAGAACTAATTGATATTTCCATCTTCAGAGCATGCCATGCAAGTGTTCCCATCAAACTTGGCAGCAGATTTGTGTTTTGAGCCTTCGAGTAATTAGTAGAGGAGAGTGTAATTCCTGACCTCAAACAGTGTAGCAGGAAAAGATTAGCTTTAGGTGTTGAAGCACAGCCATAGAATAGGAAGGATCCCATAGGCTATCATGGAGTACAGAGATGTAGCACGTTATGGCTATGAATCCCAAACACACAAATAATATAATGCGAGTCAGGAACATTCCACAAAATTGAATAATATTTGAACAATGACACAAAAGTTTATTATCAAATTTTTCCAGACTGTGACTAAAAGGGGAAAAGGAAGACAGAAACGTAAGGGAATAGGAATCAACAGGAAGATATTGCTGTTTTTTACTTCTTTTACTAGTTTTGATGAACAGATTTTTATTCCTTTCTCTTTTTTCAGTAGTGAGCTTGAGTCTGAGCCAATATAATATATTTTATATAGTACAGTTATAAACAGGAAACCCAGTTTTTACAGGAGATTTTTGGAGGAATTGGCAGTGGAAGTGTCAGTGAAGATTCTCACACATCATCCAATTATTGTGATCTGGTTTGAAACACTTCTCCCGTCTTTCCAAAAAATCAAAAACCACTTGGGGTATGCTATGTTAAACAATGCATATGGTGCATGCATACGTTAACCTTTTGAGTCTGAAGATTTAAGCAATATTTACAGCAATTTAATTTGAAAAAAAAAAAAATCACAGGCTGCTATATATGTATACACTATAAAATATTCATCAGGCAACTGTGAAAAAGTAAATAATTCTGCGAAGACTATTAAAAAAAAGTAAAAATTCTGAAAAAAAAAAAAGTGGTTATCTTGAGAGATATTTTTCACCCTGTAAGTAAATTACCTACTTCTGCCTGTGACACTTAGCATCAAAGACTGGGAATACTAAAACTGGAGGGATGTAGGTTAGCTACATGACAAGGCATAGTACAAGAATTTATTAAGGTCAGAAAAAATGTATCCTTAAAAATGCAAATAAAGCCAAAGTGATGTTAATAAAACTGAACATAGAGGTTGGATAAGAAGAGCAATTACATGAAGGTACCTAACAAAGCTGAATAGGAATTGTTAAAGTATCTCAGAAGTAAAACTCTGCAGAAGAGTCATTAGGTCTGCTAGACCACCAGAGAATAAGGAGCTAGTCCAAAAACGATCCAGAGGTGGCAAAGAAAACAAATTCCTTTTCTCTAGTATTCTCAAAAGACAAAGGAGAAATATCTGCAGTAACAGAATTCTTTACAGATAAATTCAGAAACATACCGTTAGTAAGCCAAAAAGAGGTGAATAATTCAGAGAGAAATTTGGAAGGTATTTACCTTCCAAGGAGAAGGATTTTAGAGTGTGTTTCAGAGAGAAGCCCAAAAACTAAGTTGCTAATAAAGTAGGTCATTTAAATGAGCTGTTAATTAATTAGTAAATGCAGTCTAAATATTTTTTTCTGGAAACTGTGAATGGGAGAGCCAATCTCATCACTAACATGAGGTACGGAAAACTCAAGTCAACTGAGAGGCAGGATAAAGTGCAAGAAATCAGGACAACAGAAATGTTTATGTGTGAAGGGGCACTGAAAAAGATTGAACAATGACAGAAAATTAAAACTAGGCTGAACAAGAGGAATACAAGTAAGGTGAATAATATAGTGAAGATCCAGTAACTTTTTTATTATTGTTTATTTTCAGTAGGCTAGAAATAAGCATCCTGTAAGTTGATGAATGTCACGAGAAGACTCTCATTGGCTTTTTGAACTTTGGGTCAATCTCTTAGGCTCAGGTTCACTCATCTAACTTCTAACATTTAGCTACAGTTCCAAACTGAAAAGTCTTCACTGTAAACAGTAAATTTCACTCTAAAATCCTTCTATAGTCAGTGAGGAATTAGACACCTCCAGAGGCTAATTCAGTCTTCCTAAAGTCTGATTTGTACCCTGAAGATACCTGTTTCTCCCTCCTTAGGGAGAAAACCTAGAGCAGTGCCTGAAATTAGGCATTGCATCTAAACCAGCATGTTGAATAAGAATTAGTAATGAGATTGAATTTTCTGTTCAAAATAACCCCGATGCAAATGTATTAGTCCTCAAGACAGACAGTGCTAGTACTCATCATACCTTTAGCTGATGGGGAAAACAGCATTTTCTATGAACCATAATGGCAGCCAAAATAAAAGTATAGATGAGCTGGAAAAGTTGGACTATCCTCAGTATAGATTCATGCTTCAGTGCCTTTCTAGAGAAGGGCGAGTAAGAAAACTATCCCTTTTTGCATAGTAAATGATTAACTGTGCATTTCCAATCACATCTGGAAAACATTCCTGTTTCTGAATATTTGATGCTCTCTGTTAATGGTTTTGTCAGCATATGCTTCTTTTGCCTCCTGCAAAATATTTGATAAAATAGAAATGAAACAATTTAAAAAACCACAGATTTTCCCTTATTCTCATCATCCAGTATGGCTTAGTGTAAGTTTACCAATATTTTACACCATTATCAGAGTAAAATATACTTATTTTCCTGGTTTATGCTGAGAATACGAGAGGGAGACTAGAAAGCAATGAGTCCTAGCCAGGAATGAGATAAAGGGAGAGCTTGCTCAGCCACCAAACTGGAAAGAACACCCCACCCCTCTAAATTTCTGGGGAGAACATTCCCTTTCCTTCTCCATCACCTGGAAGTAGACAGCAGTTTAAAAAAAAAAAAAAAAAAAAAAAAAAAAAGAAAAAGGTTGGGGGGGAGTAATGGGAAATAATATGGTGCTAGGCAGATTAACTAGTGATAACCAATCTTTTCTACCTTCACAAATCAAGGGAAAAAAAAAAAGGAAGCAGGGTAGAAAAGACCTGCTACTCCCTGGTAGTCAGAGAGATGAGACTGAGTGTGATGAGTGGGAAATACTTGCTGCTGGGTGGGGTGGGTGTGATTTGTGATGCTGCTTGGGAAGCAGCCACCATGATGTGCTCTGTTTGGCCAGCTTTGCAGTTGGGCTTCTCTGACACAGTAATAAACCGGAAGAAAATAAGCATTAGAATGCTGTAAAAAAATCAAATGATGCACCACAAAACAAAATGGTACAGTTTGATACAAACTGCAGGTTAGCAGTCAATATGGTGATCATCACTTAATTACAGGCTTGTTTGCAGGAAGCTCAGCCTTCTAAAAGCAATAGTTTTAAATATAACACAGTGATTAGAAACAGTTATTAACAGGTTGGTGTTGCTATTCCCCTTAAGTCATTATATGAGAAATTAGCAATCCTTTTTGAAGATGAAATATGACCATTAGAGAATGAAGTCAAGATCTTGAATGTGCAGGTCATGCTGTTCCTTACTCATGCTCTGCAAGACTAGCCAGAAAATTAAATAAATACTTTCTGAAATATTTGGGTAAATAAACTGTAATTCAGAAGTCAGAGAGAACCCAAGTGGAGCAGCTGAGGTAATCCAGAAGAAAATCCACACAGTTTGCTTTTAATTCAATTTTTTCTCATTGTGTTTTTCTTCTTTGGTTTCTTTTGTTGTTCCTCCTTTTCTACACTATCTAACACAAGCCCATTTCTTCAATCTGTTCTTCCTTTTTTTTTTTTTTTTTTTTTTTTTGCTAGTGGTTAATTCTCATCTTGACAATCTCATTAAGTCACTTCTTCTTCCAGATGAACATGGGATAGACCTGTGCTGAACATTTATATGTACCATTGATTCAGCTGTTAATTGAACATATTACATAACAAACACCAAATATATATATGTATATTAATTTATCTCTCATTTCCTATTTATTACTTACAACTTCAGGTGATTGATTTATTCTTTCCCCTTTCATCCGGACTTCAGCCACAAACACTTGCTTAATCTTGCTTTCTCTCTCATAACCACAATTACTCACCCACAACTAGTAGGTCATCCCCATTTAGGAAATTACTTGCAATTTGGACAGTGCAAAAGGGATACTAACAGCAACAACAACAAAATTTAGGACCAAAAGAGTCATTACTATCCATTGTTTCATATACCAGTGAAGTTTCCACTCTGACTTTATCTTGTTTTAACTGTTTCATATTTTATTTCAAAAGGTAATATTTTTCATGTGCTGGATGTATTCTCAGCAATCTGGCTTTCCTAATTTCTCTCTCTCTTTATATGGATATTCATCTAATTTGCTGCTAGTATCAGCTAGGTTGAGGCCTGGATTTTACAACTGAAAGCATCACACACCTTGACTTCATTGGACTCATGAAGGTCATAAGGGTTTTTTATGAAATTGGTATAGAATTGAGGCCCAAGAGTTTAGATTAACATACTAAATTATATGATGTAGAATAGGTAATATGCAATATCAGCTGATTAACTTTGCCTATAAAGCTTAACTCCATTTTCCATGATTTGACAGTTTTAGTTCAGACTATGCTAACCTCACTTTTTTGTGTTTAATTCAAAGTCAGCTGTGAGGAAAAAGCTGATAATGTATGAGCTCAAAAGATCCAACATCAAAAGAAATTTTCAACATTTAGACAAAATAAAACCAGGTGTGAATAAAATATCATATTTCAATAGTAAGTGTTATTAAAGCCATTATACATTTGAATCTGCTGGTCTATTCATTTTCAAAGCTGACATTTGTAAATGTATATAGGCAAGACACTTGTAAATCTATAATAGAGTATTAGGACTTGTTCTGGAACCTGTGGCCCCATCATACTGTGTTTTGTTGATTTTCAGCAGGAATCACTGCATTTTTTTTATTTTTTTTTTTATTACTGAATAGTATCCTCATTGCTTAGCATTTGAAGTAAGAACAAAAATTTTACTCAAAAGAGATATTTGTCAGTTATTCTTTTTGCATAGGTATGTAGATTTTTTTTGATAGCAGATTTCATTAGACATTTTCACAATCTATTCTAATGAACACGAACAGTCTTTCTAAGGATTTTCTGTTGTTGTTGTAAATTTACTACTTTTAAGTTAGGGCTGTTGGATTTCCACCTTGTCCCTTTGATAGATGTTGTAACATTGTGAATCTTAGACAGCCTTTCTGTAATTTTGAAGAAAAATATGAGAAGTTGTATTATCATGTCTGTCTATGAAATTTATTCCTGAAGAGAATACCATACATATTTCTGAAATTAATGCCAAATGTATTTTCTAGAAGTGAGTGCCACTGAAAGCCAAGGCAGGCAATTTATACTGTGCATAATAATGATATTAATTTTTATGGTGTGTATAAGTTACATTTTGATTAGTTTTTTGCATGATTAAAAATTTGCAAAGTCTTTATGGCCCCCAGGAGCCTACCTGTAATAAACAGCTCTCACCTTCCAAACCATAAAACAGGTCTGCAGCACTTGAACATTAGAGCTAATTGCCTTGCTACATCAAAGGGAGCACCACAAGACTGAGAAAAATCACAGAAGGGGGGGATGGGGAACAGGGGGCAGTTTCACCTCTAAAGGTTATGTGTTTGTGGCTTGGTGGAGCCCTGTAAAGTTATGGCCTCAGAACTGCTGTTTGCGATTAAGTTGATGGGGAAAGTCTATCCCGCAATCTCTCCCTGCTGCTGACACAGAGTCTTTGTTCACATTCAGATTTCTCAAACTGTTGCCAGGGTCAGGCTGAGGTCAGACACTACGATGATGTATAGGAAAACATGTCTGGGAATTTCTCTCACACTTAAAACACATACCAGAAAAACAGGAGAGCACCCTGCAAAAATTGTCTGATGAGACCCAGATGATACTGTAGCTTTTCTTTTAGTACCTTCATAATTTTCTTTCTCTTTGCCTGACACACACACAATGTTTTATTAATGTGTGCCACGATAGCCCTTACAATTTTATGTCCCCTCAAGATAAGGACACTCAGTAGCACTTTGACACTTCATTTTCCAGCCCAGGGGAACTGGGCCAGTAAATCTAGTAAAAGAAGCAGTGTGACCGTACCCAAGGATGAGTCGAGAAGGGATTTGCCACGGGCTCTGTGAGGCCACAGGGCCTGACACTGGATACGAGCCTCATGTGTGTTCACTTGGCATTAACACAGACCGATGCAGGCAGGATCACAGGCTCACAGCATCCCGAACTGTGCTCCCTTGCCAGTCGGACAAACACAGCCCTGCTTCCAGCTGTGGCTGGGATGGCTCCCATGTTTGATTAGCTATCATCGCAGGAGGGAGCGGGGTCGCAGCAGGCAGAGTGCTAAAACAGCGCAAGGGGGGATCCATTTGGATGGAAATTATTTAGTATGCAGTTATTTTTAGGAGAGGGGTCAGTCTTTCTCTCTGTATTGTTCCAAAGGGTGGACATGCATGCTTAGCACTAAACTATTGTATTTTAATGTCAATGCAAAACACATTGATCTGTGGTTGAATTTTTTTTTTTTTATTTATTTCCAAATTTGCAGCTGTTTTGTTTGGACTTTTTTTTCCTCTCTCTCCTTTTATTTTTTTTTTTCCCTCTGATTTACAAAAGGTTTTGAGAATCAGATAAGTTCACCACATCGATCTGAGGGTTGTTTGCCTGGGCATACAGTTTCAGTGCATGGCTGGCAAGTAAGGCACTAAGCAGCAATTTTTTTTGTGCTCAGCTGCTATATATGACAGAGGATATTTCATTCGGCTGTCAGAATGTTATTAATAAAACATGGGGTGCGAAGAGGGCCACTATTTCCCCTTTCAATCACTATAGCATTTACAATGAAAATTTTATGCAGTGTGTAATTTTCAGTTAATGCTTGACACTTAAAATGTCGGTAGCTGCATTTTGTATGGTTCCTGAAGGGTTAATTGTATCATGTTCCCTGCATAAAAGCTCTGCTTATCAAAAGTGAATAGAAGAGTGTATGCAAATGTGTGTCTGTGACCTTTTGCCTTTCCAGGGTTAATTTATATGGTCATTAAAGATTTTATGAAATTGAGCAGCTTGGCGCTTTGAATCCCATTTTACCTTCACCTCCTAATTTATATAATTCCTACCTGAGAAATATGATTTTTTTTTTTTTTTTTTTTTTTGTGCTGCAATGAAAACAGCATGCCATGCTGTGGGGAGTTGCAAGTCTGGTTATCTGGCATTACTCAGATTGCTAAAAATTCATTAAAATGTGACATCAGCACAGTGAGAGACAAATGATCACAGGATGAAAAGGAACAGTGGGCCTTTCACGGATTAGTGCTACACAGCCCCAGCATAGAAGCTAACTGCATAAACAGATTAATCCACCAGTAGCAGCATAGCTAAGATTTACAGAATAATTAAATAGGCTTGAGTTACTGTGAAGATTTCCATGTAATCTAGCTGGTGTGAACACGTAAGTGAGGTGCGGGTAATGCTGCTTCCTCAGAAGCCATGTACCAAGTTGTATCATTTATCCTGAATGGCTCCCCCTGGAGACAAAATTTGAGACTTCTCCCGCAAAGCCGGGGGTTTATATTTAATACAGTACCTAATACCTAATACTTACTTACTGCAATTAGCGGGATACTGCTGTACTAATAGGATTTATATTTGAATTCCCCTTTTTTCCTCTTTTTTTCTTTTTTGGCTTAAAGATACATTTTTACATGGGCTTGCTTTTGTTCAAGCTGGCATGGTATATGTGCACTTCTGTATGCATGCATTTTAACACAAGTAATTTCTTGCTAGAGAATATGAAATGATAAGCTTTAAAACTGGTATGCTGGTGGGAAGTGAATACTCTGATAAAGACATGTTCGGAATTTCTGGGTAGATTTTGAAATATTGCCAATTATTCCTAATTAATGTTCAATCTCCTTAAAGGGCCATTCTCTACATTTTCTTCTCCTTCTCCCCATTTTGGGCAACTTCTTTAAGTGCTTGAAGAACTCTTTTGAAGAGTTTTTTACCTGCTGTTGAATGGCCACTAAGTTGGATCTTTTCTATGCTTTTCCTCAGAAGAACAGGGAGAAGACACAGAAGGGTCTGCTAAAAGTACATCAGTGGCTGTTGGCGATGATAAGGACTCAAGTGAGAGAGACAGTACTGAAGCTAAAAAACCTAGTAAGGACTCTGGTAAGATGCTAGAACTTTGTCTTCCTCTTTTTTTTTAAAAAAAAAACTTACGAAATGTTCTTTCATTTTAAACTGTCTGGACATTCCCACTACTATTCATTGCATGTGCATTTTGCATGTGATTTCTATCAGTAGCCTCCCATTGACCTATTTTTAATCATAACCATCTGACAGGATAGATGCGGATAAGTTGAAGAATATTACAGGACGACCAGTGAGATTATTTTTTAATCAAATCAGTTTGTGTGCTTGTAATTTTTTAAGCGCCTTTCATTAATCTTAGCTGTACTTGTGATTCCTCTGATGGCATATTAATTTTTCATAAGCATAGGATTAGGTACCACTTGAATTTTTTCTTCAATCAGGTTTTGCCCCGTTTTTAACCCAAAGAATGTGGGGTTTTTATTATTATTATTTTTTGTTCTTGCTCTCTGATCACTTACTCCCAAGAATCTGGCCTCTTCCTTGGCATTTATTTGAGGCATTTTGAAAAAAATACACAAAATCCATTGAAAAAGTTTACAGATGATTCAGCCTAAGAAAGAGGAAATATCATTGAAAATGGATTATATGGGTTGGGTAATTTTGATCTCCTGGAATAGACAAAAACCAGTAATGAAAGCTACTGTCTTTGAAAACAAACCCCCATGTCATGACATTTACTTGTGCACAAACAAACTCAGGGCCAGCATCTGGTGTAGATACCCAAGGCTTTTTGTGTGTTTGATTTGGCAAATACGTGACTTCATCCATGCTTTTTATGTATGAGATGGAAATCTATGGTCACAATGAATATTACATTGGCTACTTTTGCTGCACGCTATACCTAGTTACATTATGTTGGATTCATTGAAGCAGAAGAAGTGCTGAAACAGGTTGAAGCCTATTAGTTTCAGGTAGTCATATATCTTTTCCTTGTATGCCAATGACAGCTGCATACAAAGGAGGTTGTATTCTCCATAAAGATGTATAGTTGTAGAGAAAATATAATTTTACATTATCATCTTCTTTATATCCAAATTCTCCCATACTATATTTTGCTCTTACATACTAAACATTTTTTTCATTAATTAAAAAAAAAAAAATATATGTACCCCTTTGTGACAGATTAATTCAGAAGACTGACTGAAAGATGAAGCTTCCTTTAATCTTGCTTGTTGACGTGCTAAGGTCACTATCCATTCACAGTTCAGAACCTTAGTTGCTCTTCAGTTGCTTTATTTTTAGAGGTCATGAATCTGAAGTAAGGCTGATGATGTCAGTGATGATGTTGAGCAAGAAACGATTGTGGTTTAAAACATATGCAGGCTGCCCTGAAAGTAATACCTCCTATATTGGCCCATGATGTCAGAGATGGATACTGGTGGTATGGCAATAGAGGATGAATTTTCCCAACAGTATTGCATTGCCTTTTGTTGCCATGTGACAGATGGCAGCAGAGGGGCAGTCTGACAAAATGGCGTTTGACTTGGAAGTGCGTATGAAGAAAAAGTGTGCAATTGAATTCCTCCATGTGGAAAAAAATTCAGCCACTGACATTCCTCAATGCCTGCTGAACATGGAGACCAAACAGTAGCTGTGATCACAGTGAGGTGGCGGGTGGTGTGTTTCAGCAATTCCACTGGTGCAGATTTTAATGTGTATAGCATGCAGGCTCTCTTGTTCATCACTGATGAAAATTCAGAGCTAATGATGGTGACTATATTGAAAAATATTGTTTTGTAGCTATTTTATCTATCAAATAGTGTTACTGTGGTCCTTGTATCTGTTGTGGTTTCCATAGAAAGGCATAGGAGGCATTACTTTTGGGGTGACCCGCAAATATCCCCCTTTAGCTGTCTTGGAAAGAGATGTGTGTGGTGCAGTAAACCCATGCTCTAAAGCAGACATAAGTCTCCTGAAGTGACAGCTACCTGGAGCTCACACTGCTCACCATATACTCTGTCCTAGGGAACACTGGAGAGTGATTCAGGGAGTTTATCAGCCCTCTTATTTTCTTAGGTCCAGTTTTTAGCTGTTCAAGAAAGAATATAGTATGAAAACTTGAGAAAAAAAAAAAAGATGGAATCTAGAAAAAAAAATACTGAAGGGGGATTCTCAAAATTCCATCAGGATTAGCTGCTCATAAGGGCCAAGTTTAATTAGGACAAACCTATATTGAGATGCCTACTGGGTGCACTACAGAAAACAAAACAAAACAAAAAACAAACAAACAAAAAAAAACCAAAACAGTATAATTGTTCTGCATTCCTGTGCCAGCAATTACAAAAATAACATTGTAGTAAGATTCATATACAAACAAGGGCTGAAATACAAGATTTGCCTTTGAGCTTTAGAGAAAGTGGTTTGCACTATGGAATCCTCAGTCTTTTAGAAACTTTTATTTTCATAATCTAAATTAATTCTCCATATGTATCATCCAGACCATCATCTTAATTTTCACTCAGCTGACAAGTATTTCTAATGACTATATAACTGTTTATGTATAATTGAATGTTAATTTCGGCTTTCTCGTGAATTGAGTGTTGCAATTCTTGCCAGAGAAATCTCAGGAAAACCAATAAATTAATCACAATACTAACAAGTTGGACAGGAAAGTGGTGTGACCCCTCTTTAGCATAGAATCTATTAGACGAGGAAGGATTAACATGTATTTAGTAACAGCATGTTTGTGTAAGCTGTTGTGCTGTATTGCTTACCTTATCTCAAGGAGTAGAGCTTTCAAAATGAGACTTGGCAATATGCAAGTTATATTTGTTGAATATTCATTCAGAATAGAAAAGCCTACTAATGCCTCATTTATATTGTCATTTAAATCTAGTGCCACTTTAGATTAATTATAATCCAAATTACAGCTCTATGCAGTGCAAGAATTAATATGGAATTTATCCAGATTAATACATTTGCATTGAAAATGTAATATGTCTTTGCCATGGCTAAGGGGAGCACTTTTTAATAAGGTAGTAAACATGAGCAAGGATGGAAATTAACCTTCATTATTACAATGAAAATTATCCTTTCATTCTCCTCTAATTAGAAAGAATACCAGTAATTATAATTTTAGAATTATTTTGAAGTTGAATAACATAATCTGATGTGTCAGAAATCTGAAATTATGCAATCTTTATCAAATACATGGATTCATAAATAATAAGACAGTATTTTGATTGTAGATTTTGAAGGATTTTCTTTCTTTAGCATTCTCCCCCTTATCAGTCACACAAAAGTTTATATTTTTGCTTTCGGATTTCAAACACGCAACAAACATGATGGCATCTGAATTGCAATGAAATATGTCATTTTTGTATTAGCAATATTAGACAAGTTAACTAATTCTGTAACTCACAGTTAATTCTTAACTAGTCTACTTTGTGGTACTTATTTTGAACTAATCTTGGCTTTTCATCTAAGTGTATTGAAAGTATGTTATTCATCTAAAACAACATTGTGTTCTGTGTTAATAAATATATTAAAGTTGTATTTCACAATTAAGAAAAAAAGCATCTCAAAAATAGAAAATTTGTATTTAAAACAACAGATTTAGTCTCTTCCTCCAGCTGCATATTAAGAGCATGCCAGTGGAACACTCAGCTATAAAAACAATGCCACACCACAAGCTCAGGACCGTAACATTTTCTCTCCTCCCCTCTCCTCCTTCAATACCCTATCTGTAAGGCCACAACTTTATTCAGCCTCTCTGCAGGAAGCTCCTTAAAATACTAAATCCAATGCAGAAAATGAAAAGTTGATATGGCAAGAAAAGGAGCTAAGTTTTACAAGGTGTAAAAAACAAGCTATGCAAGTTTGCTTGCACAGGGAGTCCAAACCTCCTTTTCTTTTGCAGCTACACTTGTGACAAGAGAGGACTAGGCATAAAGTGCTGCTCTGCCTTGGGGTATTCAATCCACTCCATGCACAGGGGCATGTGGTTTCACCCCAGGTTGAGGAATCAGCCCCTTTTTCTTCAAATCTGTCAGTTACTATTCTATTGTCCAGATGTAACTTGGGTTCAATAGAAAGTAACAGGCTTGGGGTTGACTGAATCCAGAGCAACATCAACAACGAAAACAACAAAGTCTCTGTAAATTTCTACAATTTATATAAATATCATTGTAATCATAGTAAAAAGCTGTGGTTTTATATGCATTTATTGACCCCAGCACAGTGTTTGATGACTCCATAGTTTTATTATATTAACAACAAAAAGAAAATTTAACAAGAAAAATACTTGTTTTTATTGAAACAAGAACAATGTGTTTCATGATTATTATTGTCCCTTGAAAGTAATCAAGTCATCCTATCCTCTGGTGGAAGATGATGTATAATATTAACCTTTTGTGTACTGAGACACACAGAGTGCACTCCAAGCACAATTTCATTAGCAGTTGCATACCAATGCCAAAAACACTACTAAATACTAAAATAAATACTAAATACAAATGGATTTTTGAGCAGAATTTGGATCCCAATTTCTGTAACAAAATGTCAAAAACAATGTGGTGTGAAGAGGAGAAAAGAAAGCAGAATTGTTTTACTTTGCTTTTTAAATTCTGTATGACGGTGTCACTTTACACCAGCTGAGATTCTGCCCCATTTGTCTTTTTAAAGAAGCATTTTAAAAGTGGCATATGATAGAGGTAAGAAACAGTAGTCAACTGTTAGACATTTTTGACAGTTGGAAATGAAGAGAGGTTAATAATTTGAACCTATCTTTCTAAAGTCTGAGAAGCAACCTTTCTCCGTTAATATAGTATGCCACTTTTTTACTTTCTGTAATTCTCACAGTAAAGACATTTAAATAATAATGATGTGTTGCCAAGTAAATGTGGCTAGGCCAGTGAGAACTGAATTATCATAAACCAAACTGAGTAATGAAATGGTATCTTTTGTTGCTGTGGCATGTAGATTTTACCTTTAAGCTGCACCAGTGCTTCAGGTTGTAGGTACATCTCTTAACTGAGCCATCAAAATGAGGCCTCCAGGAACAGGTCCTCAGAGTGTAAAAATTCAGGGAAGCGCAGCTTGTCCAGATATTAAATCAATGCTGATAAATTGATAATTAAAAGTAGGAAAATTATGGCAACTTTAATTTGAGTGAGAACATAGTGGTCTAAATTATGCCATAAGAAATAATTACCAACTTAGGAATGAGAAACAATGTGTGGGGAAATCAACTTTAATGTATAACTCATAAAATATGTTTATGTTGCTGTTTTTTTTACCTCAATGCCCTTCAGAACATCTCTGTGTGATTCAGTTCTCAATTGTTTATTATTTTACCATGAGGACTTAGTATTTACCTTGAAAGCTGTTTTCTTATTTTACTTTTCTTTAATGTTGCTCCTTTAATATCAAATGTTGCACAAAGTCCACATAATTGATATAATAATAAAAAAGATACTGATTTTGCCTACAGAAAAATACAAGTATTTTCTTTGTTCATGTTTACTTTGTTGCCAAAACATCCATGACCTTATTTTTAAATTAATCCTAGGTTATTGTGAAACGAGGTGCAATTTGTTCATTTATATGAACCTTATGTGGATTGAAAAAAATCAAGATAAATCTTCATGCACAGCATACAATCAGATTACCCCTGGACTATATATTTACGTTGGGTCTGATAGCAATCAATGGTTTAGCTTCATTGCATTTCAAGATGTATTTGCACCCAGTGTCCAGTGATAGTGTCCTCACCCTGGAAATAATTTAGTTGCAAATTGACTGGAAGATGGTGAAAATTGAAAGTTAAAATTAGAAATACTCATAATAAACAGCAGAAAAAAGGTCAGATGATGCTGCACTATGATGAGATTGGAATGGTTGGTAAATGAGGTTTTGTGTTTGTCGTGAGATGTATGTGACATGCCTACCCAATGCTCTTGTAATATCCAGCCTAGCAGAAGAGATTATCTGGCAAATTGACGCTGGAAAGAATTTTCTGATGGACTGGGAAATTAGAATTGCACTCTTTTCTTTGATGTGTGCAAGACTGGGCTACATTACACAGCTAGAGTAGGCATAATATTAAATATAGTATTTAATACTTAATAGTAAAACTATCTATAGAAAACAATTATATTCTGGTTTTGATCACAAATGCCAGACTATAAAAATTCACAGTGTAAACATCTAAGGCAATCCCAAATGACTGATCTTTGTATATAATTAATAATAAGTTAGCTCTGAAATCCTATTCTCTACAGTATTTCTTTTAAAGCCTCACTATATTTAGCTTCAGAATTGTAAGTAGGCAGGAGTTATCAAAACACCACAATAATCATATTGCTCAGACAATTTAGGAAAGAGAGAGTGTAATTAAACATCAGCAAATTAATTATTTTGGAAAACAGGATTTTTAAGCAAAAGCTGATTTGTTTTAATGTAATACACAAATTCACACTGAGCTGCTAAAGAAAGCATCTTATTGATTAATCTTTAAAGGCAACCTAAGGTTATCTAAACAGTAGAAAATAGTTCATTTTTAAATGTATTTATAGAGTATCCATCAAGGATAAAAGTGTTTTAGTTTTTATACTTACCAGAGTTGGTTTTCTCAAATATATATATTTCTTTCTCAGAACATAAAAAAGTACCCTCAGAGACAACACAGACCTTTGGAATCACAGCCTCTTTGTAAAACAGAGTATTTTCAAGTTTAAAATTTGTTCTTAAAAATTGTTTTTGAAACAGGAATAGCCACACCAGAGAAGGAACCAAAAGTGAACACTGTTGTAGGGGCACAACAACTTCTTCTGGCAAAAGAAGAGGATGGTGCAGCTAAAAAATCAAAGCCTCCAGAGGACAATAAATTTTGTCATGAGCAGGTAAAGGAAAATGTAAGAATTTAATTGTATTCTCGAATTCTTTCAAATAAGAATAAAACAAAGATGACATGCTGTTAAAACAGCAATATCATAAAGTTTTTAAAGCACATTGACTAATATCCTGCATCTTAATTTGATGTTTTTCAGTTTTATCAGTGTCCTTATTGTAACTACAATAGTAGGGACCCAAATCGTATCCAGATGCATGTCCTGTCACAGCATTCAATGCAACCTGTTATCTGCTGCCCCCTCTGCCAGGATGTCCTCAGCAACAAAATGCATCTCCAGCTTCATTTGACCCATTTGCACAGTGTGTCACCTGACTGTGTGGAGAAGCTGCTCATGACTGTAAGTTATCCAAATACTGAAGTACACACTACAGAAATGTATTCTGGCCTCTTGGCAATGTATGTGTTGTGATATAGTATTTTGGTAGCCAGAGATGGGGAACATATCAGGATCCTCAGTTTCTGTTGCCAGGTTGTCTGTTGACTGATGTCCCTTGGGAATTCTCCAAGGGACTGGAGGTGGATTTCAAAGATGTGGAAAACCTACAGTTCCTCATTGACTTTACCTTGGAATAAGCAAGTTCCTCTGAGCATACACCTGTAAATTTAATCTAACACTATCCAGGTCTCAGGTATACCCTGACTAGAATTTGTAAAAAAAACGAGGACATTTCTGTAAAATGTAGTGTCAAAATATAGATGTATTCCTGTGTATAACTGTGCTACTTTCATTATATTATTTGGATTTCACCATAAAATATCAGTAGTAGTACTAATTAGAAAACACAAGTATCATATTTTGCACTATGTCCCGTTTTTAAATTTCTGCCTCTGCATAATAAACTCTTCAGAATTTTTTGAAAAAATATGAGAGTGAAAAAGCCAGGGCAGTTCTTCTGGATAAAGAATACCTGTTTTCAAGTACCTACACTGGATCAGGCATAGATTTGAAATAGATTTCCCATATTTGGTAGAGTTTGGAAAACAAATCTTGTCAAGTTTCACCTGGGAAATCCTGTTCTTCACTGAGAAATGTAACAGACAACATCAAAATAATAAATTTCCTAGAAAAAGAATGTCTCAACACTATGTAAACCAGTGTCAGTAAAAACACAGTCAAGTCTAGTTTTTTGTTGTTACTGTTGTTGTTGTTTTTTGTTATTATTACATTGTATTTTCAGATAGAAAATAGACTTCACAAGACACCATAGTGAATAGTTGTCTAACCTTTTTTACCAAGATACGTTCTTGGAAATCTCATAGTTCCTCAAAGATTTATTTCTGTAACCACAGACAACTCATTCATTTATAACACTGCAGTGGTAGACCAGCCACCTAACCAAAAATGGCAAAGAAGAATAAAGAATTGAAAGAGATGTTTAATGGAGATTAACTTGTGCCAGGTGTTGATGAGCCGTGCTGAATTGAAAATCAACAAAACAGTTTAAAGTTTTCTTTCTTCTTTTCTTTTCCTCAGTTTTCTACTTAGTGTAGTTCTGCAAAACTATGTACATTTGGCCCTATCACAAGGAGTGTACTGTAGAAATTTAACATTTACAGGCCCTTTTTGGACACTGAGCAAATGTGAAAAAAAAACACCATATTTTGGAGAAGAAAAGGCTCTGGGGAAACCTGATTGCAGTGTTTCAGTGTCTAAAGGAGGGCTATAAGAAAGAAGATAACAGAATCTTTAGAAGGGGCTGATGTGATAGGACAGGGGAAAATGGTTTCAAACTTAAAGAGGAAATATTTAGGTTCATTATCAGGAAGAAGTTTGTTTGTTTGTTTGTCTGTTTGTTCTTTATGATAAGGATTGTGAGGCACTGGAACAGGTTGACCAGAGAGGTGGTGGATGCCCCATCCCTGGAGACACTCTGGGTCAAGCTGGATGGGGGTCTGAGCAAGCTAATCTAGCTGTAGGTGTCCCTGTTCATTGCAGAGGTGTGGGATCAGATAACTTTTAAGGGTCCCTTTAAACTCAAACAAGTCTATGATTCTTTGATATTGAGGATTGCTATCTTAAGTTTTTCTTGATTTCCTCTGTGCTGATAATGGGACAACTTTGAAATCTGTCCTATTCTCTGTAACTGCTGTAGACTTTTCTCACTTACAGAGTTGTCCCTCGTTATTTTATTTTATTTTATTTTATTTTATTTTATTTTATTTTATTTTATTTGTCAGAGATAAATGTCTACTTTCAAAACATAATCAACATTATTTAAATTTTCCTAATTGATAAAACTACTATTTTCTGTCCATCTCTGAACTCTAACGACAAAATAAATACCATTTAGAGTAAAATGTTCATCTCTGGGACATTTGCAGTTAACTAGGCCATTTTCGTAGAAGTCCCTTCTGCCCAAACAAAATCAAAGTCACTAAATGTGAACGAAAGAAAAACATGAAACATCAAACAAATGATCATGTCCATTTAACTGCACTGAGAACTATTAGACATTTATAATATCAGATCTTTCAAAGATTTCTGTCTAGAATTCAAACATAACATGACGTGTAGAGTAGACTGAAGAAGATTCTTACATAGGGAATTTAGAACAAAGGAAAGAGAAAATCCATATTTTAAATGGCAATAAGTTGCTCCTTCTGTTTGGAAATAATCTTATAATTTTCTTTAACAAATCATTTGTTTAAAAAGCTATTCAGGTAAGGTAAAGTGTGATTAGTCAAGAATTGGCTGCTGACTGTATCTCAGCACAGTCTCTATCTGTGGAGGAAGTCCAAGGAAAATTCCCGTTATAAACCCAACCAACCTTCTTTGTAGTGACATTAACCCCAGTAAAATATTGAATGTATGTGCTTCTGTGGCGTCACTTTATTGTGGATTCTTTTGAGTTTATCCTCCACCAAGGGACAGACAGTGCTCTGATTTTATGGTCCTTCAGGAGCCATTATCAAGGACTGAACCAAGGCCTTTGTTTAATCTTGGCAGTCTTTGAGATGTGGTGGTCTTTTCAATTATAATTTCATATTGCTTTGTGACTTTTCCTGTAATAATCCTGTATTCCTGGTCTTCCAAGGTTCCTGTACCAGATGTCATGATGCCCAATAGTATGCTATTGCCAGCAGCTGCTTCAGAGAAATCTGAGCATGACACACCTGCAACCATTACAGCTGAGGGATCTGGGAAATATTCAGGTAAGCAAGAAAAAAGTACGGATTGCTATTCTTTACCAGGCCAACATAAAACATACTATGTGCCACTCTTGATTTCTGATGAAAAAAATGCTAGTACAATGTGTTATTCTCTTCTACTTGTGTAAAACGCACTTAAATTTCTTTAACTAGGTGAAAGTCCTGTGGATGAGAAAAGTACTCCTGGGATTGATGAATCAAAACCTGGAATGGAAATTAAGAGTGAGGAGCAGAAGCCACCTAAAGAATCTACTGAAACGCCAGATTGGAATAAGAGTGGCAGTAAAGATATAAAGACCACAGATGCAATGCCAGATCAGCTAAATGAACAGCAGAAGAAGCAACAGCTCTCTGTTTCTGACCGCCATGTCTATAAGTACCGTTGTAACCACTGTAGCTTGGCTTTTAAGACTATGCAGAAGCTTCAAATACATTCCCAGTATCATGCTATTCGGGCAGCTACTATGTGTAGCCTTTGCCAACGTAGCTTCCGTACATTCCAGGCTTTAAAAAAACACTTGGAAGCAGGCCACCCTGAACTCAATGAAGCTGAACTTCAGCAGCTGTGTGCATCTTTACCTGTTAATGGTGAACTCTGGGCAGAAGGTGAAAGTATGGGACAAGATGATCATGCACTAGAGCAAGAAATAGAAAGAGATTATGAGATGGACCAGGAAGGTAAAGCAAGCCCCGTAGGAAGTGATAGTAGCTCTATTCCAGATGATATGGGCTCAGAACCAAAGCGAACCTTACCTTTTAGAAAAGGGCCAAATTTTACTATGGAAAAATTTCTAGATCCGTCACGCCCATATAAGTGTACAGTATGTAAAGAGTCTTTTACTCAAAAGAACATTCTCCTGGTCCACTATAACTCAGTCTCCCACCTACACAAACTCAAAAAGGTTTTGCAGGAAGCTTCAAGTCCTGTCCCTCAAGAAACCAACAGCAACACTGATAACAAACCCTACAAGTGCAGCATTTGTAATGTTGCATATAGCCAAAGTTCTACATTGGAAATCCACATGAGATCTGTTCTTCATCAGACAAAGGCAAGGGCTGCAAAATTAGAACCAAGTGGTAATATAAGTAGTGGAAATAGTGTAGCAGGGAATGTTAATAGCCCCAGCCAAGGAATACTAGATTCTATGAATTTACCAGCAGTTAACAGCAAAGAACCACATTTAGATGCCAAAGAATTAAATAAAAAACAAGCTTCTGAATTAATTTCTTCTCAACCTACACATCACCCACCCCAGTCACCAGCACAACTTCAAATGCAACTACAGCATGAACTGCAACAGCAAGCTGCATTCTTTCAACCCCAATTTCTAAACCCAGCTTTTTTGCCTCACTTTCCAATGACACCAGAAGCACTGCTACAGTTCCAGCAGCCTCAATTCCTTTTCCCATTTTATATACCTGGGACAGAATTTAGCTTAAGCCCAGACCTGGGTTTGCCTGGTTCTGCCACATTTGGTATGCCTGGAATGGCTGGTATGACAGGATCATTGCTGGAAGATTTGAAGCAGCAGATACAAACCCAGCACCATGTTGGTCAAACACAGCTACAGATACTGCAGCAACAAGCACAACAATATCAATCCACCCAGCCCCAACTTCAGTCCCAAAAACAGCAGCAGCAAAGCAGCAAGCTGATGAAAGCAGAGCAAACTAGCTTAGTAAGCACAGACTGCCAGTTGATAAAGGATATTCCATCATATAAGGAGTCTGAAGAGATTTCTGAGAAACAAGAGAAGCCAAAGCAAGAATTTACTAATGAGAGTGAAGGACTAAAAGAAAACAAGGATATGAAGAAACCAAAATCCTCCGAACCAGCCATCCCACCACCCAGAATAGCTTCTGGAGCAAGGGGGAATGCAGCCAAGGCTTTATTGGAGAACTTTGGTTTTGAGCTAGTTATCCAATACAATGAGAACAGACAAAAAGTGCAGAAAAAAAGCAAGACTGGTGAAGGTGATAATACAGACAAACTAGAATGTGGAACCTGCAGTAAGCTCTTTTCCAACATTCTTATTCTGAAGAGTCATCAAGAACATGTGCATGGGCAATTTTTTCCATATGGGGCATTAGAAAAGTTTGCTCGACAGTACAGGGAGGCATATGACAAGCTTTATCCAATTTCTCCATCCTCTCCAGAAACACCTCCACCACCACCACCACCTCCGCCACCACCGCCACCTCCTCCTCCTCCAACTCCTTCTCAGCCTTCTTCAGCTGGGGCTGGAAAAATTCAGAACACAACTCCCACTCCTTTGCAAGCTCCACCACCAACACCACCACCACCACCTCCTCCTCCACCACCACCTCCTCCACCACCACCACCACCATCTGCCCCACCTCAAGTCCAGCTTCCCGTTTCACTTGATCTCCCCCTCTTCCCTCCAATTATGATGCAGCCAGTGCAGCATCCTGCACTGCCTCCTCAGCTTGCCCTCCAGTTGCCACCAATGGATACTTTGTCTGCAGATCTTACCCAGCTTTGTCAGCAGCAGCTGGGATTAGATCCTAATTTCCTGCGCCACTCTCAGTTCAAGCGTCCACGTACACGAATCACAGATGATCAGTTAAAAATATTGCGGGCTTATTTTGATATTAACAATTCTCCAAGTGAAGAACAGATCCAAGAAATGGCTGAGAAGTCTGGTCTTTCACAGAAAGTTATCAAGCACTGGTTTCGTAATACACTGTTTAAAGAACGACAGAGAAATAAAGATTCTCCGTATAACTTCAGCAACCCTCCCATAACGGTGTTGGAAGATATCAGAATAGATCCTCAGCCTTCAGCTGTCGAACCTTACAAGTCTGATGCATCTTTCAGCAAGAGGTCATCTAGAACACGGTTTACTGATTACCAGCTTCGTGTCCTCCAAGACTTCTTTGATACAAATGCTTATCCAAAGGATGATGAAATTGAACAACTTTCAACTGTTCTTAACCTACCTACTCGAGTTATTGTTGTATGGTTCCAAAATGCACGGCAGAAAGCTCGCAAAAGTTATGAAAATCAAGCTGAAACTAAGGACAATGAGAAAAGGGAATTGACGAATGAACGCTACATTCGAACTAGTAATATGCAGTATCAGTGCAAAAAGTGCAGTGTGGTTTTTCCCAGGATCTTTGATTTGATTACACACCAGAAAAAGCAGTGTTATAAAGATGAAGATGATGATGCTCAAGATGAAAGCCAAACTGAAGATTCCATGGATGCCTCAGATCAAACAGTATATAAGAACTGCACAGTTTCTGGCCAAAACGATGCATCAAAAAGCCTGGCAGTCACGGCAGCAAGCTCTGGCTCTGGTTCTAGCACTCCTTTGATTCCATCCCCCAAACCGGAGGCTGAGAAGGCTTCTCCTAAACCAGAGTCGACTGAAAAACCAAAACCAAGTGAAACCATCTCCAAGCAAACTGATACAACTTCCCAAAGTACCAAACCAGTACAATCTGCTCCAGTAACCCCTTCTGATCCTCAGCCCTCTGCTTCTCAACCACAGCAACAAAAACAATCACAAATGATAGGGAGACCTCCTTCTGCATCACAGACTACACCTGTTCCTTCCAGTCCTTTACCAATTTCAATGACTCCTCTACAGAACAGTCTACCTCCTCAGTTATTACAGTACCAATGTGATCAGTGTACAGTTGCCTTTCCAACTCTAGAACTTTGGCAAGAGCACCAGCACATGCATTTCCTAGCAGCCCAAAACCAATTTATTCACTCACAGTTTCTAGAGAGACCAATGGATATGCCCTATATGATATTTGACCCCAATAATCCTTTGATGACTGGACAGTTACTTAATAGTTCTCTTGCTCAGATGCCACCACAGACTGGCTCATCACATGCAGCACACCCTGCTACAGTTTCTGGTTCCATGAAACGAAAACTGGATGATAAAGAAGACAATAACTGTAGTGAGAAAGAGGGAGGAAACAGTGGAGAAGATCAACATCGTGATAAGCGTCTAAGAACTACAATTACTCCAGAGCAGCTGGAAATACTCTATGAAAAGTACCTGTTAGATTCCAACCCCACCAGAAAGATGCTAGATCACATTGCACGTGAAGTGGGACTTAAAAAGAGAGTTGTACAAGTCTGGTTTCAGAACACAAGAGCCCGAGAAAGAAAAGGACAGTTCCGTGCTGTTGGTCCAGCCCAGTCCCATAAAAGGTGTCCTTTTTGTCGAGCTCTGTTTAAAGCAAAATCAGCTTTAGAAAGTCACATTCGCTCTCGACATTGGAATGAAGGGAAACAGGCAGGTTATAGTTTGCCTCCAAGTCCTTTGATATCAACTGAAGATGGAGGAGATAGTCCACAGAAATACATATTTTTTGATTACCCATCATTGTCATTAGCAAAAACGGAACTATCAAGTGAAAATGAACTAGCCTCCACTGTATCAACACCCATTAGCAAAACTGCAGAAATGTCACCAAAAAATCTCTTAAGTCCTTCTTCTTTTAAAGCAGAGTCTAGTGAGGATATAGAAAATTTGAATGCTCCTCCTGCTGACTCTGCATATGATCAAAACAAGACTGACTTTGATGAGACTTCATCAATTAATACAGCAATTAGTGATGCCACAACAGGAGATGAGGGGAACAATGAAATGGAGAGCACGACTGGCAGTTCAGGGGATGCAAAGCCTGCATCACCTCCCAAAGAGCCAAAAACACTTGTGAATGATGCGCTAACAAAAGCTGCAACTACACCTACGAACGAGAATACTGATGATAAATTTCTCTTTTCCCTTACAAGCCCTTCAATACATTTCAGTGAAAAAGATGGTGATCATGACCAAAGTTACTACATTACTGATGACCCTGATGATAATGCCGACCGCAGTGAAACTTCGAGTATAGCTGATCCAAGTTCACCTAACCCTTTCGGAGCAAGCAATCCCTTTAAATCCAAAAACAGTGATCGGCCAGGCCACAAACGTTTCCGAACACAAATGAGTAACCTTCAGCTTAAAGTTCTCAAAGCTTGCTTTAGTGACTACCGGACTCCAACAATGCAAGAATGCGAAATGTTAGGGAATGAGATTGGTCTGCCCAAACGTGTAGTCCAAGTCTGGTTTCAGAATGCACGGGCAAAAGAAAAGAAATTTAAAATTAACATAGGGAAGCCATTCATGATAAATCAGACTGGGCCTGATGGGACAAAGCCAGAATGCTCTCTATGTGGTGTAAAATATTCTGCACGTTTGTCCATAAGAGATCATATCTTTTCCAAACAACATATTACAAAAGTGAGAGAAACTGTGGGAAGTCAGCTAGATCGGGAGAAAGATTATTTAGCTCCTACAACAGTTAGACAGCTGATGGCGCAGCAAGAATTGGATCGCATAAAAAAGGCTACTGATGTGCTAGGATTAACAGTACAGCAGCCGGGCATGATGGACAGCAGTTCTCTTCATGGCATCAGTTTGCCAGCAGCTTATCCAGGACTTCCTGGCCTTCCTCCTGTTCTTCTACCTGGAATGAATGGTCCATCCTCCTTACCTGGATTTCCGCAAAGTTCAAACAGTAAGTCTATAATCTTGTGTAGTCATCTTGTGTAGTCACCATTCCCTTCTAAAACAGTATATTGTGCATTCATATTACTGGGTGATGGAGTACTGGAACAGATTGCACAGAGAGGTTGTGAAGTCGTCTTGGAGATCTTCAAAAGTCACCTTGAGAAGGGGTTATCATCACTCTGTGATGATATGATTCTGTGAGTAACTAAAAAGTATTGCAATGAGATGTATCCAGTGCCATACAAGATTGTCACAGCAAACTGGGTGATATGTCTGATTTCCCCTAATCAGAATATATAGGTTTTAATTAAAATCTAATAAACAGTAATGTTTTTGAGCCCCTATTAGGCTTCTGTAACATCAAAAATATAGCAATAGCATTGATATTGGAGGTTTTTCATTTGTTTGTTGTTGTTTTTCTGAATAATATTACTGTAGGCAAAATGTGGGTTAGAATTTTGTCTGTAAAATCTTTGTATGCACGTATTTTAAATAACATCTGAAGAAGTACAAAATAGTCATTTCCACTGTAGTGTTTCATCAGGCATTTAGTCCATCCCTTAAGACATTGTATTCTGTTAAATCACAATAAACACTAAAACATTCTGCCCCAAACCCTGTACTATATTTCTGAATAATTAGAATAGATAAGTTTTCTGTTGAAGGTGATTACTAATGGTAATTTCAATATGATACAAATTTCAGGAGTTTCTGAATGTCTTCTAGTTTTTAAGGATAGTGCAGACATACACCAATTTGCTTGGATTTGTGCTTTTAAACTGAGTACGTAACTCTGCTGGCTGTTTTTTGCTCACATTGGAAAGTACTTCCTCTTAAAAGAACTGTAATAGAAGTTAGAGAATCAAGATTTTTGTAGAATGATTTATTTAGTCCTCAATGGATGAACTTATTATTTTTACTTGTAATAGGCTCCAATTTTGCAGAGTTCATTGTGAGTGCAGCATTGCAGACTGAAGTTCTCTGATTGATCCTCAAATTTTACACATTTATATCAAATACACGCACAGCAGACGTAGGGAGTTGGTTAAGACACTTCACCTCATTTTATCAAGTAATTCAACTTGCTACTAATCTCTATTTTTTATTATTATTATTATTATTATTATTTTTTACAAAACAACTAACTTTAGCAAATAAGGTAGGGACTTTATCACTAGTGTTGTTAGGCAAACTAAGACTAAAGCAATGTCTTTTCTGCTTTGATTAATGATGATGATGTTATTATTTCCCTAAGTAGTGGTCAAAGTATCTCACTTTTCTCTTCATTGGATCAGAATGGCTTCCACAATGGAGTTTCTGGCTGACTGCCCTCTGGCTTTTGTAAAATATTTATTGGCACAGAGTGTGCATATAAAGGAAATATAAAGTTTGTTGTATTTCCTTCTTAATGGCATACAGTGTCCAGGTCCAAAAATGGCTGATTGTTGTTCATTAAAATTATAGATATGGATTCTCCATATAACTTTGCTAAATGCATATATCACTCTGAAAGTAATGCCTCCTGCTTATTTCCATGGAAACGACTACAGATAAAAAGAACACAGTAGTGTTATTTGATAGAGCAAATTCTCAGCTGCAAAACACTGTTCTTCAACATAGTAATTAACATTAGCTATGGATTTCAGCAGTGATGAGCAAAAGCCTGCATGCTATGCTCATAAAAATCTGCACTGGCAGACATGCCTCACCGTTTCGTACTACTATGATGACATCATTGCTAGGAAAACATTGCCCATACAGTCCATCTTTCATCAGCTTGAAGAGATAGAAATCAGAAAGTGCCAAATTTGGACTATACAGTGTGGTTGTACAGTCTAGTCGAGAATGACAATGTGCTCCATGGTCTTCAAACTGGTATGCCTTCTGGTTATGGGCTGCAAGAAGATTGTCTTCTCCAGTCTGTCTCTGGAAGTTCAAGCTTTCAACTTAGTCAGCATCATAAAGTAACATTCAGAGATGATGGTCAGTTTGGGTTCCAGGAAATCCAGAAGGATCATTCATTTCCTACCTGAAATGACAGTGCACATCACTCTATTCACTGAGGGCTGTGTCTTGATTTTTTTTCTCCAATGGGAATTCATATATCACCACTGTTATTTTGACTCTGGCTTGTGGTGGTGATATCACATTTAATCACGAGTAATGATGTGATCCAGGAAACTGTCACCTTTTGCCTTGAATTGGTTCATTAGCCCCTGCAAAACTTGCTTATGGTGTTCTTTCTGTTCATATGTTAGCAATTATGGGACCCATCTGTTGCAAACTTTATCATATCCCAATGTTTCCGCCATTGTTTCCAAGACATTGAAGCCAATACTCAGCTCCATAAACGGTTCCCTGGTCATAATCTGCTGATTCACATGGATGAACTGGTTGAAGTGCTCTTCATTTTGTGTGGTGACAGCTAGGCATGGCTGTCCACAATGTGGCTTGTTTTTCACGTTGCTGTCTCCCTTGCCGATATGCAACACCCACCAATTCACTGTGCTCACATCTACTGTTTGGTCTCCATAGCATTCAGCAAATGTTGATGAATGCCAATGGATGCCATTTTTTTACATGGGGGAGTTCAATGACACACGTTTGCTTCATACATACTTCCACGTCAGACTGCTCCTCTGCTGCCATTTATCACACAGCAACTAAATTTAACAGAATATTGTCAGGAAGGTTCAGACTCTACTGCCATAAAACCAACACCCAGTTCTGAAGTCAAGGGCCGACATAATAAAATAGGAGTCATTACATTCAGAGCAGCCTTTGTAGATTTGATTAGGTCAACCTTCAGCTAAAATGGGCTTTGTCTAAAATGCTAAAATAAATTTGCGTGGGAACATACTATTACATTCTTTTACTCTCAATAACTCTCAATAAGGAAGTAAGTCCATGTGCAAAGTGCTGCTGGCGAATGGCTGCACAACCATGGTAGCCTTTCATTTGTTTCAAAGAGCTGTTTTTGAGAACGTTACTTGGCCTTGGCCAAAAATATGCATGTGACCATTCTCACTGTTTATCTTTACAAATAACTGAGTTCAATCTTTACAGTATATTCCCTGGTACTGTTTAACCTACTAAAATTAATTCAACCTCAGAATCTATGCATTTTGCTGTTAATAATAAAAAAGCAGAATGCCAGGTAACAAGCCTACTGATCCATAGTAACTCACTTTCCTTATTTTCCAATTTCCTCAAATTATGTCTTCTTTGAGATAAACATAATTCATTAGTATCATAGCATACACAGTGCACTGCCAATTGAGATGGATTTTTAGCCTCTTTCATCTTGCATCTTCTTAAGGTTAATTAGCCCATTGTGGGCAAGGCCCACTGTGTAAATCAGCTTGTACAGTCTTTTTGTTGCTGTTGTTGTTGTTTTTTGTTTTTTGTTTTTTTGTCTTTTTATTATTATTATTATTTATTTCTGTTATATGCTAAATAATCCTTACATCCCACGTTGGATCCTTGGGAAACACTTGAATGTATAAATCTCTATTCCCTAATGATGCAAAATGGAGCAGTCACAGTGAATGGAAAAAAAAAAAGATTAATCATTACTATTTAATCATTATAAAAATAAGTAATATACTCAGAAGTTCTCCACTCAGAAGTGGGCTCAACACTAGTATTTCCTGCAACTAATTAACCCATTTCTATTTTCTCACCTAGACTGCTTTGGTTGATGAGTCACATTCATATTTTATGCTAAGAGTTGTTTAAATAGAACTTGTTTAGTTCCTAGAAAACTTGTTTTTGGCTATGGTTTTGATAGCGCTGTGAAAATTCTCAGTTAGCAGGACAATTGCTCTGCATCATCCTCTACATGAAGGATTTTGTTGAAGCTAACTCCCTTATGACTCACTATCAAATTCTTCAAGCCTACTTCTTGTGAAATTTACTGCAGTTTCTTCATTTGTCATTCATGTGTCATTTCTTCATTTTATCCCAATCCTTAAAATGCACATTAGAAGAAGGCTCACTGAGACTTCCTATATTTAAATATTTACCTGTTTGCATTTATGTTTATGGTACAGGCATTTCCTTTGGCAAACCCCACCCAATCTCTTCATGTTTGTTTAAAGGGCAAATGTCAAATTAGAACCTCACTTCTAAAGAATATATTTGCAGTTTGCTAAGATAAGGAGATATTGAAACTACAATAATAAACATAACATTTAAAATTCTCTCCTGCATTTCTCTTCAATCATGATAGACAAATAAATGAGCCTGCTTAGTTTCGCTTGTATTATGAGGGATTTCACTTCAGTATTCTTGCATCCAACCTTGTTGTTTATGGGTTTCCAAAAAACTGTGAATACAACTAACTATTTTCAAAATGCTAGTCTTTTTAAAATGCAATATTTGTTTTCACAAAAAGTTTGAAATGGAACAATAATCCTAAATCATGAGGGAAAATTTCATTTTGTCTCTTTTGTTTAGGGCTCAGACTGGGCTTCTATTTGCAGTTTACTGCACTCATTAAAATACAATTAATTTCTTCATTTCTGAATGAAAGGACCCATCAACTTTAAACTTAGTTCAGAACTCTGTTCTAAAACAAATGTTTTGCAATGTCAGAATTATTGTGTGGTTCTAGGATGATATGTCTAAGAATCTTCTCACCTGTGGGATATATTTCTCTAGATAACACATTTTTATTATCTTGATGTTATAGCTATATTCACTCAACGTATATACTTATATATTCAATATACTTCCTAATGGAGTTATTTGGTGGAATTCTAATTCATATGGAAGTTTAGTTCTGGCTTGATTATGTTCTTGAAGTTCTTTCTTGTTTTCTAGATGACTGTAGATAAGGGAATTCACCCGCTGTTTTTAGCTGTTCTTGAAATTTACACTTCTTAATTTTGTGTTGCATTGTAGAAAACTAGTGCATCATTTTGCCTCTAGCTATTAATATTTGTTCTATGTCATCACCCATTACCATAGTTTTTTTGCATATCACTTAAGCCTGGGTTCCTTTGAACATTCATAGCAGCTTTTTTCAGGAATGCACACATCATCACTGGGTAAAATTTACTTAGTAGTTTTTAAAATCTTGTCCAGAGAGCAGCTTGATTCAACAGCAATTACTTTCCACATTATCAAGACACTAAATTCTGTTCTCTGTTTGCATTTGACCCACTGGTAGCACTTTCATTTCTATATCTTTAGTCCTCTAATTCCTCTAAGGAAAAGAAAAATCTTTCTTCTTTAGGAACCACTTAAAAGAGTTAGCAGAATTAGAGTGCTTCTTCATTATCAGTGAATTTTCTATTTTAAATCTCTCAAGGCTGGAACTGCAGCATTTGTTTCACCAAGTTTTCTTCTTTGGTTTTGGAAACGTTGGCTCCACGTTTAATTTTCAGTAAAATAGGTAGATTTCACTCTTCTACTACATTCTAAGCATTTCAACCAAATTCCAAATAATAGCTGCAACATGCAATAGATCTTGCCTGCTGTGGACATCATCAAGATGAAAATAATGAAGACAACATTATGTGTAAAGGTTGAAGAGAGTAAGAAGAGAAAGAAATCAGAAAAATCTTATGTAGCTGACAGCCCCCCCAAAATGAAAAAGCTGGGGCAGCAGTTCATACTGATTGCATCATTCATGAATTTTTCATCTACAGTATTTATCACTTGAAATATTTTCTTCAGAATCCATACACAATTGCCTGTTACTTCCTATTGAAAGGATAGGGGCAAGCAATAGCATCTTCTGTGTCATTGTGCAGTAACTGTGACAGTTACCCACTTTTTAATTATAACTGTTGTGACTTGTTTCACTATGCTATCTAATCCATGCATTTTAACTCCTTAATGTTCCCCTACCATTAAATAGGAGTAATGACATGGTGACAAACATTAAATGGCCTCTTTGTTAAATCTGATAATTATTGCCTTTGAATCCTAATTGCTTTATTCCTAAGCAATGCTAAGCACCTGGATATTGATGATTTAAGTGTCATTCTTGTTCACTCCATTAGTGCTTTCTAGTAGCTAATATCCTTCTAACCACCATTACAGAAACTGCATTTATTGTTCTCTTATCTGTTCACTAGTGCACTGGTTCCTGGTATTGCTTCACTTGTACAGTTCTGTGTGCATCACACATTTTTGTGCTCTTTTCTCTAGCAAACTTACTTGCCTGAAAAAATGACATGAAGTGTAAACTATAGCCTATTGAAGTTAGTTGCCTTTATACTCTGTGCCATCATTTAATTTTCTGACCAACTATGCATTTCACAGAAGTTGCTTTTTAATAGACTGTTACCAGTCACTGCACTATATTGGGTACTTGAAACAGAGAAAAGATTTCTTCAATTAATATATGAGACATGGTTCGTGTGTATATGCACTCTCCAGTCAGAACCAGTCCATCTTTAGGTTGCTTTCTCTAATGAGGTGGAGGACATCTTGCCTGCATATTTCAAGTAAACTGAGAACAGCAGCATTCTGTGCCAATGTATTTTAGTGCTATTACACTTATTTCCCAGCAAATACAGCACTGACCTGATTGTCACTGTAAAGATGGGCTCTGTTCATACTCTCAGAAATGAAAATGTAAGCTGTGTGGTGTCCCAATAATTAATAGCATTGATCTGATTGCTTGTTCTCTTGGATTTTTGAATGGTCATTTCCTGTTGATATTTACTTATCTAAACATCTTTATTTCTTTATTATTATTGCATTTTCATCCAGCAATTTGGATAAAAATTCCTTTTTATTTGAGAGCTAATTACTTGTAGCGAGTACCATAATTATCAAGTTTCTTAGGTGAAGGATGTGTGGGTTATATCATCCCAGAGGCATGATAAAAATTAGTTAAAATGAACAACGTAGTAGAGATCTCTCAACATATCAATTAGAAGGAAGCTCTCTTACTGTGCTTAATGCTTCTTTTCTAATAACCTACTACTGAGCCTGCAGTGGAAAATGAACAGAAACTGGAGAGCGTTATTTGTACAGGTATGAATATGATTCTGCCAGTGGAGCAACTTTGACCTCCACTACCTTTTGTGGGACTTTTCTATAGGGAGAGATTTGTGCATGACCCCCATCCTAGTACAATCAGGATATGAGGACCTAGGACCTAGGATAATCCTGATTTTACTCATAATATGAGTAAAAACTGTTGCTTTTGCTGTAGAGTGCATATTATGAATTTAAGACTGGAAAATTCACAGAAATGCACTGAAAGCTTTGT
>JAPSGF010000011.1:4511032-4513535 GCA_035772895.1 Perdix hodgsoniae
TAGTATAGCAAGCTTAAGGCAGGAATGCATTCTAAGTAAAATGGTAATTCAGAGAAATATAGTTCTCATACACAGACAATAAGCGATAACTAGCTCATGTAAGAGAAAATGCTTAAGAGGTTATCACTGATGTGTTAGTACAGCATATAGCAGGCCTGTTTAAAGAAAAATAATATTATTAATAAGAACAAAAACATGGAAAGCTAACAGAATGTGTAGTGATATAAAAATATATCACTGAGTAACAGAAAACAGAACTTTCTAAGAAAACAATTAGCATGACTAGTGCTTGGTTACTTGTCTTAAAAATTTTACTTCTAACATACCTATAGATTGAAAGTGCTAGGAAAAAAAAAAAAAAGATGAAATTAATTTTCTTTTAAAGTTCAACTTTTTAAAAGAAATTTAAATAATCTAGTTTAGAATAACTATGATGAAATACTGAAGGACTTCCATAAAAAGAAAGATATTCCCAAGTAAAATTCATGTGTTTTCCTTTGTTAGCCCCCTCACGTTGTACCCAATGACAAGTTATCTTCCTGAGAAATCTGTCTTCTCACTATTTAACTGGTCAAGTGGTAAGTAAAATACTTTTTTTTTTTTTTTTTCCCTACACCAATAATACTGAAGTGTGTTTCAGCAAATTTGCCTGAGTAGGGGTAGGAAGAGATAGTTTTAGTGACCCAAGTGCCAGGGTTAATGGAACCACTCCAGAAAGTTCAGTAAACAAGGTGGTTTCAGACAATGGTAAGTAAACCACAGTAGTCTTCTTTACTTCTTGTTGCTATAGCACTAAAGTCATTGTCAAACAATATAATATAATTGAAGCAAAGAAAATATTGAAATAAATAATAGGGTTGCCCTGAAAATAAAAATGAAACAAACAAACAAACAACTCTCCTACCTCTCCTACAACACACAACCCATAGTCCCACAGTATGAAACTAATAGATGACCATAGTTGTAATTCTGCACACACCTTATAGGCAAGAAAAGTCTTAGGGTGGTGTTTCAAAAACAGGCAGAGATGAAATGAATGGAATTTTACAAGAAAGCCAGTTCAACACTGTAGGAACCATTAAAGAAAAAATTAGATTGCCTGCTGGCTTGTGGTCTGATGGGGAAAGTCCCTCAATAGTGGATGATTTGTAAGCACACATTCTTATTTCGAACAGTAGGTTGCCTGCTCCCTGCTGTTTGAAGTGAGTTTAATATTCATAGACACATCTACAAGCTATTTACTTTGACCAAAGTGATAGGTCTTGTTGTTCAGCGCTCCTGCACCACGTGATGTTACTGCTTTGTGCTGTGAACCTTTCTTTCACAACTCACATATATTTTCAAGACTAGAGCATCAGCAGGCCAAGTTGGTGTTTTGATTGAACAGCATTCTTGTCAAAGAAAATCAGAAAACTGGGAGGGGTTGGGACTGAAGCCTTCTAAGGCCCTTTTTTCCAAACACTGCTAGCAAACCTTGGGTGTAACTAGTACTTGCAGAAACTCTGTGGCTTGTATAATTTTCTTACCAAGGCAAGAAACAGCCTTGCTGCTTTTTAGATTTGCTCATTTTAGGGATCTGAAGATAACTCATTTATAAGATTGAGGGTCTTAAAAAGGATAACCTGGTCAAAATCAGCATGGGTAAAAATTTTCTGACTTCTTTAATTCACCACAGAGGAGGTGTTCTTCATTTTCTGCCTGGTCCCATGCAATGCTCATTGCAGTACAACACTGAACAGCTGCACACTCTCTCTGTCTTTTTCTCTCCAACAATATTTATGTTATGCATTTTTGTGAGTCTGTTTATACCAGTTAGAACACTCTAGGGTGAAAAATGCTACGTAAAATTAACATGAATTATCAAATCATATTCTTCTTTCTTCCAGAAAATATTCTTTAGGGTGTTTTTGTTGTTGTTGTTTTGGTAGATACTAATTGTCATAATTACTATTTTATTTGTTACACGTACTTATAAAGTAGTCATCCACGTTGCTTCAACTAACACTTTTAATACCATATAGAAATGAAATGATAAAATTGCTTAGGATTTTTATTGGAGTAGCTCTTCATTTCAACAATACCGTAATTGTTCTAGAACAGGTCTTGTGGAACAGTTGTGGTCAAATGCTCTACTTTAGTTCAAAAAAGATTTTGCTGACACTAGAAAAAATATTTAAATCACAATAGAATACAGAGTAGTAGGATTCTGAGGCACCAGATCTTAAAAGTACTGTTTCGAGCTTGAAGTAACAAAACTCCTTAGCTTGCTTAGTTTGAAGACACATTATGAAGCTGAATGGTAAGTAACTGTGTTGAAGAAGTCTACTTGAAAATTATCTTAAAACATTGGTGATGCAATATTAGCTTTTTAGATATAATTATGTAATTAATCTGTCAGTTTATTTTCCTGTTCACTGTTTTTTGAACCATATGTGGTGTTCCAAACATTTCATATTCCATTATTCCTTTCAGAGATTCTTTCAACCATTTCTTCCTCCCTCCC
>JAPSGF010000011.1:4513935-4547575 GCA_035772895.1 Perdix hodgsoniae
TTTCTTCCTCACTCCTTTCTCACATTCATTCTTGCTTTCTCTTTTCCATTCTTGCTTTCTCTTTTCCCTCTCTTTCTTTATTTCCCTTCCTTCAACACCCCCCCCCCCCCCCCCCCGCCTCCCCCCATATTTTTCGTTCCTTCTGTCATTCCCTGCTTTGCGCAAATACCTCCAAGCACATTTTGCTGTTTTAGTTTTAACTAGTCTGTATAAACAGACTAGTTTGCTTCCTTCTGCTGCAAGGGACCACGTTCCCAAAGATACACGTATTCCTGATGTTGTTCTAGTTGGACTGACAATAAGTGTTGGTCTTTTGCATCTCCCTAAATTTCAATCACAGGAACTGAAGAAATGATTGTGTGCGTGTGAAATCACCACTCCCTATGACTGCTGGTCCCATGAAAGGGAGGGGAGAAAACAGATTAGCTGAGATTCATAGACTAGGAATCCCTAGACTAGAATTCATAGACAGTTATGACCATCGAGGTTTACTTTCTACATTACACAGCCCATAAAACATCTTTCTCTCTTTCATACAACGCAGAAAAGAAATACTTGCCTTTAGTTGAAGTGAACACTATTGATCTCAGTAGCATGCGTTCTTCTAGTGCTCTGAGTCTCCATCTCTTACTGCTCCAGGTCATTTACAAGTCATTCACAGTAGAGTAATTTGATTCTGGTCTGTGAGACAAGGTTGAACAGCAACCTGAATATACAAATACTCACAGCATTTGTTTTTTATAAGACTTGGAGAAGCATAAGATAATGTGTTAATGTATTTATTGGAGGTGGATTCATATGGATGAGGACTTGAGATGTATGAACGACTGCATAGCACTCATCTCATAGACACGATTTTCTCTATTTACCTTTGTGTGTGCATGTGAGTTTCAGTGAGTCACCTGCAACTCCAACTGTTGACATAGCAGCTCTTTAACACTTTTTCTGTTATCTAGAAGGTGCAATGCTTTGAATTGGAGGCATTCATTCAAGAGAACTGAAAATAGCTTATGGAATTCAGGAATTGTAGCTCTATTAAATAAAATCAAAACAAAAACAAAAAGCAAACAAACAAAAAAAATCCAACAATTTCAGGACACTGAACAGCACAACATTTTTCAGCTCATGTGTAAAAATAACAGATAGTTTCCATCCAACCACTCTACTACTACCAAGATCTTCTGATCCTTAACTGCAGCCCCGAGGCTAGGCTTTCTAATGATATCAGTTAAAGTAGCCAGGCCACAAACAAAGGCATGGGCAATAACAGTCACCAAATAGACAGTGTGTTCCTAAATATCATATTGCAGTTGTCATAGCTGGGAAAATTAAGGGCAATTGATTCTGCTTCTGAATCTGAACTGCAACTGAATATGTATTAGTAAATGGAACAAATTCTTACTGAAGTAAAAAACATTAAAAATCTTGCAGTACTTAGTGATATGTCAAAGAACACCTAGAAGGTGAATTAAGACGATCCAGTGTTTTGGATGTAGTGGTGCAGCAGTATAGTTGTTGTACTCAAGAAAAGAGCTTGCTGCGCAGCATTCTGGGCAATATAAGAGCCATTATCACTGTTAAAACTGGGTAAGAAGAATCATCTATTAAACCAGACAGAACAGCACATTAGCATAGATACATTGCTTCTGGTATCCTAGCTAGCCAACTCTATGTTTCACACTACTTCAGATATGCTAAAATCACAAAGCGGAGAGGGGTGACTGATGATACCTGTCATTATAGTGTCTTCCAAACATCAGTAACATCCCTGCTACAGATCCCTCAGCTAAAGAACTGCTGAGTACAAGAAGATCACTGCAGAGGATGAAGGAACTCAGGTTGTGTGTAAGGTGAGACACATCTGGTGGCTTGTCAGACAGGATCTCTATTACGTGCCATGTCTGTGCCTGGCATCTCATGCCACAGCTAGAAAAAAAAAAGAAGTAAATAAATGTTAGACAATCCACAGAAGTTCTGAGCTGTTTTCTATTCTTGATCTTTAGTTGTTTCAGGCCTTCTGCAAGATGTTTTACGCTGCAAGTTCAGACATTATGTACTTTTCCATGAATGGCTCCCAGTGTCACTTATCATTTTTAATACTATTGTCCCTAGTTACTAAGTAACATAAGGCTGCCATACACATCCTTCCCTTTAAATTTAAACACTATTCCTGTGTTATACCTGATGTCTTAAAGAACCTTGTGAATTCATTTAGATGCACGGAACGATCAGAGAAACAACATGTTTTATTGGCTGTAATATGGAAGTGCTTTGCTTTCAACAAGCTGTAGCTCCATTCACAGCACAGTGAACAGCACGGCACTTCTTTGTAAGTTAGTGCTCCACTTTGACTTCCATACTGAATAAGAACATTATTACAAGAAAAGAGTACATTTTAGAGATACTTATTAAACCTGTTGTGAACTAGCTCATTTCAGAAGTGCGTTTCGGAAGGAAATTTTGAGAAGAGATACAGCCTGATCAAGATGATAGAATGGGACATTGCTTCTTTACACTTAAAGCAGGGAAACATTTTGTCCTTTGGTTCAGAATTACAGACTCTCACATTTGCAATGCTTATTTTAGGTTAGCATAGCTCAGCCCTGAGTCACTGGCTAACTCATTATCATTATGCAGTTATTGTGGAAGTGCTGCCTGTTTGCTCCACACTGTACAAAAACTACTCCCAGAAGAAAAACTTTAATTCCCACAGAGGTATATTTGGAGGCATTTATAAACTTGGAGAAACTCCTCCATACTTGTCCTTTTATCTCTTTCCTCAAGTGACACAGAAGTAGCGATGGGAATATCTAATATGCAAAGATGTACACTGTCAGATCCTCACAGCATCACCCCCTTCCTCCATCCTCCATCCTGACTTTGCCAGGGTAATTAGTTTTTCTCAAGACTGGTAATTAAAGCCAGATCTCATGGATTTAAACACTTTGGGAAAGAAGATTAATGATAGGCTTTCTGTTTTTGTGTCTCACAAGGGTGAGGAAATAGCAACAAGGAGGAGGGGGAATGTGGAGGAAAGAAGTGTTCTGTGCAGCAACAGGAGAAAATGGCAAGCGTGACTCTTCTGGGGAGTGAAGAAATGAGCTTAATAGCTTTCTAAATCATCCTCTCCCCCCTTTTTGGTTGAAATTTATTTGCAGTACACTTCCCATGCCTTTATCCAGAGTGTACAGGGGAGGCTTGTGACCCTTTCTCAGCGAGAAGTGCAAATAGAAAAAAGTGTAAGCAGCAGCCACCTGGTATGACCGAGCAGAGCTCAGCCTTGACTGATGAGCTGTGAGTGAGCCCATGTCCCAGATACGCTCAGGGCAAGGACCACTGACCAATGTATTCTGTCTATTTATTGTTTTATTTTAGAATCCTAAAGAGAGATTGGAAAATCTGTCTTCCAAGACAGTAACTGATACAGAGCTTTTGTTCTTGATTTTTTATTTTTTTTTTAAATAGCTGTATTGGTCTTGCTAAGAAAAAAAAAACAACAAAAAACAAGAAATTCCTTCTGAGATTGCATTACCTCACTCCCTAGGTATACTGGTGAACACAGTAAAGTTTCAGATCGAACTGTTTGAAGCAAAATACAAAGAATACAATTTAGTTATCCAAGTGTTCATCAGTATCAGCTGTCTTAACTACGTGGAATTATATCTAATTTATAGTTGGGTAACTGACCTTGGAGTCTAACCCAAAGTTTATTTACATGTATGTTATGTCCAAAAGTGGATCATAAATGCTTGAATTCAGGATCATTGTTCCTCTTCAGCTGTCACCGTTAGTATTTATATTTTGTAGTACTGTAACACCAAAGAGATTCCAATCTAATTACAATCCCGTTTTACTTTGGAATAAACAGAAAGCTGTTGTCAAAGAAAGAGTATTTTAGAGGAAGGAAATAAAGGGTAGGGAAAGAAGAAATACAGGAAAAATAAACAAAACAAAATACTTCGCAAGCAAAGAGATCTCAGGATGTACAACAAAGTATTGGTCAGTTTTACATCTTCATTAGGATCACTGTTATATTTTGGACTTACAGATGAGCCAGAAGAAAGTTAAGCATCTCAGAAATGGATAAAGAATGAAAGCTGCACATCACTAGTAAGTTCATGTGTCTGCTTAAAATAGGTAGCTGAATAGAGTTATGTTGCAAACTCCTTGAGGACTTGCATGTGTTTGAGAAAAAATATCTTAAGTTTTGTCTCCTATTTAAACAATTAAAACAAGCAGTCATGGGATAGTTTTATTTACTCCTATTCCAGACCATACCTATATTATAATAACTACCCATAAGCATTATTCACCAATGACAGAGTTCATTTTAAAATAATATGGAAGTTGTCCCATCAGGTTCTCTAGTTACATAGGAACTTCTCCCACCTCCACGAAAACAAATTAAAAGGAAAATTGCAGAACTGGATCCCAGCCACAGGAATTTGTTCCCCTGCCTCTTCCCCCTAATATGACTCAGTCTTGTACTGGAATTTTTACCACGTGTGGAAATGTATGTTACCACTGAGATTCTGTAAAACTCCTGATTCAATAGAGCTTTAAGTGTCTGGACTCCAAGTATTTAACTTAGGTTTATTGGCTCACTGCTTTGTAAGGAGACTTAGCTGGATTAGACTGCCTGGTAGGACTGATATGTCAACTTTCCAGAAATACTTTTTTCTCTAGTTTCTCAGTTGTGTTTTTTTGTTGTTGTTGTTGTTTTTGTTTTTTGTTTGTTTTGTTTTTTTCCTCTGAAGATCACAGAAAAACTAAAATAAAATTAGCAAAACAGAAAGAGCTTATCTTCTTTGAATTCTTCCAACAGTTTATAATTGTACATGTGAATCATCTTGTCACTTATTTGGCTCATATTTTCCAGAGTGGGCTTTAGGCAATAACTTGCATGTCTCAGGTCTTAGAATGACAAAAAAGAAAGCCAGTCACAAAAAATATCTACACGCACATTCAGGTGCACATAGAAATGCACAGGGAGGATAAGAAGTCCTGCTTGTATCTTCTCTCCTGAAGAAAAAATAAGAAACAAACACAAAAGCCTGTTATGTACACACAGAGATGTAAGGGATAGCAGAATGGAAAGCTGGTGCATTTTGAGGCATTTAAAATAATTAATATGCAAATCAAACCCTGGCTGACTGAAGCAATTCTGGATACCGAGACCTTCTGAAAAGCAGATCCCTGTGAACAGAACTGTGTGAAAAACATAACTGAAAACACTCAAATGCTTCATGGATAGTAAAGTGAAAGCAGGCTTATATTTTCTTTGCCTGATCATGCTCTCTTCTACAGTTTTCCATATTCTTGACTGTTGTGGCAGACTGTGCAGTTTCCCGAAGGAAATGATTAGAGATACAGGCTGGAATTAGAAAGATAGATCCAAAGTTCAGAATAACAATCCATGGGTTGATGAGAGTCTATTTAGCATTTTAAAGGATGTGTAAAAGTAAAAAGTTACAGTCACCTGAGGGAATGGGAGAAGGACTGAATATTCTCTGACAGAATTTGTAATGTTTTTAAAGTAAGTCTGGGACAGGAAGAGTCTTATGCTCAAGAAACAATGGGAAAAATTCAAAAGCTCATTCGGATCTCTGTGTCACATGAGAAAGATCTGAGATCCTAAAAATTGAATGTAGTGACTAGTAGAGAAATAATTTAAGTACAAAGTTCTAGTGGCAGAGAGTTGAACCAAGAATGAACCACTTCTGCACTTTAGACTTGAGCATATGTGTGCTCATGGACAACTATATTACTACCACAAATATGATAGCTATCTTGAATAAACACAAAAAGGCAAGTCAATACTGCTTTACTATAATTTTCGTTCAAGAATCATGATAAGAATTGTCCATATATCAATATACATTATATATATTGATAATTGTTCAGATCCCTCCTTTTAGTTTCTAAGTTTTCCTCCCAAATGTCCAATATTGCTCCAAAAGTCAGAACATTTCATTCCCTATTATCGATTTTGCGGATTCATGTTTCAGAAAGAATTGAAACAGTATGACCATTAGTAATGGGAAGGAAGACAAGTGCTATACTCAGTCTTGGTCAGTCCAGCAACAAAACAAGCAGAAACATTCCTTTTCTTTCTAGCAGTTAGAATTCAGATTCTGTCAGTGGCCAGAAATTAGAGAAAGCTTAGTCAAAGAAGGAGGAAGAATAGATGTTTAGAAGGACCAATATTGATACAACTCATAAGACATTTGTCTTGCTAAAGACTAAGTTCAAAACTGAAACAACAGTATTTAGCTCTGAAATTTTTGCAAGTGTGTGACCGTGTAAGCATTGCACATTCTTCAAGTTAAAAAAAGAAGCAAGTTACATCCTAAAAGTCTAAGCTTTCTTTTTGCTTTTTGAATGTTAGGAGGATAAAGTGGAGGTTTTTTTATCACCTTTGCAAGCCTTATTTCTTTAGTGGGTTTTCACAGCAAAGCAATACTCAGCCTGATTGATCATTTCTAAAGGGATTCCACTGGTCACACATGCACTACAAACAGTCTTTTGTATTTCCTGTGACAAAACTAAACCTGTTTAGGTTCACAAGGAGAATATAGGAAAAACAAATAGTGATAAAAAACAAACAAACAACAACAAACAAAACAACCAACCAAAAAACACACAAGAATGAGAACTAGAAGAAACTTGTATATCCCGTTCTCGGGGTTACAATACACAGCATTCCCCATTTTCAGATGTATGGGAATTACTCTCCCTCAAAAATAAATAAATAAACCCTTTTGCTTCTCTTTTCTTGAGAGGTATCAATGAACTTGAAGTAGAGTCAAAAATGCTGCAAAAAATGCAGTCCTACATAAAACCAAACCAAAACAAAACAAAACTTTATGTGCAATCTATGTTAATTTCCTGAAAAATAAAGGAAAGAATGAATAAATTATCTCTTGTTTACAACTACACTCTGTCTTTAAAATAGCAATAACAAGGAAGAAATTTACAGTACTTT
Organism: Perdix hodgsoniae; assembly: GCA_035772895.1. NCBI lineage: Eukaryota > Metazoa > Chordata > Aves > Galliformes > Phasianidae > Perdix > Perdix hodgsoniae. Next base: position 4,520,921 of record JAPSGF010000011.1, read on the forward strand.
AAACACTGTGGGCTGGATTTGGTAAGCGGTATTGCCTAGGCTACCGATAAAACAAATTAGCATCAGAGTAAGAACAGGACAAGATAGTGCTATGACAGAAATAATATAAGGAATAATAAGAACCCAGGTGTACATAATTAAGATTGTAATTCAAGCAAAGGGTTCTGGTGACATCATTTATCAATGTCACTACAAACTCTCAATGGAATTACAGCTTTGTATGTAGAATTCAGATATATGTGATTTGTTAGAATACATGAAGAATGTTTCTATTAAAAGTAGACAGACAGTATGTTAGCCTCAAGTAGTGGTGGTGACAGGATGAGATACAACAAGAAGAGGTTTTTCCTATTCTAACAAGAAAGATCAAACATTTAGGTATTTCCAAGATATTTGAAAATTTCCTTAAAATACTGGCTAGAGATTTTTTTCCCCTTTAGTACTCTAAAAGCAGCAGAAAAAAATATCAATTCTTGTGTCATTGAACACAATAATAAAAATGAGTATTTACTGCAAAGATGAACAAAAGAGCACTCAAAAATACTGATTTTTCCATCTCTGTGGAACAAAATCATGTTAAAAGAAACTTGAGAAAAGTATTTTTATTAAAAAGGATGGTATAAAGTATTTAAAATTACACACAGTAAAGATAGCATTAAATTGTTTATTGAAAATTAATTCAATTTTTAGGCAGAAAAAAGAGTGAGAGCTAATGTTTTTAAATACATAGGCTGAAAGAGATGATAATCATTACTCTGTGATTGTTTTATTTTGTTGTAGTTCATTTTATAAATAGAATACTTTTTATTAAGATAAATATGAATCGGGCCACAGTCTATGTGAATTTTAAAGGCCTGAACTGAATTTAGGAGACTAATTCATGTAAAGCCAACTTATTAAAATAATTAGACTTCTAAATATATTTTCAATACCAAATTCCTTGTAGCTTAGACCACTTGTGAACTTCTCAGCCTCACTTAGATGTCCATAGTCCTCATGCAATAAATGCAAATGGTGTCCACACAAGGAAACAATATTCAATACGTTACAATACTGGCCAGAAATGATGTAAGCCTTGACTACTAACTAGAGTAAAAGGTCCTCATCAATGAAGTGAAAAAAAGTTCTCCATGACGTGATAAACATAAAATTTCACTTGAATAAAGTGCATAAATAAAGTGTAAGAATCCACATATTCAATGTGCTGGGTGAGTTTCTTTCTTTGGCTACTTTGTGAAGTATTCTAATTGAATCTCATAGGTAGCACAGCTTATGAAGTATCCAGCAAAATGCGATGCCCTTGTGTGCAACCTCTGATATACTGTGTTCATCGATTCTGCACAGACACAGATTACATAAGTGATGTATACAAGTAATGTTTCAAATTTGGCATTTGTAGATAAAAATACTACCTCAAAACAAAACACATTTCATTAAATGCTGACTGAAGTTACATAAATACGTAGAGGTTCTGTGTTTGTGGGCTTTTATTTTTTGTTGTTGTAGTTGTTGTTTTTACTTTGTGTTGTTGAAGCCCTTAATAATTTTTGTGAAACTTGAAGTCCAGTGTTCACAAAGAGTTGATAGCTTGTGGAATTACTGCTCTTCTAGTCCAAATTCACAAGTCTTGAAAGTATAGCTTTTTATGTTTGAATGAATGACTTGGACAGTAGCAGTTTTGACCTTGGATAATCAAGACCAAGTTTGGTCAAGCTAGTTCAGTGTAGGAGTCCTCATCAAGGATTAATGCATAGGATCAGTATGAACTTTTAGTAGCAGAGCATTTTGAAAAAATAAAATATATATATATATATATATATATATATGTGACTTAAAGCAGGTAGTAAGAGAATGAAAATGTAAAGAGCATGGATCTTGATTTCATGCCACCATTTACTATTATCAGAATAGCTAAAATACAGAGAAAACTGACTTACAAACAAAATTTTTGTATCTCTCTGCAAACCGTAGCTGAGTTTATAAAAATTTGCCTTCCTTGCCTCTTCACCTGTGAATAAAATCACTCATGTTTGCATTTAGCTGATGCTATTCCCACAATTTTTATAACTTCTGTAAGAACATAGCTCTTCCTTTTAAAATAGACAGCCTTAATTATCTCATAAACAGAATATTTGTGGAAACACATATATAGCTGTCCTTTAAATTGTTGTATACACATATCCCACTCTTGAAGCATAAAAGTTCCTCAAAAAGAGAATCAGATCTTTCAGTATGGATATGTCACCAGCAATGGACAGACAACTTAAATAGAAAGGTAAAGGACAGAACAATCTCTCATATCAGATTCCTTCTAAAGCAAATCCCCACCACTGCCTCTCTCCCCTCATTTTTTCCTTAACTACATATCGAGCTGAAATATGTTTTCTTAGCACAATTTAGACCTGATATTTTTCTCCACTGGCATACAGCAGATTCTCAAAAGTTTGCCACTGTCTCAAGTGCAGTTTGTGTCCAGTGAAGACCATGACCTAGAGGAAGCTCCATGAACACTAGGGATGTTTATCAGGGTCAGGAGGTAGCTGTCACTGTCAAATCTTTCCAGCATCTCATTTATGCATTTCAGTTCATTTCACTATTAAAATGTCTGTCAAAACTTTGCAGGTGACAAACCTGTCTTAAGCAATACTGTACAAGCCTTAAGTAAAAGTGAATACCTGTTTAGTATGGTGATTTAACTCATTTTTTCAAAGTTTACTGCTTCTGATTCTTGCCAAGGCAAATCTACAACACATCTTCTTAGACCTTTCCAGCCCTCACCAGTGGTCACTGGAAGAAGAGAGACTGAACGTGTTCCTAAAAAACAAGTAATTTTCTCAGATTAATTATCTTCTTCAGTTCTTCCACTCCTCCTTCCCTTACTTTGGCTTCTTTTCTGAGAATGAGGAAATGGTATGAGAAAAATAACAAAACAAAACAAATATTTGTAATGAATTACTCTCTTAGCTATGAAATTTCTGTTCTTTGTTTCCTTTTTCCTTGCTCCTTTTTGTCTTCTGTCATCCATCCTTCTTCCATTCACAAGATGGCTATTTGTATACCCAAATATTTTATATTCCTGGTCTCTGAACTATTTTCTCTATTCCACCCTTGGAAGGTGGCTTTGTCTTTCCAAAGTCTTTTATAACAGGTACTTCATTCTGTGGACGCCTCAGGTGATGGAGAAGGATTACAATCCCCTTACTCCAGATCTTTCCATTCTGTTTTTGAAGCTGACTAGGGTTTAGTGATCCTTTCAATAACAACTGCTTGATACTCTGCTTTCAAATGTGAGCTCTGTGTTCAACAGCAAAGTAATAAAGACGTAGTGCTTAATAATGAAAAACAGAATTTTTTATTTTACAAAACAAGCCTCTCAGCTTTAGCGGTGTTCTTCATGAAGAACACCTTGTGCATATGCATTATGAGACAGTGTTTAATTGAATGATTGTATAATATGTTGTTTCACAGAATAAAATATGAAATATTCATTAGACTAGAGAGTGAGTTAGGATGCCTGGTGGTTAAATCACTCACCAGGGAAATCCAGCTCCTACTTCTTGCTCCAAGAGAATATGTAAGTAGTTTATACAAAAACGCTTTAAAAGTAACTAAGAATTTTACCCAAAAAAGTATTTTATCTTCATGGCTAGCATAGTATCCCAGCAAACAGGAATATGCTCTGAGTGGGGCATAGCTAAATATAGATCATCCACATCCCTTCATGTAGTTTAAGTAGTCAAATGCTTTAACCACTAGGCAGCTGGGTTTAATGGAAACAAAACCTCTCTACAGATTTTATTTTTCAGGAAATGATTGACTTGGCATAGGTGCCTTATTCAGGAAAGGGGTTCCAGATGTGACTCCAGAATAGAAGGAATCGCTTTATGTCAGTCTAAATTCATGCTGCACTATGTCTCTGTGAGGGAGATGTATAGGCAACAGGTATATATCTTTAGCTGAAGTGGAGGACTTTCCACACACTGTTAGTGTCTTTAAGTCAACCACTAAGAATCCAGCCCACTTCTGTCTCACACAGGAAAACTGAAGATGAAAGCTGGATGCCACAAATGTTGCAGCAATCTGTATTTCAACATCTAAGCCCTGTTGCAATTTTTACCTTTACCAGTCTGTAAAGTGGAAAGTTCTATGGGAAGATGTTTTGGTAGACTGCTATCTTCAAACCAATTAAAATTATCTCATAATAAAAGCACTTGTTGGAATCATGAGAAAATTAGATAAAAAAATAGTGGAACAGAAGATTTGGGTAAATAAAATCAGGAGGAAAAAGATTTTTTAATTAAATTTAATTAAAAAATAATTTCCATCTCAGACAAACATTGGTTATAAAAAGATATACTTATTTTATTCCATTCTGGTAAATAACAATTAAAAAAATTGATTATGTGCAGGGTATCACAGAGAGGCATTCTTGTGGCATATTTATTTTCAAATTTATTCAGGGGAAAAAAAAATAAGAAAAAAGAATGTGAGACTGGGGAAATAACACACTCAAGGGAGACAGAATCAGTCAGAACAAATAAATATACCCAAAACAATAACAGAAGCAAATGTGGCACCAAATATCATTGGTAGATAAAGAATACATTAATTCAGTATTGCAAATTACTTTTGCTTAAGGCATATGTACTTGGTATGCCCTCTTAATTATTACTCCTCTCATCAGTTTGCAACTCAAAGCACATTCTCTCAGTAGCAATTAGGGAATTATATTATTATATGAAGCTCTAGGAACAAAAGAAGCCTTCTGTACCAAAAAGCTAGACAATTACACAGAATCACAGAATTGCAGAATCACAGAATCACAGAATCGTAGGGGTTGGAAGGGACCACCAGAGACCATCAAGTCCAACCCCTCTGCCAAAGCAGGTTCCCTAGACCAGGTCCCACAAGTAGGTGTATCTCCATATTGAATATCTCCAGAGAGGGAGACTCCACAACCTCCCTGGGCAGCCTGTTCCAGTGCTCCGTCACCCTCACCATAAAGAAGTTCTTGCGCACATTTGTGCGGAACTTCCTATGCTGCAGTTTCTGGCTGTTTCCCCTTGTCCCGCCTCCACACACTGCTGAAAACAGTCTGGCCTCGCCACTCTGCCCCCCACACCGTTGATATTTATAGACCTGGATCAGGTCCCCTCTCAATCTTCTTTTCTCAAAGCTAAACAGGCCCAGTTCACTTAGTCTTTCTTCAAAGGGGAGACGCTCCAGGCCCTTCACCATCTTTGTGGCCCTCTGCTGGACTCTCCAAGAGATCCCTGTCTTTTTTGTTTTGGGGAGCCCAGAAATGGACACAATACTCCAGGTGAGGCCTTACCAGGGCAGAGTAGAGGGGGAGGATCACCTCCCCCGACCTGCTGCCCATGTTCTTTTTAATGCACCCCAGAATGCCATTGGCCTTTTTGGCCACAGGGGCACACTGCTGGCTTATGGCCAACCTGTTGTCCACCAGGACACCCAGGTCCCTCTCAGTAGAGCTGAGGTATTTTTTCACATTTAATTGCAACAACTAGTTTGTGCACTGTTCATCACAAGAACACATTCCACATCTTCAGTTGCTAGGGAAACCTTCTGGACCAGCAGAGGCTCTACCATTTAGACATCATATCTTCTCAGCACAATTTCTCTTTGGCCAGTTAGCCTCTTCTCAAGCTTAGAGACAAGAGGAAGGTGCTGTAGGTGACTGGTAAAGCAGAGGGTTCATCTTCATCCAAAGAGTGGTTTCCCTTGAGAAGATCCTACATATATATATGTATGTATGTATGTACAAATCTATATCTATACGTAGATATGTATATATCTATCTATATCTTCATAGAAGATCTCTCTTCTCAGTAACAGCCTATCGTTAGTATATAAAGTTAAGAAGACTAATTGCTGTGAGAAGGCAGGAAGAAGAAATGTTCATCATGTGCTTATCTGCTTTATTGTGTCCAAAGGGCTAGGGGTCCTGACATTTATCAGTTATACCAGTAAAATTGTGTTTGGGCACCTGTGAAGTGATGCATCGCTTCCTGGTTTGTTACTGTTGTTGTTACTGTTTGTTTTGTTTGTTTGTTTGTTTTTCCCCCACTGTTTTACATATACTGATGAGCTAGCACCTTATAAAGCAGATTTCAGTCTAATTCTACCTTTCAGTGAAAACTCCAGGCTATTTTGGCAGAGCAAACCAAGGGATACACAGGTTATTTGGCACAGTAAGTGATGAATATGGATCAGTATAAGTGGACTGGATAAAAATTAAGATCATAAGGAAGAAGCCACAACAGATAATTTTTTATGTTGTGTAAGAGTTCATAAAAGGAAAGAAGCTACTTTCATAATATTGTGTCTAGTAGGTTTGGGATACTGCTAACAGGTGAAAAATTAGTGAATCTTTCTCTCTATTCACTGTTACGTTAGGCTAGTTCAGCTGAAGGTGAGATTAAATACTCACAAAAATATTAGTATTGTGAAAATCATTAAGATGACAATATTCAAAAAGATTACCTATAGATACAGCTTCTTTAATATTACAGGAAGTTGTTTTGAAATTGACACTTTTCTATCAGCAATATCAGCCATAACAATTTAAGGTAGATTGATTATGGTGCAAATGAAGTTTCATAAAATTTTCCCTAAAAATAATTGTACTAATTTGATTTTCAGGGAATAGTAAAAAAATACTGAAAAATAAGAATCACAGAATCATGCAATATTTTGACTTAGATTCCACAGGGATCACTGAGCTCAATTCCTAGCTCTACAGAGGATCGCTCAAAATTCAAAACATATTTCTGAGAACATAGTCCAAACACTTCTTGAACTCTGGCTTTTTTAAGTCTACCAACGAGGGAAGGAGATAGAAATTTTCTGATTTTGGCCATTTGGCCATTTTCTGATGGCCAGTAAGGTGGTTATTCAAACATTAAATAGATCTGGAGATAGGGTAGTCGCACATTATCACCAGAACTGGCAAAATATAATAAATATAATAAATGTAGAGACTTGGCTTAAGTATCTACAAAATAGGCAGTTGAAAAAATTAGGAAGTCATGTCTTTGCCTCTTCAGGTTTCTCACCTGCTGAGAATATTTTTTTTAAATGATAAGGGTGATGAAGTAAATTTGCTTATTACAATGTGAGATTTTCTTAGTCAAACTATTCACATGTGACAGAGTTCAGCTGATGCTTTGCCACTGTTGCTTTCCATAGAAGACAGTTAATTAAGAGAGAATACTTAACTTCATGTAAATGTCAAAGAATATATATTACAGACATTATTATGGTAAACTGATTCTTCTTCACATGAGATGAAAATGATAGTATCTAAAGAAGACTTGAAACCCCAAACCCCAAAGGCTCTGCTTGTGAGAGATAATACTTGAAACAAAACATGAGTAGGGAGGGGACAGTTTCAGTAATGTTAATATTCAGCCTATTTTTCAGAATGTTGTATCAGACTATAAATACATAGTCTGGCTAACCATCTACATTTGGCTTCCATCAGGAAGATATTTTTTCAGGAAGTTGATCTGTTAGCATTCAGGTGGGCATTAGACCAACCCAAGTGGTACAGCATAGAGTCAGAAGATAGCTCTGATTCATACAGGATAAAGGAGAGGCCATTTGAATGGATCATGATAAATTCAATGGAAGAATAAAATAAGGGCAAAACTGAGATTAAAATGAGAGGTCATAAGCACAAACAGATCTTATTACACTGAATGGCTAAGATTTCAGGACACTATACCAGAAAGATTAGGTGATCACAGAAGCAATCATAATAATTTAGAAATTATCTGAAAAGAAAAATCAGATAACTACAATTTGGAGTATGTATTCAACTGAATTGTATGTTCTGTTCAAAATCTCTGACTTGAAAGGAGTGCTGGTTATTCTAATTGAAGCAATGATCAACAATGTGAGAATCTGTTTAAGGTAGAAAAGTTGTTTCCACACTATAAATTACTAACTAAAGAATTCAAGTGTACTCAGAATTGAGAAGGAAATAGATGATTGGAAACAAGGTTGTGGATACATTATACATGATGTATACCCCTCTTTTTGTTTTGAGTCTTCTTTAGGGGGAAGGAGGTCCATGGACCTAGGAGTGATGCTAAGGCCATGTAAGCAGGGAAGGGGGCTGGTGGCAGTTTGCCACCACGTGGTATGGATTTCAAAGGAAGTATGACCTGCACTGGACGAGACATTGCCAGATGGCTCCCAGATGTTTTATTTATGAAGTCACAGCCTAGTTACACCACATTCCTGCTGTCTTGTCTTCTTTTCCTGCAAAGTCCAAGAAACTAATGAAAGAATGTATGAGAACTAAATAGCAGACCAGTTGCCAAAAACCAAATGGCAACAGAAATTTTTTGCTGTCTCTGGATATATGTAAATATATATTAGATTAATAAAACCAGCTTTAAGCAGCTGATCCCAGTAGAGTCATAGAATTAGCTTCTGCATAGTAAGGACAATACTTATATTGGCCTCATCAGTCCCCTGTGAGTACCTACCATAAAACTTTCCACAGTGTCCTTGATGATTCTGGTTACATTCTCTCCCTTAATCTGCTCAACATAGAAAAGAAATTCTTAAAAAACAAATCCAGCTTATTCCTTAAACTACATATACCAAACTAATCTGGATGAACACTTCTGAAATGACCTGAAAATATCAAATATAGTTTGTGGGTTAACTGGTTGGTTGGTTTGGTTGCTTAAATTAGTCAGATTTGGCAGCAAGTTGACACGACTAAGAGATCGTGCAAGTTTTGTACCAGAAGGAAATTTATTTAGTTTGCACAACTTATCTGAGTCAATGCAGTGGCAGTTGGTGCATTAGTGCTGAATTTTCTATTTATTTTGGTTTTGTTAGAAATGCATGGAATATGAACTGTTTTTCTGTTGCTATAGCTATAAGAAATAATTCCCAAGTCAGTACTAAGAAGGCAGAAAAGAACACTACACAAAAGCTAGTGCTTTGTAGCATCCTAGAGACAAAATGATATCAGTAAGACTTGACATGCAGAATAACATCGGTTGGTACAAGATTATTGACTGAAAGCTAACTAAGGGCCAATGTGATGGGCCCTAAAATTGTAATAAATAATCTGGAATTCTGAAGGTATAAGAAACAATGGAACTAAGTTCTTGTACAGACAATTAACCCAGATTTAAATAATTTAAGAACAGCAATGACTGGCAGGATACTGAAGGTCATGTATCTGTATGGTCTGTATCAATATGCTTACAGGTGGAATTGAATTGAACAATGCATTGCCATGGTGTATGTATTCAGGATATTTCTAGGTGTCCAATTCCTATAAAATTTACATTTAGAAATATTCAATGAAAATTCTTTACACTCACACAAACTCTTTTTTCCCAATTTCCAGTTAAATTTTGTTGATTTTAGATAAATAGTATAAATTCATCACTGTTATAACAGCATAGTAATTGGAATAGGTTAACCAGTCTTGGATTCATCCCAACTTATTTCTATGAGGGATGTGAAACATTTCACTTTTTTTTTTTTTTTTCTTTTCATATTAAATCCATGAATTATTAGGATTGGTTTGGAGAACCTAATTTCAATACAGCATTCGAGTGGTGTACAAATTTAATTAGTACAAAAAAGCACAATTTTTCTCAACCCATCTTTAATTCCTCAGCCTCTACTAGCTGATGATGTAAACTTTTCTACAATTCTCTGCAGTTTATTTAGAGGTAATCAACAATGGTAGTACATTTTGGAGTCTTTATATATATATATGGGTAAATTTAGATGAAGTGACAGCAGTTAATGAGCTGGCTGCTAAGAAGCTTAGTCTTTCCATTATACCTTTCTCTGTTAAATCTTTTCCCACCAACCTCATAGATGCCATTTATAATTGCTTGTTGTTGTAGATAATCATTTTTATAGAGCATATATTCTTAATTTCTGCAAACTATTTCTTGTTTCCTGAAAGATATCTAGATACTTTTAGCATGTAAATATCTCAATGGGCAGATACTTTTCCAGTGCTCATCCTGTGAGTCATCAAATTGTTTTCACAGTGTGTGTGTAACACTTATTGGGTATAAATCTCTCTTATGTGCGGAAAATAGCATTCCAAAGCCAGCTTACTTTCGGACAGCTCCTGTTAACCCTCTATACCTCAGTGATCCTTCAACACCTTTGTTTTCCTTCTCTGGCTTCCTCAAATATAATCACAGAATCAAGTAGGTCTTCATTTATGCTTTTGCTTCCTGTCCTTCCTGATTTCACCAAGTTGCAAAGACTTGATGTTGCAATATGGCACAGATTGCCTTTTCTATTTGGTTAAGATTTTCTCTTGCTCCTTATACACAATTTAGAGTTCACTTTGATTTCTGAATATTCAGAAAGCAAGCATTGCCTATACATGCTGGCGTACAGTTAGCTGGAAAGCAACCTGGCAGAAAAGTATTAGGGGATCATTTGTGAACCAAAAATGTGCTCTTGCCATAAAGAAAGACAGCCTTAGGAGCAATGTTCACAGCACGTAAAAGAAGGTGATCCTTCCTTGCTGAGGCCACCAGGAGTACTGTGTTCATTTCTGGGCTCCTCAGTACAAGAGATACACGAACATATACTGGAGAGAGTCCAACAGAGAGCCACAAAGATGATGAAGAGACTACAGAATCTCTCAGATGAAGAAAGTCTCAGAGAGATGGGACTGTTTACCCTGGAGAAGCGAAGGCTTCAGGAATTTAATGGCTATACATACCTAAGGAGAGGGTGCAAAAAGGACAGAGCCAGGGTATTTTCTGTGCCAAGACAAGAGGCGATGGACACAAAAGGTTCTTTCTGGATATGAGAAAACTCTTATTTCCTCTGCAGATGACAGAACTCTGCACAGGTTGACCAGAGAAGATGTGGAGTCTCCTCCATGGAGACTTTCAGAAGCTTCCTGGATGTGGTCCTGAACAGCCTGCTCTGGGTGCCCCTGTTGGAGGAGGGGTTGTTTCAGTTGGCTCCAGAGGACCCTGTCAACCTCAGCCATCCACTGATTCTGTGATTTTGACTGAGAAGAATTTCAAGGCATTTCTCAGGCTATAAACTCTACTACTGTGTGTGAGATCCAGGAGAATCACACTAGATTCAAATCTAGTCCATTTTTTTTGAGACATTGCAAAAACTATGTAAATAGAAATGTCCATTTGAAAAATGGAACACTTCACCATTATTTTTTTAAGAAAGGTTTCTCCACCAGTAGCCTTGAAAATATAACCAAATAACCATGAAAAAACTAGTCTGAACCTTTGAACCTCCTACTCTGAATTAATATTTTGTTATTATTTTTTAAAATCCAGCAGAAATTCTAAAGCTACTAAACTGCAACATTTACCATGTCTAAGGATTTTAAATATCCACACTTAAACAGAGTTCTAATTTAGATGCTATTATCAACCTTGTTTTTTAAACGTTGGGCTGCAATACTGACAAGATAATTTCCAGAGCATTTACTTCTGCCATTTAGCTTAAAAGTCCTTGTTTTTTCTTGTTTCCTTTTGTAAGTTTTTAAAACATAGATGATTACCCAAAGAACTAGTCAGATCTTTTATCACAGCAAAAATAGCTAGTAATAGATTAAATGTATAGATATTAGGAAAACATTGATTTAAAGGTATACATACAAGAGTGTTTGTTGTTTTACATGGTGGTTTTCAAGAGTTTTATATAACTTCTTTTAATAATGCATGTTGTTACATACGGTGCCATTTGACTGAGGAATGGAAAGAGAGGTTGAAATTTGAGATAGTATTAAAATACTTAAAAACTTTAAAGCATTATAATAGTTATTTCTATAAAACTACTCCAAATATTTCTTCAAGAAGGAAACAATTTGGAGTTCAAGTTCAGCGGCATAATAACTGAAAATGTATAACAGTACTCTTATTCCCATCACTAAAGTATAGATTAGAGGTTTTTTTTCTGTTGTTGCCATTATAAAGCCCTGTTCCCAAGGGTACTAAGCTATCATAAAAATTTGCTTTGGGCCATGCTTTGAGATAAGTTCTTCAAATAATGTATAGGGGATTGGCTTGCAACTCCTACTTGTGTTAATAGGAGCTATTGAGGCAAATCTCTCATGGATTCATGGGAGAAAAAGCTCTGCAGTATTAAAAGTTTCGGCCTGAGGATTATTTGCTTTTGATGTATTTCCTGATAAAAACATGTTCAAAAATATAACACTTCATACCAGTGCTTTCAGATACTGCTAACACTCATTAGATTGTGTTGAAATTCCACTGATGAAGGCTGGAATATAAATTATTTCTTAAATATTTCTGAATCAGAGAATTATAGTTTTTATGAAGAAATATATATTTACCGCTCCATGGAATATCATTTAATTAATTACATACAAAAGTATCCAGAACTTTAGTATTATTCATGATCAAATCCAAAATGTTTTTTAAACATCACTCAAATATATCTCTGTTCTTGAGAAAATGGGGATATAAGGTAGTATGATTGATCTGATCACGCGAGGCTATAACTTCTTCATGCAGCTTTGAGGTAGGTTACAGTGATAGACTAATCCAGTTCCCACTTCTGGAAGCAAATCATTTCTTCTAACAGCTCAGGTTTTATTCAGTCCATCTGCCTTCCAGACTGCTGCATTCTGGACAGTAGTGTAGGTTTTTATGAGCATGGCATGCACATTCTTGCTCATTGCTGGTGACAGTGCATAGTTAATGGTGGTGAGTATGTTGAAAAATACTGTTTTTTTAAGCTGAGAATTTTCTCTCTTGAGTAGTGTTATCATGCTCTTTGTTTCTGTTGTAGTGCCAATGAAAATAAATAGGAGGCATTACTTTTGGAAAGACCTACGTTTTTAATAATACATTGGGGCATTAAGTATAGCATGCAGGCTTAGAAAAGTGAGATATTTGCACATAGTAACTGCAGCTAAAGATAGCCTTTGACTTCAGTTGGCAGATATGTGAAATTCTCTATACTTTTTTATTTCTGTACATTGTTATGGTAGATAAATGGCAGAAACTTCAGGTGAGATTTTGCCAAACCTTCTACAATGGTATTATTGTTTTCCTTTCTCTACTTGAAATATTTAATTGCCACATCCTGAGATCACATTTGTCATTTTGATAGCCTCTTCAGATCAGTGGTTCACAAATCTGATGTGACTGATTAATAGTAGTGAGCATTTCCTTCTTTATTATTTCCAGTCTATAAGCCCTGAAGTCTTGCTATTAGTACAATGTGACACTTCCTTCTATCATACGTATATCATCCCATCTTTCTTACTTTTATTTCAAGTTTTCCATTTTGCTCTGATAGTCTGGACCTCTTTTGTGCTAACGCATCCCAACTTGATATCACTGCAAACAATTTTGCATTTCATATTTTTCCCTAACAGTTCAAGCTGAAGTCTTTTCCTAGCTGTATTAGAATTCTTGCATTAGTCTATCTTCACTAACTTAACAAGTAATTTCCTATGAGTATTACTTTGTAATAAATCTGATGTCCAGATATAATTTATCTGCTGCTACTGCATTTTCTTTGCCTAAGAAAACCTGTTACATTAGCCAAGAGAGATACAGCATCATCCTGGCATGATCTGCTTATGCTGAATGCACCTAGAATTTTAGTTCACTTATGATTTATATAATTAATTATACTTTGATTCAGACTTTTTTCTAAATTCATAAGGAGGCAATATTACTATGTCTTTAATGTACCAAGTATAATACCAGTACCAGTCTGATGCTCTCCTTAAGAAAACTTACTGCCAGAGATTTTCTATGATGAACTACTGAGTTCAAATATTAAACCAAAACTTAACATCTTTCTTCTTGTGGTCATGTAGAAAACATTTCAATAATCAGTGGAAAGTTATGAAATTGCATTTTGCCGACCTCTTTGGTTTGCAATGGGTAGCATTTCACAAAATAAATAAATAAAGAATTCATGAATATTTATAGTCCATCTGCTTTGAATATGGTCTATCAAATTTAAATGAGACAAAGGATTAAAGCTACAATTTAAAAGCTTAAACAAGAAAGACTTATTTTTAACCTTAAGACAGCCCAGAATTTAAATAAGACCAACTGGAACTGAGAACGAATATGAACTCTTAATTTTATTAATCTCCTTATGCTACTGCGCATTGTTCTGAGTCACCAAAATATGCAGTTTCTGAATAGCTTGACACATTCCTATGCATTCCATGTTATATTTTAAGAAATGCTTATCATGTATCACTTGCTAATGGTTTCTGTGGGAGGAGATGGGTAATTAAGGACCTGTGAAATTGGGGCAGCATACGTTTTCATAAATGATAACCGCTAACATAAACTCACAGAATGGCTGCAGTTCCAAAAAAAGAAATGGGATTAAAATTTTGAAATAAGATTGTGAAGATTTTCAAAAGTGACCATTGATTCCATGTATCTTGATTTATGCACACCAGTATGAAGAACTTGTCAGAATCCTTATGTCTGACACTTTCTGAAAATATGGCCCTTTGAGAAAGTCTTTTACTCCTCCAACACAAAAATCCATTATGCATTTTTTAGAAGGATTAACTAGACTTGAAAAAAAAACCTAAAAACCCCACAAAACAATAAACAGAACTACTCCTTCAATTGCATTGCATGTTAGATATGAAATATATAACAAATTATGAGATAAACATTTTCTTTAAAATGTAGTTTGTGGTCACTCAAACCCTTCAGTAATTTTTTAGTGTAAAGTATTTATTGGTCAGGCACTGGAATGGGCTACCCAGGGAGTTGGTGGAATCACCGTCCCTGGAAGTGTTCAAGAGGTGTCTGAATGAGCTGCTACAAGGTATGGTTTAGTAGCTTAGTGGGTAGTATTGGTGATAGGAGGATGGTTGGACTAGATGATCTTGTAGGTCCTCTCTAACCTTGTGATTTTATGATTCTATAATCCTGTGATTCTATGATTTATGGTCGCCCTCTATATCTGCTCCAACATGGCCATGTTCTCATTATGCTGGGGACCTTAGAGCTGAGCACAATATTGCAGACTGTGTCTTAAAAGAATGGAGTAAAAGTGCAGATTCACCTCCACTTAGCTGCTGGTCACACTTCCTTTGACGCAGCACAGAATGCAGTTGACTTTCTGGGCTGTACATGCACACCGCTGACTAGCAGTGGGTTTTTCATCCACCAGCTCTCTCAAAACATTCTCCTCAGGGCTGCTCTCAACCCAGCCTCTGCCCAGCCTGCATTTATACTTGGGATCGCCCCGACCCATTGCACCAGCCTTTTTGAACTTCAAGAGTTTTGCACAGGCCTAGTTTTCAAGCTTGTCAGCATCCCTCTGGATGGCATCCTTTCCCTCTACAGTGCTGATTCTTCCCCATAGTTTGGTGTTCATAGCAAACTTTCTGCCTGTCCTGTTCACAGTCCTCCTCAATTGCTGCGCTCCCTAGTGGTCGCCTTTGTATTTACAGGGGGTGGCCATATCACTCCCGGGTCCACCTCCCCCATGACAGAGCACTGCTGCCAAGAGAAGGGATAATGGTGCCTGGCAGCTGCTCCCTGACAGGGACTCCCCTTGTCCACTCAAAGGATTCCCTGTTTTGACACAGGCCCACAGCCAAGTGCCTTTCAGAAAAGGGGATCAATCCTAAATTTACCTCGAAGTTGCACTTTGACTTTCAGCTGATAGGGAACTGTGACAGAAAGCTGTCACTAAGAATAAAACAGTCAGAACTGACAAATCCCCCTTTTCTTCCCTCTCTCCTATCCCTCACAGATAGATAAATATTTGTAAGTAGTAGTATCAAAATAAAACGTCTGGATAGGACTTAGGATGGATCTGTAAACTTCATTACTCCATCCTTCTGGTGTAAAACTATTTTAATGGAACTGTACACTGGGTAAGATTATACAGTTCCTATTTGTGTCACTCTTTCTGTGTCTCATAGGCATAAAATTATACATCTCAGTTTTATGCATGAAATTCATGTAGTGTTTAGGAGGATAAAAATGCTCTTCAAGGTAACAGTTGAACACTGTCAACATCTTTGAAAATGGGAGTGGAACAGCAGACAGTGACACATTTACTTTTATTACAGTGTCTCACTGCTCGGCTGAAATGAAGGAAATGCAAGCCCGATCTGTGTTCAGTAAGAACCTGAATGCATCCATGGGTATTTTGATGTGAATAAAGACTCAGAGCAAATCTGCTGTGTGGAGAAGGAACTGCACAACTGCAAATCTCCGTCCTCAGATACCAAATTTTGAAGTGTGTGTGTGTGTATATACACCACAACTTATATATACTGCATGCTGTGTATATACACGGAAGATTTTAATATGAAAGATAACTCTTCATTTAAACTCTACTTTTTCCTATGTGATAATTGGTACTGCAGTTGCAAGCTATAACAAAAATAAAAAAGAAAAATGATGCCTTTAAGCTACTAAAATAGCTATGTAAACTGAAGATCTTGTTCAAGAATAGGATAATTTTCTTACATAACATATTAAGGTCTACATGCTGAACTGTTTTCTGGTCTCAGGACCAGAAAGTGAGTAAAGTGCTATATGATAGGCAAAAACGGAAATGTTTTGGCCTCTACTGAGAAAGACTGCAAGAAGTATTTTATCTTTAGTCACTTCTCAGAGCTGAACATAGTGACATAAGAATTTCTAGTTTTTTATAAACAAACAGTAAAATGAAATTTTAGGTTCTCAGGTGAACCTCTCACTCATGAGTCATTCAGAATGTAATTTAGGTCCAGCAGAGAAAGGAGAAAAGAGCGCCTAATTTATCCACTGATAGACTGAATGCCATCAGTTCTTATTGTTAAAAGATTAATTTCCCATCAACATCTATGGAAGTTGATATTTATTACCACTCAAGTACTGAATCCCAAAATATAACAGTGAATAGGGAGGTTTACCTATCACTGCCTCTTTCTGCATTGTATTGGACTCATGGTTATCAGTGCATGCTTGGAAAATCTGGTGCACGGCTGCTGTAACAGGCCTTTCAGGAGACGAGGGCAGAAGTACAGCTACTTCATAGATCCCCTATTATCTTAGACTAAGGCCAGGCAATTGCATGCTCAGCTCTCCTGAAAGAGCTGTATTTTTTTAGGTCACATATAGTACCAGAATATTAGACGATATATATTAGAAATTTTCTGTAGCAATGTAAGTACCTGTGGAAAGAGAGGTGCCCAGAAATTTTGTGGGCTTGTGGATCACTACCTTGAACTTAAGTGCAGAAATAATACTTTATTGAATATTGTTTTAGAGCCTGATCATTTCTGCTTAAGAATTAATAACATCTATCTTGCTTATTATTTAGCAATTTTATAGAGAATAGACATAAAAATAGTATAAAATTCTTATTTAAGTGTTCCTTGGAAACCACTAATTTCAACGTATTTTTGTTTCCTTTATAGTATCTATGAAATATAGCTTGTAACTGGTTTCTGAAGATTCTTAAGAAGAGAGTACTCTGTTTTCCTGTACAGCAAATAATTCACTGGAGGAGAACAAAGAAAATGAGTGCACTTATTTAAACAGTGCATAACCTTGCTTTTTCCTTTGCATTATATTAATGAATTAAGTTTGCTAATTATTAGCTGATTACTCATGCTATACTTCTAGTAAGTTAGAATTCATACCCTAATATAAGGATTTGAAAAATGGTGGTAAACTAGAATGTGAACAAAAAAAATCCCTGAGTTATATCACGCTTTATAAAAATGACTAAATAATGATGCTCTATATATTTAAATATATTTTATCTAAGTCCTTAATTTATATCAAGCTATACTGAACAGTATATTTTTTTCTTATTCATTTTTCTTTTTTTGTAGGCAATAAAGACATTGTTTAAAGAAGGAATGTACAGTTCCAGAACTTTTCAATTTACCAGGACAAGTGTCGTCAGATCAAAAGAACAGCACTGTAAGAATTCTTAAAGGCAATTCATCCAGCAGGAACTCTAAAATTTGGAAATATAAACCATTTTTGAACTGCACCTTTTTTGACGCACAAACCACGCTTGCTGTTCTTATTACTTAACGTCATTTAGTTATAAAAAATATTTTTTCCTTTATTTCATTCATTTACTGGGATAGTGGAAAACTATCAGTTTTAAAATTTTTGTTATGCAATTACTGAAATCAGGGCCAACAGTTAAAATGACAGTAATCTATTCTGCTTTTAAGTGAAACACTATTTCAGGTTATGCTCTCCCTGTATAAGTAGCTGTCATTTCAGCTGACGTCACCAAAAATGTATTATTCCTGCACTGTAATTGCTTTAGGCATGAATGTTTTCTCATTGCATGCAACTACAGTTTTTTTATTGGGAATAATATATGCTTCACTTAGAATTAAACCTGTGAATATTATAGCTTGTTAGAAATATTTAAGTTAGAATTAACTACATGATGGTTTGGTAAAAAAAATAAATAATAATAATAAATTAAAAGTGTCTGGATTTACTATTTATTAAGAGCAACCACCATACAAATCTATTATTCTGTTGTTTTTATGATGATGATCCCACATTAAAAATGAAATTGTCAGTTTAATTCAAACTAACATTATTTCAAGTGAATTTTGTGATTCCTTTTGTGTCAGTAAACATGTTTTTCCTGAAGAGACTTAGCAAGATAGAATCATAGAATCATAGAATTGCTCAGGTTGGAAAAGACCTTAAAGATCATTGAGTCCAAACACAACCTAACCATACTACTCTAACTCTAACAACCCAACGCTAAATCATGTCCCTGAGCACCACATCCAAAGTTTTTAAATAGTTTTTAGTTTTTAAATACAAGTTTTTAAATACATCCAGCAGAGGGTTGTTAGAAGTTTGAAATTGGTTGTTTGAATTAAACTGACAATTTCATTTTTAATGTGGGATCATCATCATAAAAACATAAGATCTGTATCTATGTTTTTGTTGTTTGTTTGTTGTTTTTACCAGTAGGCATGGTAGGCAGCCAGACACTGGACCAGTATCTCCATTCCTGTCTCCTCCAAGAGTCTTTTAGATTATAAGATGCAATTTGTTATTATTATTAAAATTATTTTTAATTAGTTTTTATGGGCCTTGTTGACTTATTTCCTTGTTAAGACTTTTATGTGACTCATTAAGAACATATTCCATGCTATGCTCATGAGGCTGAGGTGGTCATCACAGTGAGTTTTTCTATTATATTTCATTACTTACATCTAAAAGTGAGAAAGGAGAGTAAATATCTTGCTGTTTCAGAGTCCAGAGTACAAAATATTGTTGAACATCTGATTCCCAGATCACAAGGGTCATAAATCTTGCAAAATATTCTGCTAGTATTTTCAGAGTATAATACTTGTTTAAATGGTCATGGCACAAATTAAATCAACAGATCCTACACCAGTAGATACTGTTGTTACCTTTGGTTTAAGAAATTGTAGTACCCTTTTATGCTGCATTTAATAAGTTAATTTCTCATTTTAGCTGATTTTTTGATACAATTGATTTAATTTATTGTTTAGTAATCTCTACTTTGAATATGTTGTATATAAAGCAATTATTTCAGTAGCTTACTTTAGATCTATTAATTGTCTTCAAAGGAATTGGCTCACCTTACCTTCACTTCAACAAAACACTTACATGAGATGACAATAGCTAAATCATTTATTTTCCCATTCTCTGTTTTTAGTCTTAGAGGCCTTTCAAACTGGAAAAATTTCTTGTGCTTCTCAGTGCTGTGTCTAGGGGCTTCTAATCAAGTACTTATGTGTCCTTCAGTTCTAACTGTGTTAGTTTGCTTTACTTTGAAGACTTTCAATTCACATTGGCTTTTCAACATATAAATTAAATTTTTCACCTGAAATTTGATAGAACATAGATGCTTTCAGTACCTTTACTCATTATCTGTTAAGTATGTTCATTAATCTACATTTCCTATTTTAAATAAAAATGTATTATTCTGACACTTGTGATTATGGTCTCCTAGCAACTTTCTGAAACTGGTCCTTTTAATTTCAATGGGTCTAAGACCAGAGAAGAATGAAGATAGCCTTAATTTTGTATGTGGTTTAATCCTTTTCTCCATGTGGTATAACTTTAATTTATTAAAAGAGTTGATATCTGTAATTTCATTGGACTAATGATAAAGTACATTATTAAGCCTTCATTCTACATGTCAGTGCAAGCTACATCATAGAAAGAAAAATCTTTTCCCACATATTCAGTTGGAGTCTGCAGTTAGCAGGCTGATTTTTTTTATTTTTATTTTTTTTCAGACAGCTCCAGAAAAGCATCTTAAAGGAAAAGAAACTTAATTCAATTGTATTTTTCAATACCTGTAAAAATCAACTTTCATTTTATGTGTTGCTCTCTTCAGCTCCACCAGGCTGCATGTGATAAATCTCTTGTTCCCAGTTGCCATGTCCCTTCATTTTTGTCAAGTCCTCTGGCACCATGGGGACAGCTGCACTGCTTTCAGAAGAACAGGAAATTTTACAATGTTACAAATATTAGAAGCTAAAAAAATAGTTAATTAACCACCTTGTATTAGGATATGAACAGATGTACAAATACACATGAAGAAATCCATTCTTTGTTACTATTAATGTGCAATTTCTCATTCTTGACCATACTAATTCAGGACTCAACAGTTCTCTTTGCTTTGGTTGGCACTTAGTCTATTGCTTTATCTCAAAGTATACACAAGAAATGCAGACCTAATGCCAACATCAATGTTCACCCTTTCTTTGTATATCTAAGCTATCAATCTGGAAGCAAAGACAGTTACCTTGGGAGGAAAACACAGATATTGTGTGAGCAACCATGGATCAAGATAAGAAAGCTAAAGCCTGGAGAGAACTGAATATGCCAGGGATGTCAAAGATGACAATAAATGCTTCTACAAGAATATCAGTGTCAAAAGGAAGACTAGGGAAAATGTGGGCCCTCTACTGAAGGAGATGGGAGATCTGGTTACCCAGGACAGTGAAAAGGCCAAGGTACTCAGTGCCTTCTTTGCCTCAGTCTTTAGTGGCATGACTGTCCTTCAGGAATACCGTGTCCCAGAGATCACGCTGTAAGGCTGGAACAAGGAAGATTTAACCTTGGTGGAAGAGGATCAGCTCAGGGAGTCAGTTTCCTCTACAGAATCAGTGATATCAAAATTGGAGTTGTTGCTCCTTCTAGCTCCCTAAGTTCTACTAAAGTTCACATGGAGTTTAGCATAAGGCAGCATAAGACCTCAGTCCACTTTTTTCTATTATTGAGATAAGTTAGATTGTACAGTCTGTGAGCATAGCTGCAATACATGGTAAGTATTGCAGAGCAAGAAAAAAAAATAAAGAATAGGTCCTGACAGGTTCAGTTTGCTAATGTAGACATAGTGTAGTTACTAACTCTGCTGAAATCCTGAATCTGAAAACTTTGCTGTTTTCATAGTCTTTAGAAAATTAGTTTTCTCCCGTAGAACTTTCATCACTTTTGCCAACATCAAAATATATACTACTTTTTTTTGGATGTAGATACGAGATTGGATCTTTCTCTGAAGTAGTTTAGTGATTCATACCTGTCTGGAGAAATGTTCTTTCAATCTGTGTTCAGATCAGTAAACAAAAGAAAAAAATAGGGTAAACAAAACAAGAAATAACAGCTATAAGGACTTAAGTAATTCTTCAGCACCAACTTCAAACTAACAATGAGTTTCACTGATGAAGACAACCAATTAATTTCCATCTTTTTTTTCTCCTTTGACAGTACTGAGTTCCATAGGAAGCCGAAAGACATTAAACTATGAAAGATATACCTCGATATTTGTTGCGAAAGATACATCATTGTATGATTGTTTATCAGTATTATACAGCATAATGTCATGAAACTCATGATTATGCTTGAGTTCTGGCTGAGACTAGGATTGTGCATGACATTGCTGACATTGCTATGGTAGCTCAATGAAGTTAAATTGAATATCAGCATTGAAAGCTTTTAATACAGACTGCGAGCTATCAGTGACCTGTGCACTAGCTGGTTTCATTTGCAGATGCGTAGAAGGCAAAATAAACTTTGACATGTAAGGAATTTACTTTGTCACCCTAATATTTTCAACATTCTCTGTGCATGTATAGATCTCTAAGTATTAAAGTGTAATTATAGAAGAATGCTAACTAAGAAAGTGTGTCCTATTTCCTACATTATTTAAATTGACAAATATCCATAACATATACACATATAAAAGAAAAAAGCAATATAAGACAATATTTATTTGCTGGCTTCATCTGTGAATTTTGCTACTACCAGCTTCTTCTGTAAGGGCCAAATTCAACCCTGTATTGGCCTTAGTGGTGAAATTCAGTCTCCTTACTGGAAAATAATTATTTCTGCTTCCTGCTGTATGCCTGTCTGTTACTCTTCCAGTTCCTGTTTCAAACTTTTTCACTCTGTTTTCACCTGAATGTATACCTTTGTCTCCTTCCCCTTCTCCAGCTATCAGAACTCAAGTTGGAAATGTAGTTGGCTGGATCCTATATGCTGCATAAAATAGAATTAAACTGAATTGCATATATTTGCAAAGCGGAGTTTTTAGTATCATCTGGTATTTCTGGGATAAAACAATTGAATTAGTAGCTGATAACTAAGGAAAATTTCTGTATTTTGAAGTATTTTTCACTATTGTTTTATTTAATTAATTGTCTGATTCTTAATAACAGGTTTAAGTGAGAAGGGAATGAGGAAAGGACAGAAGGAGAAAGGGAGTAAAGGAAAGAAGAAAGTAATGAAGGAGGGAAGAGAAACAACTATGTAAACCAGTTACATTTTGTTTAACCTCAAAGTAAGGTTTTTTCTCTGCTGCAAGTTATTCACTTTTGCACTTAGTATGGAATCAGCATTGTGGGTAAATTGATAGCCTCTATAGGAAAGGAAAGAATGGCAAACTGATTACTTTATGGTTATTTCACAAAACTGATGAGACAGCAAATGATATTCAATCCTATTAAAAAGACTAAGCACAGCCTTTCTCCCCCCAGCCTGCCTCTTTTTTTTTTTTTTCTTTTCTTTTTTTTTTTTTAAATCTACATTTCTTGCACTAGGGTTGGATGATATGATTCTACAATTCAGGGAGTCTGGAAATTACAGAACATCTGCAATGAAATTGGTTTTCTGTGGAAAACTGATGAATCACTTACTGCCAATGACTGGAAGGAAAAGTACTTGTTTATGCCCTTATGTAATGAATTTTTATGAGGTGAAGTTTGCTGTTTATAAAAAAATATACTTTGAGCTGCTATAGATGTGAAATAATAGAATTCAGAATTTAGACTAACACATTACAAATAAGACAGTCACTAGCAGAATATCATCTGCCTACAAAATGCCAAAAGAAGAGCTTTTACTTCTGTAATAGAATTAAAATTTCCATCCATTCTCTATGAGAAAAAAAAAGACACTGTAATAACACTTGTGGTCTTTGTTAACGTACTTTAAATTACAATAAATACTTTTCTCCAAAAACATGCTTCTTCTTCAAGATGTAGATCTGAAATGTGGAAGAAAATTATGCTTATGAGCAATTTGTCACTACCAGGCAATGTCTCTGTAACCAGCCAAGTACCTGCTCTTCCTTGCACACCCCTCCTCTTGTTCTGTCTATGAGCATACCACATCTGCATGTAAGATGCTTCTTCTTTCTGCAATATCTTGACTACATGAGAAAATCACAATTCTTCAGCAATTTCCTGAGAATGATAAAATTATTAAGTACATATAAGTACTAAAATAAAATAATAAAAATAAATCATTAAATCTTCTTTAAACACAAATTTAACTGATACCTTGGGGGCCAGAACTGACCATTGCAAAAAATGACTTTTCACAATCAAATCTGTCAGAATGGTTGTATTTCTATGATTAGATTGTGTTTGTTTGTTTGTTTGTTTAAATAATTTAATTGACATAATTTATTTATTCTTATATTGGATGATGAGAACAAGTGCTGAGTTTGACTGCTATTATCTTTTTATTTTTATTGTTTCAATAACTTAAGATAATTTCAGTAGAAGATGTAACTGCTTGAATGTCTTGATCCTGCCAAATATTTCCAGGTATTATTGTAGATGATTAAATGAACATATACTTATTTTTGATGACTAATTCACTTTGCATTTCTTTAGCAAAAGCTGTGTTTGCTGCATAAGTGGAAAAAATTTAAGTGCTGTTTCCTTTAGATTTCCTTACTCCTTGTCTAGCATCTAGGAGGGTTGTTTGGAAAGTGATGCTTCCTCTTTTATTATGTTGGTCCACAACTTCAGAGTCAGATGTTCATGGACTGGCTGTAGAGGATGAACTTTCCCACCAATATTTCATTACATTTTGTACTTTGAAGCAGAGGGGCCAAGAAATTTTCAAGATCAGAGTTGTAGGAAAAGATTCCCTTATAGTAATCACATAACCAGTAGTAAACCTGTTTTAAGGCAGTATGAGTTTTAAAACCCTTCACTAGTACAAAATCCAATGTAAGAGAAAAAACTTCCACAAACACTACTGTCTTTGTTGTAACAGGCACCCTTATACTCTCCTAGCCCTAGTGTTTGCCTCGTCTTGTCATAAACACCAGATCCTTTTCACATCTTGCCTTTATGTATCCCCTAGCAGAAGTCGAGCAGGGGAGGCAGGCGGTCGTCATAGCTGTGCAAGGATCTGCAGTTTAAACTGAGAGAAAAGAGGGAAATGTACAGAAAGGGAAAGCAGAGTTGTGTGTCCTGGGAGGAATACAGGGCTATTGTCTGTGTGTATAGAGATAGGATATGGAAAGCCAAGGCGCATATGGAGCTGAACTTGGATATGAAAGATAGCAAGAAGGGGTTCCACAGGTGCATAGGCAGGAAGAGATAGGCCAAGGAGAGTGTTCCCCCTCTGATGAAAGGTAGCAGGGAGCTGGCTTCTGCAGACATAAAAAAGCTGAGGTACTCAGTGAGTGCTTTGCCTCAGTGTTCATGAGTGGTCAGGCTTCCCATGTCTGCCAGGACCACAAGCCTCTTGGTGAGGGTGTGGGAGTGGTTTATGTCCCACTATAATGTCAGAACAAGTTTGAGTCCTCCTTGTGAAATTGAACATGTATAAGTCAATGGGGCCAGATGATAGCCATCCTAGGGTACTGAAAGAGATGACTTATGTGGTTGCCAAGCTGCTCTCATCATATTTGAAAAATCATGGCTGTCTGGTGAAGTCTCTGGTGACTGGAAAAAGGGAAACATTACTCCCATTTTTAAGAAAGGGAGAAAGGAAGACCCGGGGAACTTTAGGCTGGTGAGCCTCACCTCTGTGCCTGGGAAGATCATGGAGCAAATCCTGCTAGAAGCTATTTTAAAGCACATATGAGATAAAGAGGTGATATGAGACAGTCAGCATGGCTTCACCAAGGGCCGATCTTGCCTGATAAGTCTGTCGGCCTTCTATGATATAGTGATGGTTTCGGATCTACCTGGACTTCTGCAAGGCCTTTGACATGGTTCCTCACCACATCCTTCTCTCTAAATTGGAGAAGTGTGGATTTGAAGGATGAACTGTTTGATGGATTAGGAATTGGCTGGCTGGTCACAGCCGAAGTGTTGTGATCAATGGTTCTGTGTCAGGGTGGAGGCTGGTCACATGTAGTGCCCCTCAGGGGTCAGTCTTGGAACCAGTGCTCTTCAACATCTTCGTCAATGACATAGACGATGGCATTGAGTGCACTTTCATCAGGTTTGCTGATGACACCAAGCTGAGCAGTGCATTCGGTACTTTGGAAGGAAGGGAAGCCATCCAGAGGGACCTGGACAGGCTGAAAAAGTGGGGCCATGAAAACCTAATGAGGTTCAATAAGGCCAAGTGCAGGGTGCTGCACATGGGTCGGGGCAATCCCAGGTATTTATACAAACTGGGGGAAGATCTTCTTGAGAGCAGCCCTGCGGAGAAGGACTTGGGAGACCTGGTAGACAAGAAGCTGGACATGAGCCAGTAGTGTGAGCTTGCAGCCCAGAAGGCCAACTGTGTTCTGGGCTGAATTAAAAAAGGGTTGGCCATCAGGGAGAGCGAGGTGATTGTCTCCCTGTACTTAGCTCTTGTGAGGCCCCATCTAGAGTACTGCGTCCAGGCCTGGGGCCCCCAGTACAGGAAGGATGTGGAATTCTTGGAGCGGGTCCAGAGGAGGACCACTAAGATGATCAGAGGGCTGGAGCACCTCTCCTACGAGGAAAGATTGAGGGAACTGGACTTATTTAGATTGGAGAAGGCTCCAGGGATACCTTTTTGCAGCCTTCCAGTACTTGAAGGGACCACATAAACTGGAGGGGGAATGGCTATTTACAAGGGTGGGTTGTGACAGGACAAGGGGGAATGGTCTTAAGCTGAGACAGGGGAGATTTAGGTTAGATATTAGGAGGAAGTTTTTCACATGAGGGTGGTGACGCACTAGAACTGGTTGACTGAAGAGGTTGCGGATGCTCCATCCCTGGAAGCATTCAAGGCCAGTCTGGATGTGGTTCTGGGCAGCCTGGTCTGGTGGTTGGCGACCCTGCACATATCAGGGGGTTGAAAGTAGATGATCACTGTGGTCCTTTTCAACCCAGGCTATTCTATGATTCTATGATTCTATGATTCTATGATTCTATGATTCTAT
>JAPSGF010000011.1:4547585-4592340 GCA_035772895.1 Perdix hodgsoniae
ATTCTATGATTCTATGATTCTATGATTCTATGATTCTATGATTCTATGATTCTATGGTTTATGAACTACAGAGGCAGACTAGCAGTCTTGTTAGGGAATCAGACATATTTACCTGAAGACTTCTACAGAACCACTAAGCTATCACATTTTTCTCCATTAAGACAGTATATCTGAGGGAAGGATCTTTGCCAATTAATGCTTCAGATGAATCTTTCCCAACTGCACAGAACAATTTGAAGATGCAAGGTTGCATCTATTTCATTTGCAGATTGTCTCCTGGAGATTATTTGGGTAACATCTAAAAAAGTTGAAACTGTCTAAACCTGGTGAATATGACGGAACTCTTTAGCCAATTTAATCAAACTTCAGAGTTTTGCAGTCAAAGATTAGACAAACAGTTGTAGTGAATATGGTTAATGGCAGAAGAGAGAAGAGTCAATCTCTCCCCTGGGCCACTCCTATGTCTTTATGTAGTTAGTTCCTTTTAATACCTCTTGAAATACAGCATAATGCAGATTGCAGATGAACAGCCTTCTGCTCCTTGAAATATCTACTTGAAAGTGTACCAATTATTTGAAATAAATGCTGACACTCCAACTAACTTTGTTGTACCTTGTATCATTCAGTTCTCCAAGTAGGCCTGGGCCTAGAGATGTGTAACTGAGGATTTTGTACTAAAAACTACTTCTGACATCTACCTGTAACAACTATTGCAAAACAAGTCTGCCTACACCTACTACCCAGTCTGTGTTTGTGTGCAGTAAACATTAACAGGCATTTTAAGCAGAGGTACAAAACCGAAGGTATACTCCAGGGAATGGAATGGATACTGTTTGGCCTTGGCAGAAACTCTGCATGTATTTTTGTAATCTTCTGGTGCAGTATGCCAGG
This sequence comes from Perdix hodgsoniae, assembly GCA_035772895.1. NCBI lineage: Eukaryota > Metazoa > Chordata > Aves > Galliformes > Phasianidae > Perdix > Perdix hodgsoniae. The sequence goes on from JAPSGF010000011.1 coordinate 4,548,477, forward strand.
GATCCCCAAACAAACTTATGTTTGAAAGCTATCTATTCAATGACCCTGTCAGGTTTTAGTTGGATTCTGCCTTGGAAGTGGGTTCCCCTGGAATGAAGGGGGACATATGCCATTAAGACTGCGGAAAGATTTTTAACTGGGCATTTAAATGACAACATGGAAAAACCTCCTGAGATGCTAAAGGAAAGGAGCTGTGATCTCCTTTATCAGTTCTATGTGGAAATTAACAAGATGTTTGCATTGAAAATGTATGAAACATCATTTTTAAACTTCCCTCTGGGATTTCAGTTGTAAGCAAATGACCATCAGCTTTAATATCTAACATGGCAGCAAGTATATGCCTCTTATTCTTTGTGTGCAGCCATGCCACAATATATTTTTCCTAGTGCAAGTGAACACACAGAAAGGTAAAAAAATTGCCAATTTACTGCTAGAGATGTTTTAAAAAGTTTTTGCTTTGCAACATAAAATTAAATACTTTTAAAACTGAATAGTAAGTATAAACTTGTTTCCCACTTTGCATTTTGGTCTCATAAATGCCAAAACATTAAATGGCCTGAAGGCTAAACTATCAAACAGGTATGATAAGTAGCCTCTAGCATTCAAAAGATTAAATAAACAAAAAAACACCCAAGCAAACAAAAAATATGTCTTAAGATAAAAAAAATAGTAGTAATAAAAGCAAACTTCAGAACCTACTCTTAAGAAGCATCTTTTATTTGCTAACTTAGTTTTCGTAAGAATGATGCATCCCAGACAACAGCAGTAATTACAGTCTAAATAAGGATACCCCTCAGTTTGGATTGTATTTGCCCTGTTTTTCTTAACATCTTATTTTCACCATTTTGTCCAAATTAGCCTCCTCTGTAAGACCTTATGTTTATTGAAAAATAAATAGACATTTCAAGGTAATACAGAAATTAGATACTAAATCTGTAATTTCTTTTGCAGAACACTGGAACTCTTGCTTTCAGGTCTTCCATAACACTACTTAAGACAAGATCTTTTTACAGTATACAGAGTACAGAGTGGTGTTTAGTGGAAACTGGGAATCAGCATTCTGCAACTCCTTTAATCTAAATGTTTTCAAAAACACAGAATAATTGTTAATTCCCAATCAAACCAAAACATATGAAGAGTTTTCAAGCATTTTTATTAATATCATTATTCTGCTTCAGTTACAATTTCTAAGAGCCAAAGCAGGACAAAATGTGTTTTTATGTTAATGACATACTTCTGGGTAAAGATTTCTGTTAAGAAAGGACTGCAAATTTGAAAAAACAAACAAACATAAAGAGAGTAAATGGATGAAACCCTAAAAAGAGAATAAAAACACCATGAAGCCAACAGAGAAAACAAATAGTACTAACTCCAAAACAGAAACAGTTACCTATCTTTTTGGTATGTCTACACACACACATCTGGGCTTGATCTATTTTCTGTGTGGTACATAGCTGTTAGTGAGGTTTGGCACCTAGCCTGACCACACCAAAGAAAGAATTGCAAGTCCAAAAGACAGCATCTTGTAATTAACTACAGGAAACTTCCACATTCCAATAGGTGATGGATTGGATCCCTCAGCTTGACAGAAAAGCAGAGTGTGGTCAAATGCGCATCACTGAATATCAAAAGCATACATGGAGGTGAGAAAATGGGTTCTGTGACCTCATGCAGATGTAGAAGGAGCACTTTGATCAGGAGATGGTTGTATCTCTTGTGGGCACAAGTTAATGTTTTGTCTGCTGACAAATTGATCACTTGAAGTTAATGATCTATTTATAAGAAAGCAATTACAAGTTAGAAAAAGAATATGCCTTGTCATGGTGACTGAATGCGATGAAAGCTATTAACAATCATTTGATTTTTTTTGAAGATTTGAAAACTTGAAAACTTCATCTTATACCTTGCTCTTTTTCAGTGGTACATTACAGTGTGAATTCAAATTTTAAATATTCAAATTTAAAACTATTCTTTAGGTGTGACTAGGATGACCTCTGCACAAAATCCATATAGCTAAGCTGGCAATAGCAGAAACTTTTACAACAATGTTGAGAAAATCCACAAAGTAAATTGAGTATCTTCTCATCTACCCTTGAGGGAAGAATACAGCATAAACTTAGGAAGTGGTAGATTGCCAGACCATGGACCTAAGAAGAGTACTGACAACACAGGGGTACCAAAATGGGATCAAGTAGTCTGAAAGAGTAGAAGAACCTGTGAACTCCTTTGTTTTCCTTTCTTCAGAGATGCAAGTTGGCACTGTTACTCAGTAAAAAAAAATAACGCCAGAAAAGACTTAAAGAATTTCCAAAGCTGTCTTTCAAGCTGTTTACAGTAATTTCAGATTTTTTTCCATTCATCTTTAATATATTTCATGTACAGTACAAGAACAGAACAACCTCCTTATTAGACATGTAATTCTGTCATTTCAATTTTATATTTCAGTGGCTGAAGACTGTGTACCTCTGTGCCACACTTAGGACAGGTAAAATACATATCAAATAAATAGTTACTTTTAATACAATAGTAACAAAAAACATGTGAACAGCCTATGGTATGTGGCAGGGTAGGCCATTCCCCACACAGCGAACACAACTTGTAGTGAGCTGCCAATATATTTTCACTGTTAGAAAGATTGGCAATAGGCAAACACCAAGAACAAATTTTGAGTTTCAGTTTCTGTACATTAATAAGTGGTAGCAAGTAGATCAGAAATTCAGCAAAGCCATGCCACAACAGCTCCCTGTTCATGTATTCAAATCCTACCTGGCGAACAGTTTGTGGCTTGCAAAAAACTGACTTAATTCCTAGAATGCGTTCAGTAAGTGTTGCAAATGTTCCTTTCTGAAGAAAAATCAGAAAATTTACAAGTCCACAAATTTTAAGAAGTCCAGCTCCAAAGTTAATATATTGCTTGATTTTGCTGATGGATTGCAGTTGGCGATTGGTAAAGAAATCGTAACATCTTTCCTCCAGCCATCTTCCACCAACAGTGAAAATAAGATACCATAACTTCTGGTGTTTGCTCAGAGGTTGGTATTTCTCTGTCTGAGATAAGTTATTCTTGTACTGAATATTCAAAATAGCCTGTCCCACAGTTGCATTCTTAGAATAGATGGTGAATCTCCACAGTAAAAGCCACAGAAATGCTTTAACTTCTGGTTCAATATGAGCCAACACCCCTGGTTTAAATCCATGAAAACAGCTAGTAAACTGGGACCACACTAGTTGTTCCAGGGCTTTGTTTAGTTCAAGAGCATCAAGTTGACTTATTCTGAGCACAGGATTCACACTCTTTTCATTTCCAATGCTGGATGCCATTTCTTCTCAAAAAAATATTTTCTAGGAATAAACACAAATACATTTTAGTATAACAGAGCATTTCCTATTTTTCTTCTTGTTAGAGATAACAAAGTTTTTAACAAATCAGGAGTAAACATGAAATAACAAAAATGCCTTCTAAGTTATTAGTATACTATCAGGAACTACTGAGTCCTTTCAGTAAGATTTATACAAATAGCATAAATGCCTCTTAAAAGAACTTACACTGAGACTATTTCTCATTGACAGTAATATTTTTATTTGGTTATAGAGAACTGTGTAATCGCCTTTGGATTTTCACAAAACATTACAAATTTAAGATTTCACTGTGTAGACAAAAAAAAAAAGTAAAAAAGGTACATGCATAATTGTAATACTCACATGGGCCTTAAAACAGGAAAAAAGTAAAACTAAGATTTTTAATGGAAAAACAGGGAAAATTTGCATACAGACTAAAATCTTTGTAGGAAAGAATAGAGGGTTAAATAGAAAATATTGGTCCACTAACACTTCAGTAGTTGCAACTTAAAGTAAAATCTTAGAAATATTAAAAATTAAAAATAGTAATATTTTTATAGAAAATAAAAAAATAGAAATATTAAAAAATGTATAGACATACATTTTGTACACACAAAAAATAAGGGTGGAAGACAGAAATGATAAAATTTGATAAAGGCAGTGATTTGTTTCATTCATTAAAAAAATACTCAGTATTCAACTGCAAATTAACATACAATGTATAACAGAAGCTGGCATATATTTTTGAGAGTCTTTGATAGGTGCAGAATTGTGCTAATGGTTGGATAATAAATTTCCTGGCAACTTCAACAAATGTATACAGGTATTATTCAAGCACTATGGACAAAAATAATAAATTGCAAGACTAAAATGTAGTTAACAACTCTGTAATACAAAACTGCAAAGTAGCTGATTTTTTATTATTATTATTTTTTTTCCGTTTGTCTACATAAAACAGGGATTTAAGAGAAGGGGTATATTTCAGGTAGTGTTCAATGTATTTCTCTAAAGGAGATTCTTTGTATAGCAGATAGAAAACAATCTTCTGAAGAAAGTACAAAAGAAGATGCTTCAATTTCTATTTGTAAGTGGAAAACCTGCTATGACAATAATTTGAGTAACTGATGTTGTATAGGATTCTATATACAAAAGGTTGCAAATGATACTAAGAATACAAAAAAGTCCCCCAAACCAATAACGTCATCCCCAAATGGTGCACCTAAGGTTTTAAAACACAGTATAAAACAGTTTTTGCTTTTTTTTTTTTCCTGCACCTATAGAAATATGACCTACAACTGGTAACGTTCTTATGGAAAATTCTGTGCAAAGCTCACAGGAAATACAATTTTTTTTTTTTTCTTAATGTATGCGGTACAACAGTGGCTTCTAATTAATTATGACTGGATACTTGGGTAGAGCATGGGATAGCCCACTTGATTTCTTTAAACCCTTCCATCCTCATTAGCAAGCAAAAAATGACTGAAGTTAGCATAAGGCCATCCGCTCTATGCCATCAATCTCCTTGACATACTACTATATAAAGGCATAACAAGCCTGAGTCACACACCTGTCCTTTCTGTAATAAGTACTGATGCATAAAATGCTTGTTTGGAAAGTGCTATTCAGTATAACTTACCTCCTTCACTTTGCGGTCATGGGAACAATCCAGTCCCCACTGCATCTTACCATAACTCTTTACTGAGTCCAACCTCGGTGACTATAAACCCTATTAAACCTATTACTGCTATCAGCTCAATAATTTTTTCCAGTTGTCTCCCACTACTCCAAGTGCTTTTGTAGATTAAATATAAATAAGTAGCCTAACTGCAGATTTCTTTTCCATTTGTCTGGCAAGATTATTCAAAGAAACCTGAGTAAACACAGTATAGTTTAACAGGAACCTCCTGAAGTTCAAGGAAAACATTCCAAACACATAGTAGCGCAACAGATCAGAGAATACACATGAAAACCTATGTATGACTATAGTCTAGAGGCAGATTGATGGGATGGCTGCTTTGCAAAAAAAAAAAAGACCCCTGAATCCTGGTAGGGAGCAAGCTGAAAACAATGACTAGTGCACCCTCACAACAGTAATGCCTGGTAGACTGCGGACATACTGAAGGATGTGCTTATTCCCCTCTGTTTGGCATTGATGTCTTTACAGTGGCATCCAGTTTTGCCTCTTTTCTATCACCAGTAAAAAAGAAATGTCAACAAACTGAAAAGAGTCCAGACACTAATATCATTGGGGATCCCCAATACATGATATATGAGGAGAGCCTGAAAGAACTCAGATTGTTTAACTTGAAGATAAGGTAGCTAAAAAAGCAATTTAATTGTTATCTTTCACTATCTAAAGGTTACAGAGAAGATTAAGTCAAACCTTTCTGAGAGATGCACAATGAAAGAAAAAGAAGCAATTGGTCATTTCTTGCCATATGAGAAATTCTTACCAGACATAAGGAAAAAACTGTCTTCATGAGAGCAGTTAAATACTAGAACAGTTTGTCTAGACCATAGGTGTCCAATCTTTTGGCTTGCGTGGGCTGTGCTGAGTGAAGAGGAATTGTCTTGGGCCACATATAAAATATAGTTAATGTATACACTAAGTAACAAAACTTACTTTGTCTTTTTTTTTTTTTAATTAAAAGACGAGAGCAACAAAAAACATTAAACTTGTGGAATATCTGATCTTGCTTTTGTGAAACACTAATCAAATATGTATCACAAAACTAATTATAAACATCACAAATTATTTTATGCTTTTTGTGAGCTTTTAAAGATACTGAAAATCATAGTTTGTCAGCACGAGTATTCAGCATATTTCTTCCAGACTGTCACAAGACAAGGTTTAAACAGACAAAGACAGTTTAAAATATTACTGTCTGTAATCACTGTATTTCACTCCGAAAGTGGCACAAGTGCACACAACATGTAATACACATGGGTATCTATTCAACTGAGCATGTGGGATGGGTGCAAGAGGCAGTTATCACTGCACTGTGCCCTCCCCTCTGTAATATTTTGTTACCCCTTATGCAGCTCATGTTTGGGCTACATGCTACTGATTGCTTTGTGATTCTCTCTGCAAATGAAGGCGGGATGCTCCAGAAGTAATGCGTCTCCTTTTACTGTGTTGGCCAGTGACATCAGAGGCAGGTGGTGGTGGTATGGCAGTTGAGGTTGGATCTTCCCACCAATATTCCTTTAGATGTTGCTGCCATATGACAGATGGCAGCAGACAGACATTTGACAGTGGCATCTGACACAGAAGTCCATATGAAGGAAAGGTGTGTAACTGAATTCCTTCATGTGGAAAAAATGGTACCCACTGACATTTATTGACACTTGCTGAATGTTTCTGGAGACCAAACAGTGTGTGAGCACAGGGAGCTGGTGGGTGGTGCATTTCAGCAGCGGTGACAATGGGTCAACTTCCACTGGTGCAGATGTTTCCGATGCTTCATGCAGGCTCTTGTTCACCGTTGGTGAAAATGTACAGCAAATAGTGGTGACTGTTTTAAAAGACAGGGTACCGTAGCTGAGGATTTCCTCAATCACACACTCTTATTGTGTTCACTGTATCTGTTGTAGTTTCCATGGAAACAAATGGAAGGCATTAGTTTCAGAACAACATACATATTAACATCCCTGACAATTTATAGACGGAAATAACTTCAATGAGCTTAACTGTTTGAGTGGGACTACATTTTGTTTACAGAAAATTGAAGCCTCTTTGAACCAATGATCTAACTACTGTTTGTCGGTATTCAATTTTTTCCCAAATCCAACAAGTCTCCTTTGCTAAAATTAGAATCAGTAGTATATATACTATTTGCATTACATTTAACGCTCCTGAATTACCAACTAGCATTTTATTCAACTACAAAGTCACTTTTATGCAAATTATGAAAAAGGAAGGATGACAAGTAGAAACATAAGCAAGAAATAAAAAAATCTTTTAATATGCTTTAAGTTATGCTTATAATATTACTATATATAGAAAACTTATTTTCTAATCAACAGTTAGACATGAATTCTCAATTTAAACAATAAAATTGGACATAATTCTCAGTCTTTCTGATTGCTGCTAAGCATACCAAGTTTTCCATAGATCATGGCTGTTAACAAGACCCTGTGAGTTACCTAAAGATTATATCCATACAGGTTCAACACATAAACCCATTTTAGCATACTTACTGTTACATACATGCTGAAGTACTGTGCTGCAGGCTATACTTGTTTCTGAATTGATTTAAGATTTTACTGCACCTATATGGAAGATTTTCCACCTGAGACATGTTACCTATTTACTTCAAAAACACAAACATTTAAAGGGAAAATTTAAAATGCATATTCTCCTATGAAAAATATTTTCAAAAGCCCTACTGATCTGGACAGCATAAACTATTTATTTCAGAGAAGATGCATGAATTCTGTCTTTTTCCTTATTTTCTAGGGAATTTTCATTCTATTTGCTATCTATGATGTCCATTTCTTTAAGTGATGATAATTACAAAATAACTATAAAATGTTTCATTTTTTACTTTCCCTCAAAATTCTGTTAGATTTTTCATTTTGTATTGATTTCACAAATTTTGGTCCATATGAATAAATGAGAAATCTGTCCTCTGTCCTAAAACATAATACCAGAAACACAGACTCTAAGCATCAGTTCATTTTATTTAAACTCCATATTGTGCTGAGCTTAACAGACTACCAAAAGGATGCTAGTTTTCCTTCTGTGCAATCCCGTTTGTCAGGATTTACTGTTTTCATTATTTACTCTATTTTTAAATTATTTGCAACTTAAAAATTCAGAACTGTAGATTCAATAATTAGAGAAAAATATCAATGCTCAGATCATAATGCTATCACACATAACTAACATGATGAGAATCGAACAGCCAAAAATTAGGTGAAGACAAAAAAAAAAAACAAAACCAGGCCTGTGAGTGATTAATTTGTTAATTAATTCTTAAGACAAAGCACTAAAGATTACTACTTAAAACTTTCTTGATTTTACATCAAGGTATTGCTTAATAGAACTAAAAGTCTGAACCCCCACTGACCCCTCTGAAAAAAAAAAAAAAATACAAACTTTTCTTTCTTAAATAACCTATTTTTTGTCTGTCAACACTCCTACTTGTACAGCACAACACTCTGTACAACAACTGCAAAAATCTGTGCATCACCAAGGAAACAGGATTTTTTCCTGGTATACATTAATGCTGTTATCGAGCATTGTACAAATTACAGATGAATATATTTTATTTGGTAACATGTTATTGACAGAAATCTATCAATAGTAATGTGAGTATTGTCAACAGCTTGCCAATATTAATGTAATTATGATTAAAGAGATAACATGGATTTTAGCTATAATATCAAGTAACATCCCCTGCATTCCTGCTATCAATACAAGCATTATTATTGACTTGTTCTGGGACTATCAGTATGAGATGTATTACCAGCAGGCATATTTGTCAATGTATTATGCCCACAAAAAATTCTACATTTAAATTTACAGGTCTGTAAACTTTGTCTGCAGAAACATACAAATCCAAGTAATCTCTAGAGTGCCATTTTTTTCCCCACAGGGCTATTCCACTATGGATGAGTAATCAAAGGGTACACACTGTCTCAGTGCTACTGGAATCTCATTCTCCATTTTTCTAGCATAAAAATTAAAAGACAGACACATTATATGCATAGGCGTCACAGTATTTTTTTTAAGTGTGATTTAAGAAAGCACTTTTATGGAAGCCAAATAAAAATATATTTTATTAAGTCAAAACTCAACTTTGTTCCTTTCTACTCTTAATTTAAAACAGTATTTAGATTAAAAGAAGTGGCATCCTGATCACCTCAATGAGTTCGTTATTTAATTATTCTACATACTCTCTTATATCCAACCAAAACATGAAGTCCGATCACTGTACTCGTGATGAATCGGATCAGAAAGAACTGCCTAATTCTAACTCTGCATAGATGAGGACTCACAAATACTTTAGACAGATGTTTAACTAACTACAGAGAAAGCATTATTCAGAACTCCTCTTGCCTGTTCTAGTAATTTATATTATCACTGTTAGGGTGATATTTTTTTTTTCCTCTTTTCAATATAAATTATTAAAAAAAAAAAATGATTTTCATTTCACAAAAGAAAAGCCTAACAATGATGGAGAATAACTTCCAGTTTACCTGCATTTTCTCAAGAGGACAAAGTGGTGAGAGGACCATCTACATAGAGCAGACTTGCCAAACTAGACAATATTCTACTTCCTACAACATGCATGGTATTATCCTCCAGAATATATATATTTTTTCCCCCAACAGCTTAGCTTGTATGTAAATTCAGGTCTACAGTATCTTCAGATCCTTTTCTGTCATTTCACTGAGTAATTATTTCCGATTTATATTCATGTATCTGAGTTTTCCTTTTATATGCAGTGCTTCAAACTCGCCTGCATTGCATTTCATCTCATTGACTTCAGAGATTCTCTCTAATTCACCAAGAGTATTATGGATTTAGACCTTATGTTCAAAGAAAAAACAAAAAACAAACAAACAAAAAAATGAAAAACTTTCAATCCCTCTCCAACTTTGTAACATAAGTTACTTTTGTATGTATGTGTTCTCTTCAATCATCCATTTCATTAATGCCTTCTCCTCTTGACAGGATGGATAATTATCCTGTAAAGTTAACTTTTCAACTTCATGCTGATAATACCACCACCTAATGCTTCCCCAGTTTGCTTATGTGAGTAAAGAAATAAAAAAATAAAATTGAAAGCAAGCACTACTGTACCTGAAATTTTTTCCCTTAGTAAGTTTGTCATCCTTCCTATGTGATGAAGATTGATATTCCTCACCAATAGGTCATGTCAAACCATACTGGTTGTTTTACGGTTTGTCTTCTGAGTAATTTTAGATACAAATTAGTTGCTAAAATATCTGTTCCTGAATCTTTGGAATTTGGAGTTGAAACTAACAGCTTCAGTAACTCCCATAATAAAAGAATAGAAAAACAAAGACACAGACAATCTCTGTCACTTTACTGGCTATATTCACCCTCTGGGACATTAAATAAATAAATAAATAAAAACAGGAGTGCTTAATTCCTCAATCATACTATGATGAATTTTATTGAGATTTAGCACCTGAGCACATCTATATTAACACTCCATACACCACTCTTTCTACGCTTTCATTCCACTCTTCCTGTCTAGAACGAACTTTATGGAGCAGCTGGCCACAACATGTAACTTCAGAAATCTTTTATTTGGTCTAATTTCTTATCAAGTAACAGACCGAGGTAACGGACTTACGGCTTTTCTTAAGACTTGTTGAACCCTTTAACTGAATCTTTTCCTAGTGCTTAATAATTAAGCATTTATTTTCTCATTTATTTGATTCTTATTTTACATTCTTATGCTATTTCTGTACATAAACCCCTAATCATGTAGCATTAATTTTGCTCACACAAATCTTTGATTTTTTGGCCACTAAGACAGTTTCTATTACATAACATCTCATTACCCTTTATTTTGGTTTATAAACTGAAATACTATCTCAACATTAAGAAAAGACTGGACATGCACTTTAACAGACTTATTAGCCTTACTCTAGAGTCCAAAGATTGCCGAGACTTTTTTCCCCCTAAGATTCTCATAATGAATCTAACAATATATAGTCACTTCCAGAGAAAATTCCCTTCCAGTTTTCCATTTGCAAGTAATTCTTCCTTTTATGTCAGAGATGAACCTAGATGCTCACTTCTTCAGTGTTCTAAAAAATTTTGTTTGTTTAATTCTAAGTGCCAAATGGAACATCTCTGACATTGTGTCAACAGCAGAGGATGGTTCAGATGTCAGCCTGAGATCAATAAATTTTAGATTAAAATAAGCAATCAAAATATATGTATGCATTTCCTTTACAAAATGTTCCTTAACATCAGCTCTCACAATAAAACACACAACCTAGACCTCAGTTGCTCAAAATCTCACGTTTTATCATTAATTCTCATTTCTTTCTCTCTTCAAATGTAGAGAGAAGTATCTTCAGAACAAAGTTCATATCAGTACCATACCACACCGTATCAGTACTTCAAATAACCTTACAAGGGATTGATTTACAGTACTGTTTGGATTTCTAGGTACTTCAGCTAAATAGCTGTCATTTTGTGAAGAACAAACTGATTATTTGGAATAACTACTAACGCTAATTGAAAAATCAACTATACACTGCAATTATTTATTTCTGATATTCTTGAGAATCAGAACTAGTTTTAAGAGTAAAGACTGAATGAATTCCACAGAGGAGTCTTTTTTGTTTGTTTGTTTTGTTTTTGTTTCTTTAAACTAAGGAGTTTCAGCAAGCAACTAGTAACAAATCCCAGAATGCTACTGTACTGGGTCTGGGTGGGATGGAGTTCACTTTCCACACAGCAGCTTATACAGTGCTGTGCTTTGCACTTGGAGCTAAAATGTTGATGTTGAACCAACGCTTTGGCTTTGTTGAGCAGCACTGGCACAGCACTGACTGTCTCTCTAATATCCCACAAAGGTCAGCAGACAGGGGGTGGGCAAAAGGCTGTGAGGGGATGCAGCCAGACTAGACTGACCAAAAAGACAACCCAATACTGTACTGACATCATGCCCAAAAGTAAAAGTGTGGAGGGGAAGCCACATAGTAGGAGAAAGGAAGATATTCATTACAAAGGCATTCTTAAACAACGGCTACAGACAGTGAGGCCCTGCTTCCCAGAAAATGACCTTACTTCGCTTGCTGATAGGAAGTCAAGAACACTTTTTGCCCTTCTGAATCCATGTGTGGCCATCTTTTTTTCTTTTTCTTCTTAAATACTACATGTATTAAACTACTTTTATGTGAAGCATTCAAGTTTTCTTCCTACTTTTTCTTCCCTTGTTCCAGTCATACTGAGGAAGGGGGATGAGAACATGTGTGGTGCTTAGCTGCCTACCGGCATTAAACCACAACATTAACATTTAGTGTCAGAAGACTGAGCACAAGACAAAAATACATTCAAATTGTAGGTTGCCATTCCAACTTTAACTCAGTAAATTCAGTTTTCATAAAATGGAATACAAGAGATTAACAACTGATGAATGCCTGGAGACAGCAGGAAAACATAACGATAACTCACTGACTTATCTTTCCATAAACAACACGACAGAGCCAAAATATTAAGGCTTCAAGTTACAAAATCAAAACCACTTCAGAAGAGCTAGAATTGATACAACAGTAATGAAGAGCAGTAGAAAAGTGCTGCACTTCTACAAGCTGTACATCAGTCATTTCTGTCAGTATTTGATGGAAACTGAAAATCTTGTATCAATGCAATGCATTCTCCCAATGAATGCTAGCAACTAAGAATATATTGGCCAGTGTTAAAGGTATTTTGAATGCTAAGAGCTCCCATGGACTTGAGAAAAATTTTTGATCAGTCAAGCACTCTTAAAATACCTTAAATGCAAAGAACTAAATCAAATTAAATCAGAGTTTCCAATTACCACACAACTAATATTTAAGCTATTACTTTGTGAAATCTGTGATGTTGCATTTAAGGGAATAAAAGTTCACAGTACATTTGCACTTCCTGAAACATAATGAGCACAGATAACATCATCTTTCCAACTTTTTGTATATGGCTCTATTTTTAATTTAATAGGATAAATAAGAAGACAAGCATGTAACAAATCATATACTCTGTTCCTATTCTTTACCTCATATCCTATTTCCTCTACTTCCCCTATCTTATTTCCTCTTCTTTGTCATCCTTTTCCTTAGTATGTCAAATTGCAAACTCATCTCTACATGGTTGTATCAGTTCCATGTATAAATTCGCATTCCCCGCTGTACTAAATTAAACATATCTGCTGCTGCTTTCAATTAATTTGATGATTAAAAAAACTCAAAAGCTTGACACAATAAGCTTCATGACAATTGGAGGCTTTAAAAAAAAAAGGTTCAAAAAACCAAACCAAAACAAGACCTTGAGCAGTAAGGTGGAGAGCCAATATATATACCCACTATGCAGTATCGATGCTCGTTCTTCTGAAATAGCAGCAGGTAACAAAAATTGTCTGGAAACATACCTTGTATTTACTGCTGATAATCAAAATTGTGGAGGGTTCAGTTGCAGCACTTAACAGAGCTGAAGCTATGATGGTTAACTAGAAAGGAACAGTCCCATGCAATGAAAGGGCAACATCTCTGACTAAACCAGTATCAGAAACTATTATTGCAAATAATCCCTTGAGTTACAAAAGTAATTCTCAGCCACTGATGATCACATCAGCAGATGACAGGGAAATCCTTATGTTTTAAGAGATTTTGTTTATGATGAGAATACCAGGTTCTGTTATAAGGACAGATAAATGGAAGTCTCTAGCGTATTGCATGTGTAAAAGTGAAAAGGATGGAAGGATTTGTAGATGTGCCATACTTTGTGTTACATTGGTAAAACAAATCACTGTAGCAAAGGTATGCAGCTCCTTTTCAGAATGGTTCAGAGAATATGGACAAATGGTTGTTAACACACTGTGGGCAATTATGGCCATAACTCTTCATGTGCTGGTTACTGTTACTTACCTGGAAAGCAGACCTTATGTGTACTGAATTATGTACTATTTCTTTCTCACTATTGTAAAGGCTCTGGATCTCACATAGTCTAATTTGTCATGCACAGTGCCACTGCCAATTTAATGCATCTTTTTTACAGCCTCCTTACCTTTCTTCCATTTGATACTATTAAAAAAAAAAAAACAAAAAAAAAACGCATTACCTAGCTTAAATTCCTATTTCACAGATCTGCTGTGTTTCTGTTCTGCTTCTACCTCTCTGATCTGTATGGATGGATCACCAAACAGCTATGGAAATGCCAGGATGAAGACTGAGAAGATACACAGAAGGGATTCAGAAACAATGCCTGTTCTACATACTGAGAAACAATTTAACACAGGCAACAGAACCCTGAAATTTTGCATGAAGCATACTTTAGCCTCATTTTTTGCATACACAGTCACTGCTCCAGTTTTATTTCATTTTCCTTGCTTTTTATGTACATATGCAAACAAACTGCACTGTTATGAATATTTAGTGGTATGAAAGTGTAGCAACGTCAGTCCACATACTGCACAGTAAAACACGTCTTTCAACCTTCTGCTGGAAATACATACTAGATGAGATGGTAAAATTAGTAATGTGTAGTTAACTTATAATTAATCTTTGTTCACATCTGTACTAAAAGGAGTACTGCATATAGAACTAAACCATAACATATTTACACTATATTAAAGCCAAGGTCCTTCATTAATTGAAAAATAAATCAGTACACTTAGTTGTAAGTTTTGGTCTAATATAGGACAACACAATTAATTGGATCTAGCTATAATCAAGAACTATTAATTCGGAAGGATAAAGAACAGCATTTTATCTGACAATTGTGTATCATTTTTTAAACTCTAGTCCTACAGAAAAAAAAAGATGATGCGATTTCTAAAAGCTAAGTCACTCCGCTCCATCTTCATTCAACTAGGTATTGCCACCTTTTCTAATAGACTAGCACCAACATTCTGAACTAGAACATACTGAACTGTTCTAGTATGTTAAAGTATCAGAAAACAAACCTGTTTCAATTTGTTTTTCTCCACATTTGGTACACAAAAGTTGAGCACAGCATCCAGTGAGACCTGTTCAGTATAAGTAAGAAAAGCATGGGGGTCAGGAAATAAATAGGTAACTGCAAGACTGGCTGCCTCTGAATCTCAGCATCATATTCACATCTGCTACTAGTCCACTGCGAGATAAAAAAAGAAACAAACCAATATGACTAATATAAACATTCTTTTAGTCTACAAACCAGATTTGTTGAATATGCAACGATTACATAAAAATACTGTAAATCAGAATAATTAACTTTTTTTTCCTGCCTTAAGAGAATTAGAACAAAATAATTACTTATACAAGTCAGATGTTGCACTCATGCAGGTGAGAGGCTATCTACATAAGAAATACTATACCATTCCTCCCAACTCTTACCTCTCTGATGTGACTACAGTTTGAAATGTTTGGTATACACAGTGACTAATATAGATGTTGGGAAAATTAGAAGTGCTCACTGTCCCCAAATCTTGACAGCTTTATTACTTAGTAATTGCAGTAACTTTAAGCACAAGTGAGAAGACTGATATGCTTTCACCACACACTCTTCAATCCTGTAATTTCATTAGCATTTTAGAATCCACTAGTAGGGCTGCACGTACATATTATGAGCTTGGAAGGATAGCAACTTCCTTACTATGCAATCACCTCTGACATTCTGCAGTCTTTCTGCAATTCCAGCATGGATTCCCATTCATGCTTTAGCAATGCCCCACAGAGTCATGGCTGGCTGTTAATTTCCTTTCCAGGAAAAGTCCCTTTCTCTATGCCAGCCCCCTACTGTGATATCTCCTGTCTACTCCTCTGCTGATAGAATTAATAACACTGGTTTTAAATAATATTATCTTTGAATGTATTTTTCAAGTCTTCTTAGAATTTGGACTTGGACTATTTCTTTCCCAATTCCACAGCCAATATTAGCAGACATTGAGACTGTGGAGATAAGCAGTGGCAGAGAGAACATTTTTAGACAGGTTTTTCCCAGGCAGACTGTGATATAAACACAACGGATGTGAAATCACTGAAATTTTAAAGCCACTCTTGCTATTTTCTAAAAGAATTTGTGATCTCACATCCTGTGCCACATTTAGAAAACAATCACTGTTAGGGGGAAATATACATTAAAATTTTCTAGAGAGAGACTGCTTTTAATTGACCAAATGAACATCAGCTAATTACATACAGTTCTGTACAAAAACACTTAGATGTAAGTGTATAACATGTAGGAACAACATATACTTCACAGATACTTTCACGGAAAGACCATATTGTTGCTTTGTGTTCAACAAGAGTTCCAGGTCCTTTTCTGCAAAGCTGCTTTCCAGAAGGTCGGGGCCTCATCATACATACATGCACAAAATTACCTTCCCTCAAAAATCAGGACTGCGCTCTGCTGAACTGATGAGGTTCCTTTCAGGTCATTTCTCTACCTGTTAACATCACTCTGAATGGCAGCTCAGCTGTCTGGTATATCAACCATACCTCCCAGTTTGGTATCATATGCAAAATTACAGAAGGTCCACTGTCTAATCATCTGATTGTTAATGAAAATGTTAAATAGGAGAAAACACAGTATTAAACCCTAGGGCACGCTCCTAGTTACTTACTAACTGCTTACCAGACTTTGCACCATTGCTCACCATCCTCTTAGCCTGGCTGTTCAGCCAGTTTTCAGTCCATGTCCCTGTCTGCTCAACAAGCCTACATATAAACAGATTTTCAATGATGGCATTATGGGAGACAGCATCAGAAACCTTACCGAAGTCTAGACAGACTGTAAACAGTGTTCTTCTCTCTCTTAGAAACTTATGATAAGAAGATATCGGGTTTGTCATGTGTGAGTTTGTCCCCCTTAGAGAATCTATGCTGACTAGTCCTGATCACCTTATTGACCTTTACGCGCCTGAAAAGTTTCCAGGATTTGTGTTCGATCACCCTCCCAGGGATCAAGGTGAGGCTGATCAGTCTGCAGTTACCTGTCTCCTTCTTGAAAACAAGAGTGACACAAGCCTTACTCCTCTCCTCATGTACTTCTCCAGTTACCACGATCCTTCAGATAATTGGGAGTAGCTTCACAGTGACCTTAGACAAGTCTCTCAGTACTCAGGGGTTTGTTCAAGCCTTCTCTGACTTAATCTTTGCTCTTCTACCAAAGGCACACACCTCCCTGTACCTCAACCTTTTCCACATCATATGTCACCAGGGTTTCTACCTCATTCAGCAGAAGGCTCACAGTTTTCCTGTTCTTTTTTTGCCATCAATATAGAAGCCTGTGACTTTTGGCTTCCCTTACCAAATTCAAACCCAAGCAGCCTTTGAATTTACAAACTGCATCTCTGCATGCTCAGACAACGCCTCTATACTTCTTCTGTCCCTGCTTCCACTGTTTGTATACTGCCTTTTTTTTGTTCGTTTGTTTGTGGTTTGCCTGGAGTTCTTCGTTCATCTATGTAGGACTGTTGGCTTTTTTTGCCTGACATCCTACTCATTGCAGTGGACCTCTCTTGCGCTTTAAGGACATGGTCCTTGAACAACACTCAGCTTTCCTGGACTCCTACAGGGCCTTATCACATGGGGCTCATACAAAGCAGATCCCTGAACAGTCTGAAGTTTGATCTCCCAAAGTTCAGTGTTGTAAACTTGCTTACTAATATTTAATAATACTTACACAAGTCTTAAACCATGCTCTCAGAGAAAGCAGGCTCTAGTATCATTGACTAACTGAATAAGAACCAGATTGCATTGTTTTCTACCAAGGAATAGATAACTCAAAAATGATGCAAGCTAAACTGGGACAAACAAACACGCTGAACTTCCTCATTAGAAATGTATTATCCACAGAATCTCAAGCAAAGACACAAAGACTGAAGAGAACATCTCTCCAAAAATCCCTAAATATCAAACAAGTTTTAGAAATCACACACTGAAGATAATATAATAGAATACATCTTATTCTTCAGTTACAGAGTTAACTAGAAACTGCAAATGCAGTGCTATGTAATTAAACAAACAAACAAGTCAGAAGAACGTAGGCCATTAAAACCAACACTGAGAAGAACCCAAAACACTGGTAATAAGGTATTTACATCACAGTCTGACAGTGCTGAATGATTTGTCCATAGTTTAGCTGACTAGTTTTCCTTCAGGCAGCTCTTCATCTTCTCCCTCCAACTTCACTTCTGAAATACCATGTATTAGACTACTACAACAGGATACATGTTAAAATTGAATTCAGACATCATTCCTTGTCCCTCGATTATCTACATCTTTATTGATTTTACAATATATACATAATCTATGTTGACTGCTATAAAGACATATGCTATTGATGCTCTGTAGTCAAACTTGCTTCATTCTTTCCTTCCCTGTCGTTCTATGAGTTGCTGGAATCTACAGCAGTTTTCAGAACTGTCACTATAAAAGACTATAAGAGATAAAACACTAGAGAAGATCAAATGTCTTTCTTGACTTGTACCACAGCATTTGATGTCAAAACCACAAATGGAGGTCTGCAGATTAGTAACAGTGTCAAAAATCTTCAGGACTATACAAATTACCATTTCCATTCCATTCTACACAGTGCCTAAGGAAGTTTTTATATATTATCAATATATTAAAACTTGCTTGCAAGTTTTAATTGAGTTTTATTTAGTCTATCAAAGGAACATTTGCTTTCTACACGTCCTGAATCACAGTAAGTATCAAAGCTTTTCTGTGAGTCACTTCCTTCGATAACAAAAGAAGTGACATCCACAGTCTCAGAGGAAAAAAATATATGTAAGTCCAAAAGGAGACAAAGGCACACAGCTCTCGAGCAAACAATAACAAAAAATTCCTTTACAAACATCACTCTCCTTGCTCAAAAGACATTCAGTTTGGAATGAAAAAGAAAGTTAGACACTAAAAAGCAAAGTTATTATACCAGACTATTTTTTATGATTTTGCTCCATTTAGAATTTTTAGAATGCTGAATAGCTGAATCTAGCAAATCAGATCATTTTATCTACACATATTAATCTAATAACGAACCTAACTTACATTACAATTTACCAGCCAACATAGCCATTAATGATTATTTACATTTATTAATTATTGTATGTAAATAAATTGTTCTCCATACACAATGAAACGGAATCAGTTTTACTTCATTGGTAAGGGTTTGAATCCTTAAATTCTTGTTTGGTACAGCTAGTTTAATCCTCATTAATCTGCAACATTAAATGGGGCATATCATTCTGTCACGGCGTTAACTAGATCAATCCATGCAAGTGACAGGGGGCAGTTGGCCCCTGCCCCCCACCTCCCCTGGCCCCACAAAATGGGAAGGAAGGAAGGGAGGAAAAAAAAAAACAAACAGCAACAATCTATGGAGGAAAACTTATTTTACTAACTATGATAACAGAATGCAAAATAACACAATGTAATACAATCCAATTGAAATTGAGACTAATAAATCAAATAAGATAGGAGAGAGAGTTCCTGAGACCAAGTCAAACCTGAAAAGCTTGGAACGGCTAGGAAGGCACCTCCAGCACCCACTGCCAGGCAGTAGGAGACCACCCCACCCAGAAGGGTCAGATCCCATGGCTTCCATCATGTACATGGAGCTGGAGCATTAACACTTTAGTTCCAGTGCACTACATGATGTGTTGATGCAGAATACTGAAAACCAAAAAATGTAAAACCATGGCACATTCACATTACCTGACAGTCCTTTAATTGGTGAAAGCATTTACATAGCATTTGAAGGTCCATTATCTGAGAGATTAAACTTTTCTTAACTAAGTTCAAAGGATGATATTTATGTGCCTGTGTCATTCTAAGTGTTTCTAAGGACAGATTTGAGATTAGAATATGAGTTCATTTAGAAATGTCTAATTTTACCAGTGTTAGTGCAGTTTTGAAACACCTTTAACACAAGTGAAAGAAATTTAGCCATTCAATGAGATGTCTAATTTTAAACTGTTTACCCAATTATGCCAACTCCAAAACTTATACTGAAGTTTTAAAAGGAATTAATTTTCTTCATCTTAGTTCTAGAAAGAATGACCTCAATAATTAAAAACATAAATTTGGTCCAAGGCAAGAAGAAGCTAAAGGGATTTAGAAGTAGAGGCAAAACTCTAGGCCAAAACTTACTTCAGCTGCTTAAAGAGTAAGTGTAAATGCACAAACTATTAAAACACTAAGAGAAATACAAATAATGACAATGACGCTTTCTTAAAAATAGATTTGCACAGATAGATGATCTTCTAACAATTTTCAGCAACAAAAGTATTATTTTCAACACACTACTATAACATATATGTTAGTAACGTGTCGGAAGGATAAGTTCTTTTCAGAAATTGGATTTATTATTTATTATAGCCTATTTGTGGCAAAATATGCCATTCACAGCACCGTACACAAACATCAGTAGTAGATCTAAGTGGTGGAATACTGTCTCCAAAAACAGGATATGTGGATAATATGGCTTATTAATTCCAAATAGTATTCCTGTAAGAGCACTAGCTGTCAAAGCAGGTGTTCTGACAGTCATCTATTTCCATGACACTAAAGTGTAAGTGTCAAATCCCTCCAATACACTTGAGATTATGTGTCTTAGTAGTCTATCCCACTTTTTAAAAAAATATGGAAGAAGTCTTCTAGAGATTTCATTTATAGATCCCATAGTGTGAAGTTATCCACTCCACTCCAGATCAAATAACTGTAATTGATGACTTCATGCCCCATGAACAGATTTAAACAGGAGAATTCAGAGGTGTGAACTGTTACTCCCTTCAATAGTTTCTTTCTATTCTAATTCATATTCCAGCAATGATGCTTTTCTCAGCTGTTGTCCTGCTAATCCATTCATTAAACTAATGATGATAATACCCTGCAGAAGACAAAAAATTGTTCAGAGGAAACCAAGACATACAGAGAAAAAACATTTGTAGAAGAAAGCAGTGATATAATACCTCTGAAAAAGAATGAAAACAGTAAAAGTCTTAGAAAGAAGAGTTTATCAGGAACTGCTGCTCAACTGCACGTTAATAATGGCTCCAAAAAGTTAGACAAGAATTCACTAACTTCCAAAATATTTATGTATTTGTTTTATTTTATTTTACTGGAATCAGCTTTTACAACATTAGTGGCCATACTTCAACCTTTGACCCTGGTGAACCGTTCCCTCCTGCCAGCAGTCAGATGACGATACGAGAAATCTGGATGGAAGGAAACACACAGTCCTCTGGTTCAGAGCAGTAACTCATCTCCCTGCCAAAATAACTTGGCCATTCAAACTAAACCTGCTTTAATTTTGGAAGAAGCCATTGGTTGGCAACTAAACACTAGCAGGCTGCAAAAGACTGGGTTAAAGCAAAGTGGAAAAGATTTACTATCACCCCCAGCAAAGAACAGCCGAGAACTGAGGTGAATCATAGCTACAGGAAAGTTTTCTATAAATGTTTTGCAATTTCAACTGACATCGATATAACAATTCAGATGAAAAACCACCTCTGCCAAAATTCAACGTGCTGTCCTCTCTACAGAACGTGCTTTAAGGCTCCCTCCTCTCTTACCTTACATTTCGGCCTAGCTGGAAGACTCACAGCCTTCTTGCACAAACAGCAGTCTGCAGGGAAAGAACACCAGTGGGACTCACGGAACTGCAAAGCCCGGAAAGGCCATAACGAAAAACGAAGCGTTTACACCAAGGGCTCGGGGCTGACCCCAGCAGACCCGCGGCCTTGAGCTTGCACGGCCAAGAGCCAGGCGGTCAGCAGGACCTGCGCCGCCACGGCCCCGCTCACCTCGACCCGCGCCCCGACTGACCTGCGCCGCGGGGCCCGGGCCGCACGGCCGCTGCGGCTCTGCCTCGCTCCTCGCACGGACGGAAGCCCCGCCGGGCCCCCGTCCCGCGAGCCTGCCCCGCCCGGGTCACAAAGCCGACTTCCCACAGCCTAGAGAGGCGGCGTCACAGACGATAGATGCCACAGGTAAGCGCCTAGAGCGGTCGCACAGGAAGTACCTTCGGGCACCGAGATGACGCGTTAGAACGGCTACCAGGGTAGCAATCGCGTCGCGGAGGTGATTGACTGACAGGCCAGAGAGCAAATTAAGCGACAAAAGGTGGAGTTGAAGAGCCAATGGAAGAGGGCGGGAGGCGGGGCGTTGCCTGCGCCGAGTCGTAGAGGCCCAGTCGCTGCTAAAGTGGAGCTTCTGCTTTTACTGGGAGATGGCTGTTCTGGGAGCCGTGTGGCTGGGCCCTGGGGGCAGTTCAGCCTGTGGCTGGGCCCCGGGGGCAGTTCAGCGGGCTGGGCAAGGAGAGACTGTGCTCGGAGAGCACCGGCTCCGGCCTTTGCTTGCTCTGGATCCTGTATCTGGTGCCCTCGAAGCGGGGCAGCCTGGGGCTTACACGACCTGAGCTGCGGCTGTGTCCCTGCAGGCGGGCAGAGGGGTGTATGTAGCACTTACAGACAGATCACAGGCCTGTGAGAGGAGAGGAATGCGGCAGGCTGAAGTGAAAATGTGGTAACGGCCTGTAAGCACCGCGGGCAGTAGTGCCTTACTCCCGTAGATGGGTTGGTGGTAGGGTTGACATGTAAAGGTCCTCTTCTACTGGCCACAGTGTGTTTGATCTGTCTGGGAAGGGCAGCTGGGGAGATGCAGGTAGTAGCACCACAGGGGTGTTGGGGAAAAGGTGAAAAGTATAGGAGCTGCTGAGTAATACTTGCAGGTCTTAAAAGTAGAGATTGTGGTCTCTTCCTTGGCGTCTCAGCGATTAGCCTGCAAAGTTTATGAAGTATGGAAATAGTTCACTTACAGCTTCTGATTTTGTTTTGGTATAAAAGGTTTGAACATAATGCACACTTGGCTGAGGAGAAGTCCATTAGATAGCTTGGTCTCTTGGGAAACCTGATAGCAAACTTTCAGTATCTAAAGGGGGGATAGAAGGAGGAAGGGGACAGACTATCAGGGTCTGTGGTGATAGGATATGGGGAAATGATTTCAAGCTAAAAGAGGGGAGATTTAGACTGAACATGAGGGAGGTATTTTTTACAATAAGTGTGGTGAGGCCCTGGAACAGCTTGTCCAGAGAGGTGGTTGATGAGCCACTTCTGGAGACATCCAGGTGAAGCTGGATCAGGCTGTGAGCATCCTGATCTAGCTGTGCATGTCCCTGTTCATTGCAGGGACTTGGACTAAAAGGGTCTTTTCCAACTCAAAAGATTCTATGATTTTGGTTTAGAACACAACTTTGAATTAGAAACATAGAACACTTGTTTGAAGGCACAAAGAGCTGTAATGGTGTTTAAAAGTTCTGTGCAGTGAGACCGTACATTCAATGGGCAGACCACAATAAAACAGTAGCTGGCCTGCAGCTCAAGACTGAAGCGTTGTGCAGCATTCTTTTGTGGCTTTGTATTTATTGGCTTTCCCTTGGAGATTTACTTTCTAGGTGAGAAATTGTTCCACTGGCCATCTCTGTTTGCAATGTAAGGTCTTAGAGTGCAAGTGAGTTTGCTTAGATAAACTAGTTGTCAAAGCTTGAAACAAAGATTCTGTAACAAGTGTGATGAGAGAATAATGCATAAATTTCATATGCAGTGTAAGAGTACTGAAAGTAGTTGTGAAAGATGAGTTTCAGAATATTTTGTCAAGATAGTAACCTTAATGAAGCCAGCTTTCCTCACCCAAATTCTTGAACACTAAACGTGTCTGAAGCTTATCTTCATTTCTGTACTCATCTAACAATTGCACTCCCACCTGTCATTCCTTCTGCTTTGTTCATGTGGAGAAATCATTTGACCTCATGCTTCTGAGAAATCTCTTTCTCCTCCAGGATTTGGTGGATGAAGATAGCAAAATGAAATGGGTAGGAAACTAAGATCACCTTTCTCTGAAAAACTTTAAGAACTCAGTCCACCCTGCAACTAATGCTTGAATTGTTGTGGTTTGCAAGTGATTCAATAATCAAAATCTTATTTGTAGTGTCATTGTAGCATACTTCACAGATTAGGAATTTAGTCAGTGCAGTTAATGTTCTTCTTGAAGCAGAAAACCACAGTAAAGGATTGAAGTATGAAGAAAGAGGGAGATGGAAGTAAAATGAAAAGTTAGAGCATACTTTTGTCCAAGGTTTTCATTGCGTCTAACCTTTTCTGTCACTCCTATCCTTCTAATTCAAGAGATGATAGCAGAATGTTCTCTTGCTATAGAAAAGCATTTTCAAATTTCCATGCTGCTTCTGAAACATGGTGATGCTTTTAAAGCAGACATTTTCCATGGCCTTAACTGCTCACAGGTCTGGCCTAAAACCAAAGTAGCCACTGTGCATACCTAGTAAGTACTGTTCATAAACATTTTTATAATGTTTGACCTTAAGAGTGACCTGAAGATTAATGGATGTGTTGTATCAGTTTTAATGGGCCTCTTCTCCCTTGGTTGCACACATGTGACTCCCATTAGCCTTAATGGGAGTTATATGTGTGCCTAGAGGTTAGACAAGACCTCTAAAGGTGCTGTTATGCTCTGTTGTATTAACGATCTCATAATTGCTGAGGTGCTGCACCTTTGCATTGAAAGCAAACTAATTAAATCAGTCTGGTATAAGTTGGTATACTAACATACTTGGCACGTACATGATTTTTCCTGAGACTCTCAGTACGTAGAGATATAGGCCAAATCAAATGTAGAATTTAAATTTTAATTGTGACCTGGACTTGTTTATAAATATTTCTTTTAAATTCAAGTGGTTTTGTGAATTTTATTCTGAGAAAAATGACTGTTCATGTTAATACAGGGGAAGAAGATGAATGCAATGTTTTATCATTAATGTGAGTACTGAGGAAAAGACTGATCTGATTCTTTTTTTGATGTTCCAAATCATGCACTTTGAAAAATGCAGTTAGGTCTTGAGGATTAATATGATTTTTGATGTTGAATTTTAATTATAGCACTGTTACTCATTTCTTCCAAGTGCCGTTAGACAAAGCACTTCACCTTTCTTTGATTTCCCCATATGTAAAATACCTGCTTGATTCATAGCGTTGCAGACATAAATTAATATCTGTTCTATGCTTTGAATGTGTAAGATTTGTCCATCAAACTCTGTTCTACTGGCATGATAATGACAACTCAGGAGGTGGAAAAAAACGAAGTATCTAAGAATACAGATTGCAAAAGCCCTAATAAAAATGTAGATCTGATGACAGAACTAATTCTATTTATAGTTTTATGATTCATGAAACAGTGTAATTATACTGAAGAATCTTTGTTGTGCTTTTTTTTTTTGGGGGGGGGGGGGGGGGGGGGGGAAGGAGGTTGGTGGAAGAAGTGGTATGGTTGGAAAATCATTTGACGTTTTTATCAATCAAAATCATTATTAGAATTTGACAGTTATTATTAAAGTTTGTGTGTTGATTTCCATGACTATATATATAAGTGTGAAAATTAACCTTGATTTAGTCTTCTTTGTATATCTAAGCTGTGGAAAGAATAAATCTTAATAATTAATTTTCAGAGGAAAAGTTTGTGGTAAATTCTACATCTTGAATTTGTTTTCTGTTTTTCTCGTGTCAGATGAAAATACTCTATAATTCAGTTTTGTGATTCACTTCTGCTATTTATGAGGTAACTGAAAGATCTCGCATTCATTTTAATTTACGTAGTTATATTATTTTGCCTTTACAGAATTCATATTCTTTATTAGAAAGCTCCAAATTTTTTTTTTGACTATGATACTGATGTCTTTTCTGTAACTCAGCAAGCCTGGAAAAATCACGTGAATGGTTAAATGTTTTGCAAATATGCTATCTGACTTGTGACTCTAATGTGTATATAATACACACATTATGGCACAGTTTAATCAAAATTTTCTTTATTATGTGAATTTTAAAAATAAAACTATATTTACACTTAGTAACCTGGGGTTATTTCTCCTTTACTCTTTTAAAGAAGAAAAATGTTAGATGTTATGTTAAATATATGTATAACGTTGTTAAAGAAAATTGAAAATGAAACTTGAACTTAGTTCATTTCATTTTTTGTTCTTAAGCAGAAAGAAGAAGGAACAGGTCTACTTTATAACTCTTGTAAATGGCACACCTTCTAATTACAAAGGTCGTAGGTGTCTCTGTATACTTGAGGTTCTTTGTCCTTCCTTGATGGCATACTGTGAACTTGACATAAGGATTGCGTTCTATGTATTTTTTCAGTGTCAAGCACTAGACCTCTCATGAAAGAAGCTTCTATTGTGTGGGGGGGGAAGTAAATCCATTTTTGCTACTATTCATAGACCTTCTTTCTAAGGAGAATAATCAAGCTCTTCAAAATGATTTAGCTATTTTTTTTTTTTCCTTTGTCAAGAGTAATGTGACTTTTATTATTTTTGCCAGAATAATGGCTGACTTCAAGTGAGTAGTTTACTATATTCCCCATAATTTAAGGATGATTGAATGCTGGAGCAGGTTGTCCAGACAGGTTGTTGAGTCTCCATTTCTGGAGATTTTCAGGGCTTGACTGTACACAGACCTGAGCAACCTGCTTTACTTTACTCCACACTGAGCAGGCAGTTGGGCAAGATGACCTCCAGAGGTCCTTTCCAACCTCAGCCATGCTGTGATTCTGTAAAATTCTGCACTGTATACCAGCTTTCAAATACCAATTCAAATATTAAAAATGGTAACTGAGACTAATTATATCTATTTTATCCCTACCTTAAATTTAAAAGCAGTAGGTAGTGTAACATAGATAGCCATGTGGAATGTCATCTAGCTAATTAGCAGAATATAGACAGTGTTGCTGTACTGAATACATTACAGTTTTCTCAGAATGGAAAGATTATACAGAGAACTGACATTGAAGTTTTTAATGCAAGCTGCTTAATATTTAGCCTCAGTTGACATACTATTAAATAAGGCAATAAATACTAATTCCATTAATTACATCTGTTTAATATTATACTTGAGCTCTTGGTTGCCTTAACATTGTTTTTGTATTATATATTTGTAGTTCTACCTGAATAAGAAATATTAGGTATTTAGTGAGAGGTTAGAAACTGGAAGTTTAAAAGCAGGATACTGGAGTTCTTCTGAGTTGTGATTTGTTTTTGAAATCCACTGTAGTTCTATCTACAACTTCCAACTGATTCACTGAGGTTGTTTCTTTTTACACTATTTCTGTAAAAAGGTGGCTGAATTGTCAAATTAAAGGATAAGTCTGCATTTTAACCTCTCTGTTTTACAGTTCTTTGTCAACAGTTTTAAGCTTCAGTGATCTGAGAACAGATGATACAGGCATGGGAACCCTTGACTTTTGACTGTAGGTGTTACTGGAACAGTGCAAGTGGAAAACCGATCTGTAATACCATCTCAGTAGCAATTCATCTGAACTTGCCCCAAGTGGAGAAGAGATTGGTGATATCATTTCAGTAGCAATTTGTTTGAACTTGCCCCTAGAGCTCTTGAGGATTTTAAAACCTTGCTAGTCATTAGATAGTGTTCCATAAAGTTGTTGTATATTCCAAATACATTAAATGGCACCAGTTAGAACTGGGAAAAAGCATGTTGCAGTGCATATGCTCAAATAATTGTGAGGATAATAATAAATCACTCTAGACTAATGATTCCTGTATGAACTTAATAAAGAAATAATAACAAGAAAGAAAGATATGAAAGCATGAAATGCTTTTGGTAAAGTACATTTTATTACCTTTACTTTCACAGTTCAAACATGGAACAAAATAGATGGCTTCATTTGTTAGTGGTCATTGGAGAAATTGATTTGATATTCTTTCTCTACTTGTGCTGATCCCAGAAACAAAAATTAGCTTATTAATACAAAAATTTCAAACTTCAAGCTATGCATGGGAGTAAGCTAAAAAGGATATGAACATGCCTTGATTTATTCTTGACTGTTCTGTTCTAATGTGATTCAAAGGTATGGTTTATTTCAAAATTAGATTATCAGCAAGCATGTTCTTTGCTCTATAACAGAAGAAAAAAATTCATGTGATTATTCATGTGAATGTATCTGCAAAATCAACTGAGTAATGCAGATACCTAAAAACAGGAGGAGAAGTGGCTTTTAGAGAGAACGGCTGTTGTATTCTGATATCAACAGAAACTTAGATCACACTGGTATCACATCAGAATAATGTTTTACAGCCTGTGCCAATTTAAAAATCAAATGGATGGTAGATTTGTATAGAACAACACATTTGACTGACAGAAAAGGCTGTTATAGATGGATGTGCTGTTCTATCCTTGTATAACAAGGGTTTTGACTGACAGTTTAACAATAGTACACTTTTTATCCCATATATTCTAAATTATTATTATTACCGTACAAAGCATTTTTGCACTTGCTGTATATAGATAACGTACACTTTTTGTGTAATAACATTCAAGAAGAGAGGGTTCTTTTATGTCTTAGAAATGATGACAATTAATGAAGGCTCTGTCTGACACTTATAACCAATGTCAAGGATTGCTATTGTGGTGCATGGTAATGTAAAAACTATTGGGTTCTTAGCTCCCAGTGAAGGATCAGCATAACTCCTGACACATGCTATATACTGGATGAAATAAATCTCCTTGGAGAGCAATAGAAATATTTCTTAAACTGAAGAGTACCCTTTCTTTTTTATAATCCTTCTTTTCAGCTTTGCAGCTCTTTGCATCTCTGTAAAATGCAGTTTTAATCTGAAAAGTTACTGTTTAAAATGGTTCTTACTAGTGCAACAAATTTTCTTTCCTTGCTTTGCAGTCGTTTCTCTGATAAGAGACTAAAGATTCTTCTTCAGAAAAATGGCCAGAGATAAGGAAGATAGGTTCTTTCTTGTTCTTATTTGTCTTATTTTCTTTTGAGGAATTACCTTATTTTAGTAGTATCCTAATATTTTAAGATTTTCTCTTTAAATTCATGGTGTCCATTGTTCTTCAGATCTTTGCAGAAATACGCATGCTAACTTGCTTCTCAAAGTACGAGTGTCCTCCTTTGTACTGCTTTTCATGAGGGCAGAGGTACTGCGGTGTGTCTGTCTGATATTTAATGATTATACAAAGATCAACTTTAAACTTTGTGAATTTTACTTTAGAGTTGTATGCAACTAATGAAGGCACGCTATTTTATAACTCTTCCAAAGAGAAATGCCTTAAAAAAATTAAATTAAACAAAAATGGAGCTACGCTTATCAAGATGAATCTCTTCTTTCTGATCTCTTATCTTTCTGATTATCCAGTCTGGAAAAACACGGTAAATACAAAGATTGCTTTTACAGTATCGATTTTAAAAATTGCCTTGCTCTGAGGGGTATTTTTCTTAAATGATTTTTTATTTGGTAAGGGAATTAAGTAGATGGTTTTTTTTCATCCAGTTCTGTCCAATTGGAGGATCTTGGTAACTCAGGTTATTTCTGTAAAATTGTATTTTTATATAAGGATAAATTCAGTAATTGTCATCCAACAACAGGTTTATTTATTGGCTTGGGGCAATGATGATGGTATTTCCTGCAAAGCACTGAAAAGATTTTAAAAATATTTGTCTTGTTATTGTGCTAGCTCAACTCTTTGCCAGTTTTAGATGTAATACCAATACTTCTCCAGCAGTGATTTACAATAAGAAGGGAGGGATAAAAGTAATTTCAGAAATAAGATCTAGTTAGAAAATGATCCCTTGGAAAAATTGTAGCTTTATCAATATGAACTGCTAAGTTTTTAAGTGAAACCATCTCAAAAAGAAGCAACCCACACATACAAAACACATACAAATTTTCATAATGTGGGATTATATTGATTTTCACATAGTTCATTTGATAATGCAGACCTGCTACTTAATTTGAGAGAGTACTAATGACAGTCATCTGCATTTGAAACAGCTTCTAGATATTGTTAAAGCATACGCTTATGTTGACCACTGAAAGCTGTTGAGATTGTACCTCCAAAATCAGAGTTGACAGAATTGTTCTTCAGTTCTTCTTAGCTGACCATGTCGGTCTGCATCCATCTTCTTTAACACAGGTTTTCCTGGCATTTTCTTGCTATCATTGCCTTACTTTCTGTCCTGACTTTGCTCATTGTCCTTAATGAGTAAATATGTCTAAAACCATTTCATCTTAGTTTCTCTCTCATCTGCTTTTTTTTTTTTTTCTTTGACCTTTTGCATCATTGCTCCTGTAGCAGTTGTCTGTCTAATCTACCTAATTGTCTTTGGTCTTTTTTTTCCTCTGTTATGCTTTTGTCATCTGTGAACTCTCAGTGCTCAATTAGTGAAGGAACAGAATGCACAGAAGGAGATGTTCCCTTACTGTCTATTCTTGTCTTTGGCATTGTAATGGCCTGGAACAGAAGCAACTACAAAGGGCTGGATTAGCTCCTTCATCTCAAAGTTGTAGAACACTTGGCAGGGAAAGGTTTTTAAGAGACTTATGCTTTTGGAATGAAATTTCTACTGAATATACGCAAAATATAATATGCTGAAATTCACAACATGGCCAAAACTGGGAGGATTTGTGCAGGATTTGGGAAAACAAAATATTGAGATAGTTTATCCCATATGCCTTATTTAAAGTCCTTATGTTAAACAGGAAAGCAGTTTACTTTATATTTAAAATATTTCCACATTTTTAATAAAAAAACACATTTCTTACATACTTTATGTTTTGAAGTGAATGCAAGATTTTTCTTGATATCCATATGTCTAATTCTCTCTCTTACTGTCAACACTTAAGAATACAGTCTGGGACAAGCATTGAAAAACATGTCAGACAAAAATTTAGTGTTTTTCATTTAGTAAACTGAAATATTAGTTTTTTTGAATTGAACAAAGTCTGTAAAATGAACACCAAGTCAAGCTGTGCATAATGGAAAGATCCAGAAATTTGTAAAGTTATGTAGAAGGTTTACATGGCAAGGTTAAGGTTTTGGTAGCAGGTGGCCATAGGCAGTGGCCTCTGTGAGCACAGCCCAGCAGCTGCCCCATGTTAGCAGAGGCTGGAGCGGAGCAGAGCCATAAGAGCAGATGTAGGAGGGGAAAACATTGCCGTGTAACAACAACTGAGAGGGGAGTGAGAAATGTAATAGAAGCAACCCTGCTAGCACCAAGGTCAGCGCAGAAGGACAGGAGGTGCTCCAGGAGAGGCCCGTAGTGGAGCAGGCTGTCTCCCTGCGCCAGGCAGGGCAGATCTCCATGTGCAGCTGTGGAGGAGCCCACGGGGCAGCAGTGGGTGAGGTCTGAAGGAGCTGCGGCCCATGGATACCCCTGCAAGAGAAGCCTCAGACTGGAACTGCAGCCCATGGATAAGCAGCCCACAGTGGGGCAGGAGGGTTGGGGGGGCTGTGCCCATGGAGAATGTGTGGAGCAGCATGCTTCTGGAAGCTGGGCCCCATGTTATGGAGCCGTGTTGGTACAGTGCTTGGAGAGTTGCAGCATCTGTGGGAAGGAGCCCATGTGGAGCAGGGGTGGAGAGGGACCATGGAGGAGTGTTGTAACTGTCTGCAACTCATTCTCTTGCATTGCTTGGGTGGAAGAAGTAAAAAGGGGTGGACAGGGGGAAAGATGTTTCTAGTTTGCTTTCAGTTTTCTCACTGCTCTATTAACATTCAATAAACTATATTAATTTCTCTCTCCATGCCCAGTCTGTTTTGACCACAATGATAACTGATGAATGTCCTTATCTTAACCCTTGCTTGAGCCCTTTTTTTTCTGTTACTTTCTCTTGCTCCTCCTCAAGGGGGAATCAGAGGACGGTTGTAGGATTTAGCTGCCCATAAGGGTGAAATGACCACAAATTATCTTATTTTTCTTTTTTTCTTCTTCTTCTCTCTTTTTTTTTTTTTTTTAATTAATCTTCTTAGCAGAGAGGTTTTCTCTCAGCATAGAGACCTGATTCTAGTCTCATAGATAATATTTAATTTGCAAGATAGCGTAATGAAAATATGTTAATAGCTTTTTCAATAAGTTAATAGCTTTCAAGTTTTTACTAATTAGTTTGTTAAAATATTCTATTGGTAAAATACTTATTTCTTCCCTGGTAAAACTGAAAAATGTAGCGCAATCTTATAAGGGCCATCTTGCCAATAGTAAGGGCAGAATTAGAAGTAGTATAGAAAGTTTTAAAAAAATAATTAGCAAGTGAGTGATGAAGGAAACTGCCATAATTAGCATCAGAGATCACTTTCTGTCATTTTACAGCAGAATCTAAAAGAGCAGAGAAGTGAATCTTCCATAGAAATGAAGCATTCTTAGGAACAAGGATAAGGCAGACATCTTGTGATGGTGCTAAGTGTCTTGGATTCTTGACTACCTAAAATGACAGTTGGAGGAGTGAGTAGTACCCCATTTTCAGCCCAGGGGGTTAGGTGCCAGTGAATTAAAGCATATGCCTTCAGGTGGAAACGATAAACAGTATCTCTCATTTTCCAAGTAAATGCTCCATTGGCATTGTAGTCACGCTTTGTTCAATTAGAAGTAACAAAGTACACTTTCTTTGACTTTTTTTTTTTTTTTTTTTGATCCCATATCCCCTACATTCTGGCTCTATAAATCTAGGTATATTTCTCTCTTTGGCATTGTTTAGTAGTGCCCTCAGATATCCTTAACACTAACTAAAGTAATGCTCCTGATATGCAAGAGTTTTAATGTCTTTGACAACTCAATTGCTTTGAAATGTCATAGAATTAGTGACTGGATAAAAATTTAAGGTAAAATGGTGTACTAATCTATAATTTTAAAATTTTACTTGAGATAATTGATTGCAAAGCAACATGAATGATCAATGTTTCAGTTGATGAGAAAAAGAAATTGAGAAGCAAATAGGCAAATGTATTGGTGTGCCCCCACTCCCTTCCCAGTCTGAGTGCATTTTCCATCAGCTGTGCTCAGCCCATGCAGACATCCCTGGTCTCGTGATGGGCAGCATAGGGGTTTGTGGTGGTCCATGTGCTGGTTTGTTTCTGCTTCTTTGTGCTAATGGGTCCTGTACGGATCTACAGTAAGCCATACTCCCAAAGGAGTGTCTGTATCTTGGTGTGGTTGTTAATGGCTGCAGTCCTTTGGGGGTGCCCCTGCCTTAATGTGAGCAGCCCTTAGTCACAATCCCTCTCTTTTGGCTTGGAGTGCCCTATTGCCACCATAATGTCTCTAGGCCTTCAAGGCTGCCTCTGTCTTAGAAAATCAGTCCAAGCTAAGATAATGTATGTTTCTCTGATTGAAGTTTTTTTCTGCCAATTTCATCTGCTCTCAGACAGATTGGATCCACTTTTGTTTGGTACGTCACAGATTATGACTTCCTTCCATGCTGATTTGCAGCCCCTGTTACTTAATAATGAGCGTATAAGTGGCTTTGCTAGGTAAAAACAGAATGAATGAGTAGGTGGATCACCTAGTGTACCTCTGGTGTTTCCTTGTAGAACTATGGGGAAAAGAAAAGGAAGGACACTAACTTTTCCTCTGGTTTTTTGTTGTTGTTGTTGTTGTTGTTGTTGTTGTTTTGTTTTGTTTTTTCCTGCTTCTTAATAGTATTTTTCTTCTTCTGGAAAATAATTTCCTGGTTCCATGCTCTGGTGAAGTGTGATGACTCTGGTCATCATGAGACTTCAGTACTTTGGTGGTCTAGTTCTCAAGCAAAACTTTATGATTACTTGCATGTGAAATCTGTTTTGATCAAGTATGATATGGTTTTAAATTGCTTGAATAGAATTCAGTGTTGTACTGGGCCTCAATTTTTAAAACATTCATATAGTAATTATTCATTACTTTAAAGTGTGTTTGTGTTTTTCACAGCAGACAAAACTCAGTTCACATGGGGAAAAGGATGGAGCTGTAAAAAAAATTACATTCTAACTGAATTAGAATAATTAACAAAAACAATTTCACTTCTCCCAGTCTTTGCGGAAGTCACGAGTTTATAGAAGGAATTGAATGAAGCAAAAAGGTTTGTTTAGAAAACAGGGTTAGAATTGTACAAGGAGTTAAAATTTATTTTGGTCAGCTTCCAAAAGCTATATCCTAGAGGAAACCACGTTGTTAGTATGTTACCAAACCTTTAACCTCTAGTTCAGTCTAAATGTCTAATAAAAGAAAACTTGCCCTCTTCCTCAGCAGTTCC
The DNA here is from genome assembly GCA_035772895.1 of Perdix hodgsoniae. Taxonomy (NCBI): domain Eukaryota; kingdom Metazoa; phylum Chordata; class Aves; order Galliformes; family Phasianidae; genus Perdix; species Perdix hodgsoniae. The sequence goes on from JAPSGF010000011.1 coordinate 4,582,597, forward strand.
TTGGGGCTAGTTTTTCAAGCATTTTAATTCCACAAAGTTGTTTTTTTTATTTTTTCCAATACATATTAACTTACATGGGCACGCTTATTATGACAATTAGGGGGGGGGGGGAAAGATGAAGTATTGTAGAAAGATGAGGAACAAATGAGTATTTTAGTTTACGGTAAATGTAAATATATTGAACAAGGTGATCCCTTTTTAATGCTGTGGGCTTAATTTTTTTTTTTTCCTCATGTGTAATAGTACATTTTTTTAATTCATGTGTAAATAATAATTTTATTTATGTATAAATGATTTAAATGATCACAGTAGAGTTTTTGCTTCAAACAGCCGAAGATTATGACAATGAGGTCAGTAATGAAGTTGCTCACTTGGCTTCTGTGATTTTAGAAGAAGACTTAATATAAGATCATCACCACTGACTTGCTGTAAACAGAAATTTCATTGCAGCAGATTTTTTTTCAGATTTGTGGCTTATTCTTTTTATTGTTCTCTATATTTTTTTTTCACAATTCTTTCTCCATATGCTTTGGATTTACTGATTATCCCAAATATTTGCTAACTTGGGTTGATATCTTCTCCATCCCTTCCACCCCACCATGACTGAGAGAAAATAAAAGCTGCTTTAACTAAAGAAGCTTAAGAAAATCTTTTATTAAAACTTGCAGAATCCTAAAGGAGATAACTGGTAGTAGACTTTGCATCTAGTAGAGGACTAAATACATCAATGGACATTAGATGAAATTTGCAAGATTTGATAAGATTTAATTTTATAGTGAGGATACTCACTATGGAATAAATACTGTAGGAATATGATGGACTCTTTAGAGTCTGAAGTTTCTTAAATTGAAATTAGAGATCATTTAAAGGAGAGAAGACTCCAGGAAGACCTCGTTGTGGCCTTCCAGTACTCGAAGGGAGCATATAAACAGGAGAGAGTATGACAGTTTATGAGGGTGGACAGCAGTAGGACAAGGAGAAATAGTTTTAAACTGGGACAGGGGAGGTTTAGCTTAGATATTAGGAGGAAGTTTTTCACATAGAGGGTGGTGACACACTGGAACAGGTTGCCTAAGGAGACTGTGGATGCCCCATCCCTGGAGGCATTCAAGGCCAGGCTGGCTGTGACTCTGGGCAGCCTGGTTTGGTGGTTGGTGACCCTGCACATAGCAGGGGGGTTGAAAATAGATGATCATTGTGGTCCTTTTCAACCCAGGCCATTCTATGATAGACTACTGTTAGTAGGATTTTACAAATTAATTTTGAGTAATATAATTGTATTGTCGTGTTGTAGCAGTGGTCAGCATAAATTATCATCTAGTTCTCAATAGCTTTAGATTCTACAAATTTAGAGTTAAAGCTCTGTCAGATGAGAAATAAGAACATATTACATAAGGAAGAAGAACAGAAGGCCTAATCATGAATGGCACTGTGACAGAAACCCAGTCATTTATTTACTATATATCTGTTCAGAAAATTTTGCATAGATATGGCAGTCAGTTAAGCTTCCTTCTAATAGGCGGAAGATGTTTACTTTGAAAATAGGAAGTAGGGATTTAAATTTTGAAAATAGGAAGTAGACATATCTGCACCGTGCAATGCAAAATTAATTAGCCTGTGAAAAGTGTGATTCTAATGAAGTTACTGGGGCTGTGCTAATGTTTCTCTATAGTATTTAAAGATCTTTAAAAGCATTAATAAATCTAAAGAATAGCTAAATTAAGTAAGTTCATTTTGGGTTTTCATTTTATTCATTATCTGATATGTTTACAGTAGTTTGGTTTAGTAGGCTTTTTTTTTATAACAATGAAATGCAAGATATGCAAGATAACACAACTTAATACAATATAATTAGAATTGCAGTTAATCAAATATAATGAAAGAGAGAATGTCCAAAAGGTGGATAGGCCTCACCATAACACTGAGGTGAGATGCACAGCCTAGTTGAGCAGCAGGCCAGTTGAGACGGAGAAAAGCGGACGAAGAAGAGCGCATCAGGTGACCTTGCCAGGAGTTATATCTCCTGTATCAAAGCCGCCTGGGGAATGTAGTTCTTCTTCTCTTCTGGACAGGTACCTGGAACTTGAGCATTAACACTTTAACTCCCAGTGCACTACATGATGTTATGATGTGGAATACCGATAACCAAAAATCATAAAACCATGACAGAAGGCCAGTTTGCAACAGGATTTACCAAACAGTAACTTAAAAAATGCAAGTTGTACTAAGAAGCAAAAGCACTGAAGTGAGCTGTGTACCATTTTGAAGCTGTTTGTATTCTAGTGGTGCATATTAGCAGACATAGGACTTCTTGTGTAAGAGAAATGGCTTGGGCCTCAGAATCAATTTTTTCTTGTTGATCTTGCTATGAACATTTTCATTCCTAAGTAGGATTTGCTCTGTTAGTCTTAAATGATGAGTAAAGAAGGAGTGGGAGCTTTGGAACTAAACCATTTGGCACTGGAGCTATACAAGCATTGCTTAATGTGTGGATTGAGGACATGAGACAATTACAGAATAATAGACATTACAGATGGAAAAAGACCTGTTAGGTCATCCAGTCTGTCTCTTTACCAATTCAGGACTATTCCCTATAGAACATTTCCAACAATTTGTCTAGATTGGTTTTAAATATCCCAAATGATGGAGATTCCACTATTTCCCTTGAGATGCTTTTGTACTGCTTTGCAGATCTCATTGCCAAGTAGTTTTTCACAATGCTTAGCTGCAGATTTTTCAGTACTTACTTTTTTATAACTATGTATTTTGTCTTTTCTAAACAATTCTTTAATAATTCAGAATATTAGTCATATAAATATAATTTTATTACTATCTCAGTGACTGTGTTTCCTCTTAATCCTCTACAGTGAAACTGTGTATTTTTAATTTTCAGAATTTTTTTTTTTACATGTCAACTTCGCCAGCTCTCTAATTATTTTCATTGGCCTTTTCAGTACACTCGCTCTATCACGGTGCACATGAACCCCTCTTCATAGTGACCGTGTTACCATTTCCTCCAAATGAAATGCTAGGAAATACTCTGGGTATGTTGATATAAATCACTCTGAATAAGATTTCCATATACACATTCTAAGATAGGTAATTGTGCAACAAGGGAAGAAGGAACGTTTGCAGTTCAACTATTGAGTGTTCATGTGTGTACATTATTGGTATTCCTTTGGGACAATACATTAGCAATGTGGAAGTAAGACCCGAATGCCTAAATGAGTTTTTGCTGAACGTTCCCAGGTTCCCGTAAACTTTACACTTGCATAGTACAGGTGTAGGTTACCACTGTTACACACGTTTATAAACTAATGTTGTGATGCTTTGGGGGAATTAGTTTTTCCTGATGATTGATTCCTTTCCTACAAGGTTTTGTGATGTTGATGGCTAGTGTAGTAAGAGAGAGTACTTGTGTTTTGTCTTTGGACTTAGTAGACACTTTTTCCCACAGGCATTTGTTACTTGAATCTGTGATTGATTCATTATATTCAATCAGCAGTTTGACCAGTGTCTCACTCCAATTTATAAGAGGGAAAGGAGGTTCTTTTTTAATATATGTATACCCAGTGTGAGATTAAGAAACAATGGTTCAAATGTTGGTCTGGCCAATTTATCATAAATCCTAATCAGGGAGATGGGGAAGGGAAGGATGGTGACTATTATGAATTAGGGTGATGGGGAAGGGAAGGAGGGTGATAAAAAAGATAGGAAATAAGCAAGAATCATATCAAGTGGGAATAGTCACCACCAGGATCCAGCAGCAGTCCCGTTGCACGCTGTTTTGAAGGTCCAAGACAAAAGTGCAGGGGGAGAACAGCAGCATGGCCGGCCTTGGGCAACAAGCAGGTAGCAGGAAGAAGTCACAGAGCCAATCCAGGAGGAAGCAGCAGGACTAAGGTAGCAGGCCCAGGAGAGTCTATCAGTATGCAGGAATTCCGTAGTGAGGAATCTGATGGAAGACACCTTTGGAACAGAATCTTCTGAAAGCTGTTTTAAGGCACATGTGGGATGAGGAGATGGTCTGAGACAGCCAGCACAGCTTCGCCAAGGGCAGATAATGTCTGATCAATCTAATGGCCTTCTCTGATGGAGTGACAGCATCAGTAGACAAAGGGAGGGCAACTGATGTCACCTACCTTAACTTCTGCAAGGCTTTTGACATGTTCTCATGCCACATCCTTATCTCTAAATTGGAGATATGGATTTTAGGCATGGACAATTCAGTGGATAAGGAAATTGTTTGGATGGTCGCAGCTAGAGGATTATGATCAATGATTCTGTGTCCTGATAGAGTCTTGGAACTGCTACTCTTCCACATCGACAACCTAGACAATGGGAATGAGTCTACCCTCAGTAGGTTTGCTGATGACATTAAATGGAGTGGTACAGTTGATCAAAGACAAGGCTTGAAAAGTGGAAGCATGAGAACCTAATGAGTTTCAACAATTCCAATTTTTGTGGTGTGTCCTAATCAAATTAGGACAATCCCAGATATGTGTACAGACTGAGAAAAGAACTCATTGAGAGCAGCCCTGAGGAAGTGGAGCTGAAGGTCCCAATGAACTAAAGCTGGACATGAGCCAGCAGTGTGTGCCTTGAAGGTCAACTGTATCTTGGACTACATCAAAAGATTGGTGGCCAGCAGGGCAAGGGAGGTGATTATATCCCTTTACTCTGCCCTCATTGAGGCCCTGTGTGAAATACTGTGTCCAAGTCTGGGGCATCCAGTGTGCAAATGATGGAGCTGTTGGAGCAGGTCCTGAGGAGGGCCACAAAGATGTTCAAATGGAGCATCCCTCTTATTAAGAAATGTTGAGGGAGCTGGACTTGTTTAGCTTGGAAAAAAAAAGAGGAATTCAGAGAGACCTCAATGTGGCCTTTTCAGAACTTCAGGTGAGTTTATAAACAGGAAGGAGACTGACCTTTGACATGTTCTGACAGTGACAGGACAAGGGGAAATGACATTAAACTAAAAGAGGGGAGATTAGGGTTAGACGTTAGGAAGAAGTGTTTTCCTCGAAGGATAGTGATGCACTGGAACAGGTAGCCCAGAGAAGCTGTAGATGCCTCATCCCTGATGACGTCCAAGGCCCCATTAGATTGTGCCTGATCTAGTGGTTTAATATATATTGTTCTGTGCTCACATGGCATTATAGAATTGTTGAATCATAGAATAGCCCAAATTGGAAGCAACCCATAAGAATCATCAAGTCCAAACAGTAGATTCCTTAAGTATCTAAAAAATCATACCTAAATTCCAATAAAAGCAGTATTGTGATTTGTGATCTGCACTAATGTGCATTGTACAATCCCAAAAGCAATAGCCATCATGCTACCTTGACCCTCTTTTACGCAATCTTACCTAAAAAATATACAGAAAATTAATTCAGCATTCATGTCAGTTAGTGAACTTCCACATCCAATCCAACTCATCACTGGAGATATAAATTTTATTTTATTTTATTTTATTAAAATGCAGATAACCAAGAATGCATTTGTGTTCTTTGAGTTCTGTGTTCAGGAGCTGCCAAGTCTAGGTGGTGACAGAATATTGGGCAAGATACTGGATAGTGGTAGATATGTGAATGGAGATAATAAGTATTGTACCTGCTAGAAATCATATGTCTTCAGTGCAGCAGAAGTATATTTCTCATGTACAGTCTGCATAGTTTTTTCAACTCTATTTGTAGCCACTGACCTGGGATCAGGCTGTTTACTGCTGTCTCCTCCCTGTAAAATAAAAAATAAATTTATCCATATTTATGTAGAAAAAACGTGAATTAATTGTTACGAGGTAAATGTCATAATAGTAGTTAGGCCACCATTTTCTGATCACATAGATCAGCATGTGCTCTGTTCATGAGTTTGCAGCTGCTCATCCTTCTGCTTAAAGAGTAAGACTAAAATTTTCGGTATTCTAACCAACTCAACATGGGTCTTTTTTTTTTTTTTTCTGCTGAAAATTAATCAATTTGAAAAGTTTTGTTCATATGTGCAAATAGGAGGAGCCTAGCAGAGCTCAAGAATACTGACAGTAGGCAACACTGTGTATCTGCAACATCAACTGATATCCATTTTGGACTGTATCAGGGAGATTTCCAGTCATTCCAGGATAGCTCATGGACTTGCCTCACAGTGGTTCTGTGAAGAGTATCTGGTGAAGGTAAAGTCACCTCACTCAGCCTAAGCACAGTAAAAAAACTGAGGCCTTTCCTGAAGTGTGTATCCTTAAATATTCCTAATTTATGGCCAAGAATACCCCTTGAAAATGTGATCTGTTATTATACTTCGATCACCTTTTCAGGATCAGTATCACATCTGTTGCAAATAAATGTACATGTTCCTTATTTTTTTTTATTTTTTTTTCTCCCCAGTGCCTTGAAGTTTCAGAAACTGAGACTGGGTACACATTTTCTCACAGAAAGAGTTGACTTTATCCTCTTTCTCCTCTGAATGCATCTGTGGTTCCCAATCAGAACAGACAGCATCTGAGATTCTTGCCTGAATAGAGAAGACATTGTCTTACTTGTTCTGCCAGGCCATTCTAATCCATAGTCTGCCTGAAAAAATGGATCCTATAGGACAAAAATCAAGTTTGAAGATCCCCAGGAACTGTAATCCAGTACTCTGGGTACATTTAGCTGTAAATGGAATTTCTCTTGCATGCTGAGACTGAAAACTGTGTACTGACCCAGGAAATAAATTTTTATGTTCATTCTCCTCCTATGACCTTGTTACTTTTAGTTCCTTAGCAGATGGTTGTAATTGGAAATTAGTGTTCTATAACAGTGCATTGTACTATTCATTTCTGAATCGAAACTGCAGCTGCTTCAGTGATGCTTTCTTATCTACTTTGTCTTCAAAAAAACATGGTTCTGGTTTATGTTGTTGAATGCACGATCTTCAGTAAGTATATACAGTTATTCATAAATATGCAAATAGTTCAGGACCAAGTGTTCATATTGCATTATTATTTTTTATTTCTGATGTGGACGTGACCAATATGATTTTACCTAGCTGTCTGATCTCAAACCAACCTACAAGTGGAAAGTTAAAGTTTTATGTGTTATGTGAGACAGATCTACTTCCCGATCCATCATATGTGCCAGAAATGGATCTATATAAGAAGAAGAAAGAGGAAGAAATCCATGTCAACTAGGTCTTGTTTGAAAGAGAAAAATCTTAACATTCTAAAGTGCAGAGGTGTAACAAGAGAAAGTGATTTATGACCAATGGTTCCTATGAACAAGAGTGACACATTCCTTGTTTTGTATTATAAGCTTGAAAAAGAATTCTAAGGTGCAACATTCATGTCTGTCAGTCCTGCTTTAAACTGTTGCAATTTTTCATTGCAATATTATCTTTTCCTGTTCTGACTCACTGTCTTCTTGAATCCACTGTGCATCCATTTAAGTGAGCTAAAAGCTGCCTGTTTCAGGTATTAGGCAGTTTTCTTTCTGCAAAAGCCTGTCTATAAAGTTCTTATGCAAGGGGGCACAACTATTAATCTTCACTACACTTAGAGTCCTTAATTACACGTGAGTGCAATTCTGTCTTGAAATTCTGTGTCACAATGAACCTGATTTGTGGTCCTCCACAAACTACAATTCTTTATGATGGTCTTTCTGTGTTTTATTTAATGACAAAGTTCCATCCCTTTCCAATGTAACACTGTCATTTAAGAATGGAATACTAATGTCCAGTTCAAAATATGGTCATGTGCTTGATCTATTCTTTTTCTTCAGCTGTAGGAAGAAGGCCTGTCACAGATTTCAGGAACACTTTCTGTGATAATAAACAGGCTAAGGGTGTAGTTTCATAGTTTGCCTAAAGTGCTCCTTGCGGTCTTTTTTTTCAGTAACACAGAGAAGCTTGCTCATCTGTCTGAAAGTCCAGGAAAAAAGTGAGTAAAAATCTTTCATGTGGACACTTTAGTGGAGTTGCTGTAGTTCAGGAACTTTCTGGAACACCTTCTGGAGCATACCGATTTTTTAAGGCAGCAAATCTTATGTCAGTTTAATCGAACATATGTATACTCCCTATCTGTCCGTTCTTACAAACGTCATCCTTTTTGATTTTGTGAAAACTATTCAATTAGCTGCTACTTGCAACAGGTGCCTCCAGATCCAAGTTATTATATTCATTTAGCCTAACATTTTGGTTTTTTGCTGTTCCTCTGTGTTCTGTCTTAAACATCAGATGTAAGCAATGAGTATTGCCTACGTGTAATTACATGGCAAATAAAACAGATTATTATGTGTACTTCTTCTGCCTCTCAAATATATTGAGATTTGCAAAAGCATATGCATTTGCTTTATATAATATCTGAAATGTTGGTGAACAGTGGAGAGAATGCCCCTGAGTATGCACATTAGCAAATACAATGCTTTTAGAAACAGTGGTTGTTGGAGGTCTTAAGGGGATTCCTGCACATGATCGAATCAAAAAAACTCTTCTATGAAAAACACCATCTCCCTTGTTACTTCTGCTGTACAGAGCTTGTAGGTAGGAGACCTACTCATTGTTACTCATAGCAAAAACCACTGCCTCACATACTTTTCTCTCACACGCCTGGAGATGAAAGGTTGTATGTGCAATGGATGTCCTTTTTTCCTTTCCATCTGACTGGCTTTATCAAGATAACCTGTATCAGAAACTGTTCTGATCTTCTGTAAAAACAGTGAAAGAAGATTCTACAGACGATTAGTCTTTTAGTCCAGCCAGGCTGATCTTCCTTGTTAAGGAACTCCTTTCAAGTTTAAGAATACCTCAAATGCTCTCACCAATGGAAGAATGTTACAGTGCATCCTCTTATGCTCTGTCCTAGAAACAAAATCTTACTGTCTACATTTTTTTCTTCTAAAAAAATAAAATAAAACCTGCACACTGCAACACCAACTTGACAGCTTTCCTGGCTGACCACACAGCTTCGCAAGTATCTTGCTCACAAATTTTTTTCTGTGTCTACAAATAGATACAGCATTGCCCAAATAACTACAGGTATTCCGTGTACATTTCAAGTGCTTTCTGGATCTTCTACAGACTTTCTTGTTGACTAATAGAATTATAGAATTGCTTAGATTGGGAAAGGCCTTCAAGATCATCAAATCCAACCATTAACTTACCTGACCTACCAAATCCTGCCACTAAACTTTATACCTTAGTGGATGCAGAATTCTAAAATAGTTCCAGGAGCAACAACTCTGCCATGTTCCTGGGCAGCCTGTTCAATAATTTACTACCTTCTCTTTGAAGAAGTTCTTCCCAATATCCAGTCTAAGCCTCCCCTAGCACAATTCGAGATCATTTTTTTTGTGTCAGTTGTCACCTGAGAAGAGACACTAATGTTCTCCTTTCTACAACCTGCTGGTTTCAGGTCTCCACTCAGCCTTCTCCAGGCTAACCAGTGCTAGTTCCCTCAGACAGTCCTCATAATACTTGTTTTCTACTCCCTTCACCAGCTGTATTGCTCTTCTCTGCACATGCTCCAGCAACTCAGTATTCTTTTTATAGATAGGAACCCAAAATGGAACACAGGTATGATTTTAACAGTGCCGTGTGCAATTAATTGGTTTGGTAGTCCTGCTGGTCACACTATTTCTGATGCAGAAGTGTACTCAATAGATCCCACACCCTCTGGATATTGTTCATCTTTGTACCTTTTCTTCTTTGAGCTGAAGACAAAAGAGGAAATAATTTGATAAAGTACATGTCTCTATTCCATCTCCATCTCACTTC
>JAPSGF010000011.1:4592440-4614736 GCA_035772895.1 Perdix hodgsoniae
CCCCCCCCCCCCCCCCCCCTCCATTTCAGTTTAACAGGAAAGTGATACAGTTTGACATGAATGTATGTAATGTAGCCTGGCATTCACACATCAGTTAGTAGTGCTTTGTAGTCCTTACCCTGGACTTTTAAGTGTACTTGAGTCTGATCTCCCCTTTCCACCCTCATGGCCTATATATGGAAAGAATCTTTTTCTTAGGTATTCTTTCTATAACTATTAGTCTCTTATTAGTAATAAGAAATAGTCTAAAAAGAGAGATTTATTATATATATTCCACTGAAAGATCACCCTTTGCATCCAACTCAATTCTTTTTTTTCACCCAAGAGAATTTTCTCATCCATTTTTTTTCTTGTGTACATCACTTGTGGCTGATTTTTGTAAATCTTGTTATCTTCTTTCAGATATGGAATTTCATGAATCTAAGTTGCAGTGAGTGTACATGAAAATGAAACTAGAATTTCTTATGTTTATAATGACTCCTAGAACTTTCAATAATGTTGGCTTAGGATAAATAACCACGTGTGGCTTAGAAAATTATTAATATACAATGCTTTGACAGATTTTACTTACTGTTAGTAAAATTGTTGATGGCTGGTAGTTTCTGTAAAGGTTAAAATACTTATTTTCCTATTTTTGTTGTGTAAGGAATCTGTAGAGTATGTCTCTACAAGTTTCAGTTTCTGCTGAGGTTTTTAGTTTTTATTTTTTGGTGGTGATTTTTTTTTTTTCTTTAATAAAATATACATTCTTTGTGGGTGTACTTTACTACTGAGAGGTAAAAACCAGAAATAATAATTTGACCTTTCACTGTTGAAAGCATAAATATTTATCACTTTCTTTAGTTATGTTTACTGGATTTGAAAAAGATTAGATGAATAGTAATATTGAACACTAATAGTATGTGGCCTTGTGACCTGTGGTGAACTGTAATTGTTCTTAGTTAAAACTCTTCTATATTGTTTGTAGAGATTTCCAGTATAAACATAGATAGGTTAAGGTGCACCAGCATTTGGAAGCCTACCATCTGGGAAAGATGGTATGCTTTGAAGAGAGTGCTCTTGGAGTGACAGGAAGCACTACATTTCATAGACATGAGAAATGATAGTGTTAATGAGCTTCTCTTTTCGGTAGTATCAAATTATTTACCCTGCCCCCTCCCACACACACCAAAAAAAAAAAAAACCCAAAAAACAAGCAAGAGAGAGATCAGCAGATCAGCAGCATGGAATATCTCTTCTTAGCAATAACAAACAATACATTATTTATATAGGTTATCAAGTAATTCATAGTTCTGAATCAGGTGTCTATTGTACAGCTACTGCATGAATATAAAACAAACAAAAAAATGATTCTTAGCTAGAAGTGCTCAAAAAAGTTGAGAATAAAGAAAGTTTGCCCTTTGGTTATTACCTTTTTGAGCCACAATGGGAGAAACTACTTGGAAGAGAAATGGCGAGGGCTAGCTGTTACCACTGGTGTTATTCATCAGTTGCTGAAATTTCATATGTTGTTAAGAAAGACGTCAACCAAAACCTATCTATGAGCTGAATCAATTACTTTGTGGAAGACAGTGTGCTCTTACCTATTTCTTTGTTCTTTCCTCCTCAGTTATGGGAAAGAATTAGATATTTACTGTGCACACAGTGCAGTTGGACTTTATAAATCAAATGTTGTCAGGACTTTGAATTTACTGTGCATTTGCAGATTGACTGCTGTGTGCATATTTGTGTTGAAATGCAGGCAGTGAGACTCAAACCTGGGGGAAGGTAGGATGTCAACTGAATTCAGACTTGCCACTTAAATCTTGTTCTATGAGTCTATTACTTTTCAATATACTCAACTCATTAAATAAAAAAAAATTCTGCCCATGACTGACCCGCTCTTAGAGGCTTCTTCTCCTCAATCCCGCTTATTTATTCTACTGCAGGTGTTTGGCTGCCTATAGCAGTACAACTGTAAGTTAATATGAATCCTGAGCTCTTCCTCTTTGAGTCTAAAATTTGCAAAGAGCACCCAGCTTCTCTATCCCAAAACATATGAGCACAGCATGGCTTTGAAATGTTCATTTACACTTGGCTTAATGTAATTACTAGCACAATATTAAAATATACATGTTGTACTCACTGGAGCTGCCTGCAGTTTAAGTATAGAGCACTCCTGAAAGACAAGTTAAAAAAAAAGAAAAAAAGAAAGAAAGAAAAAAAGAAAAAAAAGAAAAGAAAAGAAAAGAAAAACACAGAACTTAGGAATAATGAAAAATTACTTTACCTAGGTAATTTCCAATATTATGAGTGCCCCATAGTCCATCTACTTTTTTTTTTTTTTTATTTTTTTTTTTTCATGTAGTGATCTGCTTTCCAGATGGCCCTTTTGCATGTGCAGGTGTGCAGCTGCTGAGTTCAAAGTACATGAGCAATTGGCTCATGGCTACTACTTGTTTAACCCTTGACTCTCCCTGATTGTATGTGAACTTACTGTGAACTGGAACTGAACTGACTTTTTAAAAATGTTTTTCTCACAGGAAAAAAGAAATACTCCACTAGAAATCTTCTGTGTAACATTTTAAATCTAATATTGGGAACTGAACTGTTTTAATGCTATGAATCAAAACATGTAAAGTTACACTAAGCCACTTCACTCAAAATTAGAAGGTATAAATAATTCCAGAAATGTTTTTTCTTATTATAGATGTGGGAAAAAGCAGGTTTGGAGATAGCACACTGCACAGTGCACAGTTCTTTTTTCCTTTGTATCCCTTCTCCCTTCAGTTTGTGCACTAATATTTTTTTCACAAGAAAACTGAAGCAAAGAGAAAAGATCCCGAATCATTTGAGATAATCTTCCTTCATGAGAAGTATCCAGTTTACTACCACTGTAGATGCGCATTTGTACATCTTGGAAGTCATAAGGAACAACTTTTGTAAAATCAGATACCTGAGGTATGGCCAAAGTAATGTAACTAAATGTGTAGATAGGTGCTTACTTACAGAACAAATACAATGGTTTAGAGATTTATTATCCTACAGCTGTTCATTACACTGAAAGCGGATAAATGGATTAATATGTGAGTTCTCCAAGTTCATTTCAGCACAGAGTGAAATAGGCTCACATAAATTAGAATAAGTAATGTTAAGTAGCTACTGTTTTGTTTGTGTCTTTTGTTTTGTTGTTGTTGTTTTCCTGTGTTTTTCTTTCTTATCTGAGTGCCCCCAAATTAAACTGCATTTATTTAGTTTAGTTTTGCTGATTATCTGATTATATACTATCTTCTCTCGCTATTTGAAATTTTATTCCTAATGCATTTTATTTAGACTACTTAAATCTTTGTTTAGGAATTAAATACAAACTATACCAGGAAAAGAAAAATGCTAATTTTGCTACACCAAATAGGTAGCCAATTTGTGTGTTGTAGATCTGTAGGGTCTTTCTTCTATAGATTTTTCTAGATCATGATACAACAGACACATTCTATGATTAAGATTTATGGCTAAGTTTTACTGCCACTTAGAATTCTGGGTAAGTTTTAGAGCCTATAGATGAGAAAATATAAAATAAAGAATATGAACATAAGGTGACTATAGATTTAGTAAAGGAAGACAGGAAGTTATGCTGCAAGATAAACTGTCAGATTATAAGGATCACTAAGGATGTTTTTTGGTAAAATTTTTTTTTAATGACTGTGTGAATTATTTTTGGATTAAAAAGTGATTCCTAATATTTTATTTTCTGATAATATATGCTGGGGAAACTGACAAGAAAGGAAAAAGCTTCATTAGGTTAAATGTACTGTCATCTGAACACACTACATATACTCTCCACTGACATGGTGGACATATACTCTTCAAAAATAAAAAGTGTTAAAAATGGACATTTTAAGGGCATATTCATAGAATCACAGAATACCCTGACTTGGAAGGGACCCATAAAGAACATCGAGTCAGGTCCTGGGCAGCCTGGTCTAGTATTAAATGTGGAGGCTGGTGGCCCTGCCTACGGCAGGGGGTTTGGGGCATGATGATCCTTGAGGTCCCTTCCAACACAAGCCATTCTCTGATTCTCTGATTCTATGAGTCCAACTCTTGACTCCACACAGCACCACCCAAAATTCAAACCCTATGTCTGCGAGTGTTGTCCTTCCCTTGGACAGGGATGCCCTGAGGCCTCCCTTCAGACTCCCCTTCCCCTGGCTGAAAAAGCTGAGAGACCTCAAAGATTCTTCACACACATTGCCTTCTAGAATCTTTACCATCTTTGTAGCCCTCCTTTGGACACTCTCTAATAGTTTTATGTCCTTTTAGTACTGTGACAACTGAAGCTGCAGATAGTTCACTATGAAGAGTATTATAAGAAGCTATTCAGAAGTTCAGAAGTGTAGCACATTCTGCCAGAAAAATTAAAATACAGTACAATGCAAAAAGATAATTTATCATAAATAAAACAAAAATCTCCATGCTAAATCTTGAACTTGAGCGCTGCTGGATTTTACTAGAGTCACAAAGTGTCTTGAGCTATTGTTAACATCTTGACCATAAGACAATTGATGATTGCACAGCTGCAGTGTTGAGTAAAATATTATTAAGTGCCTACTATTTCTAAATGAATTGAATTATTTGAAATATTATATGTGAACATTTAAATTAAGGAGTTTTTATAATGCATTAGTCCAGGTGACCCTTTATGAGATGAGCATATGCAACCCCAAATGTAGCATTTCTTCGCTAATATGCAGAATTTATGTAATTTTTTTTTTTAAATGTACATTATTCATTGCTGCAATGCATTTTTGCATTTTTAGTTTTGTGTACAAATCCTATCCAGAGTTATGCTACCCGTATTGTAGTTTCAGTACTATCTTATAGGTGAGGTTTAATTTTTTAAACCACTTGCAAATATCAACAAGAAAGAAACATTTTTGACATGTGTATGGAAAAAAAAAACAAAAACAAACAAACAAAAAAACTTATGCACATGTCATGTAAAAATAAATAAGATAAAATAACCCAAAGTCTTAATAAAAGGAATTATAGTACTTGATAAAGTCCTTGGGAATTGCAATAGGTACAAATAAACCCTCCAGTCTTTGAAAAGATCAATGGCAGGTAGGCAGTCTCCTTTTGGTTATATTTCTTCTATTGTTCTGGTATGGACAATTACCATGTAAAAGGACTTAACCAAGTGCTTTAAAATGTCATTAATTTTCTTAAATGAAATGTATCACAGGAAATAGCTCCAGTGCTTAATTTCAGAAGCTTGGATAATATACTGTGGACCTATCTTGGGACAAGCAGTCCTCTAACATTTTGTTTGCCCTTGAGATTTAGAAGGAATCATATCTATAGTATTCATAATAAGTAGCAATTTAACCAAGTTCAAATTAGATGTGAACAAATGGATTAACAAGCACCTCATTAAAATTTTAATTTCCATTTCATTTATCATTTTAATAGAATCAATTCTGTTTCAGGGTGGGGGAGGATTCGTTTCTAAGTCTAACATTAATTTCACTTGTTTTTATCAATAGCTTGATATATATTTTTTTTTCTGCAAAATGTACTTTGTATGGCTTCCAAGTATCTAACATGCACATAAGTGCATAAAGAATAAGGAAAATTCAGATGAACTCACTGTATATTTTTTAAAGTACTGAACTTTACAGTACGGTTGTCTCTAGTATTTTGCTCTAAAATGTTGATGTGTGCTTGCTGGTAAAGATTTGAAGAAGAATAAATGAATTTAAAATAAGTCAATATTGAGGAGTTACTTTCAGTGAAATTATTTAAATAGCATTGTAAATATTTCAGAACTAAAATCTGACTTTTGAACTTAACTTTTAGATTTGACCTTCAAAGCAATATTTAAAAGTACTTTGAATCCTTTAGATAGCATAGATCATAAAAGTGTGCAGAATTTTCATAATTTAATATTTTTTCTCTCAAATAAATCTATTAGAAAACTCCAACTTAAATATATCTGTTATTGAAAAAGGATTTAACAAAAAAATGCAATTTGTAAATATGCATTTTAGTAACATTTTTATTTTCAGGGAAAAAAATAGAATAAAATACAGGAATATAAGAATTTTATTTTGTGGTGATTTGTCTGTCTTTTGAAGTTCCTATTTCTATAGGACTTTGCATTTTTAGTTTTGTGTACAAATCCTATCCATAGTTATGCTACCCGTATTGTAGTTTCAGTACTATCTTATAGGTGAGGTTTAATTTTTTAAACCACTTGCAAATATCAACAAGAAACATATCACTATAAACATAGTGATATGTTTCAAATTTTACATGCTGATTCTTAGCTAAGCTTCTTTAGAAACATGTTATTCCCAAAATGTTTCTTTAATGTTGTTTTCTATTTTATACTGACACATATTATACTGATCACTGTCAGAAACAAAATCATTGTTCAGAGATATTTTTCTGTGTACTGAATGAAATACATGTACTATGTATTTTGCAATATGAATGTAAAATTGGAAAGTCTTGATTAAATAATATAGAGAGATTCAAATCACCTTTACACATTGATATGGGAATGGAAGTAGTTTTCAATGTAATGGCAGATTGTGTGCAAGAGAAAGAGAAGAGTGGAAATAACATGTGAGACCTGTGAGATTCTTACCACGTATTTTAGGGAAGTGAGGCAAAAAAATAAAAAAGAAGCAACATATAAACCTATCTAAAAAAGAATCCAGATCAAATAAATAAATTGCTTATTTAAGATGGAGAAAAATGTATTAGACTCCAAGTGCATTGGTACACATCAAGGCTAAACTCAGTATTTGCCAGTCTTTTTTTTTTTTTCTGAATAATATTATTAAAATTGAATATTGTACTCAATTTTGGATATTTGTCTTTCACTAAGTTGATTGCAGCTACTATTATTGTGGATATCTTGATTCTTTATATTTAATCTAATCTGCAGTTTCTGTGTGGTACAAAAATCTTACACAGGTGCCAAGTAACAGTAAAATCATAGAAATTCAGAATCATTTGAGTTGGAAGGAACCTTTAAAGGTCATCTGATCCAGCTCCTCTGCACTGAACAGGTAGGATCAGGTTGCTCGGAGTCCTGTTCAGTTCCAGTGCTTCACTAACTTAATTGGAAAAAAAAACTTTTTCTAAATGTCCCCTTTCACTCTGAAACCATTTCCCTTTGTCCTATCACAACAGACCATGCTCTCCTTTCTTATATATCCTCATTAGATGCTGAAAAACAAACAAACAAACAAACAACAAAGCCCCTCTCCAAACAAACAAAAAAGATCAGCAGGAATTAAGATGGATAACTTTAAAAGTAGCCAATTATATAGCAAAGCACAGATACCATATTTCATATTTTTCAGTTGAAGTGATTCTGAGAGCACAGAGGATTTTTCCTTATCTTGTTAAGAAAGACTAAATGAAGGAAACTTCTAATTTCATATCTGAAAGACTAAAAAAAAGATCAAAGATAAACTCTGTGTGAACGTGTATACATGCATATCATCGTGCATCGTATTGCTGCAGACAGTGGCTGACTACTTTTTTCTGGAATTACTGTATGAGTGAATTAAAAGAACAAAAATGTGGGAAGTGGTGCTTTGAGGCCTCTGTTGTTCCTCTGCTTCAGCAGCCTAACTTTCTCTTCTACTGGAATTCTGCATTCAGCTAGGGGTTTTTGAACTACAGATTATCAAGAGAATACAGTACAATCATTTCTATTTTCTCAAGTTGTCTTTTTGTTCTTGAAAATTTTGTTTCCTTTCACCACAAATTTTTCTCATCTGTGATTATGTCCCTCGTATGAAGATATCTAATTTTTTATACCTCGATGTAACCCTAGGTCCACAAATTCTTTGCACCATACAGATGCAGAGTTAATTTATAATAGGTGCCATTTTGTAAATCATACCTAGCTGTACTTCTTTCTTAAGTAATATTTTGACAAGTTCTAATCAAACTTTTCTCTCCAAACTTGTCGGAGACAAAAGAATGTGTCAAGAAACTAAAGTGTACTTCAAGTTATTAAGATAAATTAATTCTAATAATCGCTAGAGAGATAAAAGATTGAAGTACAGGCTAAGGTTAATAAAGAAGATTTAGAAATTTAATTTTTAAATATATATTTTCTATTTCTGTCAGGATTTACATTTCCCACAATGCCTATTTAATATGAATTTCAAATGGTGAACTGAATGAATGGCATAACTGAAAACCAGGCAAAGAACTGGAAAAACACAAATAACTTGCTTTATTTCCAGAATCTACAGTTTGCTTTGTAAAGTCACAGCTTATTGAAGAGATATGTTGGAGAGAAAACATAAAATAATAACAAAAAGACTTTCTGTTAAGCTTGATTTGACAGGTATTTTCTAAGATGTGGTGTTGTCCTTCTGTCATTAAAAAAAAAAAAATCACATGATAAAAAAAACAAGCAATCTTGTAAAGAAATGCCTGTGTTACAAAAAAGCAGATGCAGAGATGCAGTAAGTTAAGTATTTCTCTTCTGAGTCTATCTGTTCTGTGAAGTACTAACTCACAAGATGATGAAATATCGTCATCAAAGGCAAGTCTCTAACATTGACGGATATTTTTTAACATCCTTGTGACTGAAAGACTCAGAGCACTTTTCTTTTTGTATCTTTTTAGCGTCTTAATCAAAATGTCTAGGGTACACAGCTGAATGCTTACAAAAGTCTAACTAGTCTCTGGAGGCCTATGATGGCTTGCACATTTGTGATGTTATTTGACAGATTATGCATTAGGCGATTTCAAGCATTGTTCAAGTCAGTAGACAACCAAAACCCACGATGACAAGGTTTTTTTAGTAAAAATTATAGTGAAAATATTTCTTCTCAGTTATGTGCAGAAATGAAAAAATTATTTACACACAAATGCTCTTCTATTGCCTGTTATAACTTAAATCTATAGAGCTTGAGATTGATTGTGTAGATCAGTCAGTCAGTTTCAAACAGGAATTATCGTAGAATGATATATTAGTTCAGGCTAGAAAGGACTTCAAGAGGCCAACATCCTGCTCCAGTCTGGACTTCAAAACTTCCAAAGATGGAGTATTTGCATAGTTGTTTCTGGGCCTTGTTCTAGAACTTGTTCTAGAACTTAACTGAGACTTTGGGTTAAAAGAAATTTTCTTAGTCACAGTTGTAGCAAGGTTATGGTAACAGAGGAGCTGCAGGGATGGCCTTTGTGAGCAGAACTCAGCAGTTGCCCCATGTTAGATCAGAGCCAGCTCCAGGACCCACTGCTGCCAGAGCTGAGCTGTAAGTGATGTCACATGTGATCTGGGAGAGCAGATTTAAGAGAAAAAAATGCTGTACTAAATCAGCTGGGAGAGAGGAGTGGGAAATGTGAGAGAAACATCCCTACAGCCACCAAGGTCAGTGTGGAAGTAGGGCAGGAGATGCTCCAGGTCCAGAGCAGGAGTTCCCCGCAGCCCAAGAGAGGACCTTGGAGGATCAGACTGTCCCCTGTAGCCCACACACAGCAGAAATCTATGTCCAGGCATGGAGAGCCCCTGGAGCAGTCCCAGACTGGAGCTGCTGCCTACAGAGAGCAGCCTATGGTGGGGCTGGAGGGCTGGGGGAACTATGCCCATGGAAATCTGTGTGAAGCAGTGCACACCTGAAAGGTGGGCCCTGTGGTACAGAGCCATATTGGAGGAGCAGTGCTTGGAGAGCTGCAGCCTGTGGGAAGGCCATGCGGGATGAGTTTGGGAAGGACAGCATCTGTGGGAGAGACCTCATGTGAAGCAGGGGCAGAGCAGCACAAAGTGTTATGAACTGACTGCAGACCCTATTCCCTATTTCTCTGTGCTGCTTGGAGAAACAAAGTAGAAGAGAGTGGATGGAGGGAAGCTGTTTTTGGTTTGCCTTTATTTCTCACTGCTCTAGTCTGTTAGTGATAGGCAGTAAATTATATTAATCTCCCCGTGCTCTCCCCATCTGTTTTGCCCTTGAGGTAATTGCAGAGCGGTCTCTCTGTCCTTACCTCAACCTGCAAGCCTTTTTTCACTGGATTTTTCTCCTTCTCTTTCTTTGAAGGAGTGCTAATGAAGGAGCATTGTGCTGGATGTCAGCTGCTCATATGGGTTGATACCACCAGAACAATCCTTCTTGTTTTAACTTAAATGTATGTTGCTGTCACAGGGCATGTGTTGTGACCCCAATTGCCTTGTTGGCCCTGCACTAAACTTGGCCCAGTTGATCAGTGGCTTTTTTGTAGTGGGGTTGGTGGCAAAATAAGATGGTGTTAGCTGCCTTTACTGCAAGGAGAGGTCTTTCCCATAAGAGCTGCTTGCAAGGTAGTCTATACCCAGATGGTAATGATGCAAGGTATTCTTCTTTCCCAAGTGCAGAACTTGGCCTTTGCCCATGTATATGTCACAGTTCTTGTTTGCCCTTGTTTATTTCATCCTGTCTATGGCCCTCTTGAGTAGCAGACATGCCCTCAAGCATATCCACCAGTCTCTCCAACTTCACAGAATCACAGAATCACAGAATTATCAAGGTTGGAAAAGACCTAAAAGATCATCCAGTCCAACCATCACCAATACTCCCCAGCTAAATCATATTCCTCAACACAACATCCAAACGTTTCTTGAACACATCCATGTTCGGTGACTCCACCACCTCCCTGGGCAGTGCATTCCAGTGCCTGACCACCCTTTCCGAGAAGTAATATTTCCTAATGTCCAGCCTGAATCTCCCCTGGCATAGCTTGAATCCATTCCCTCTAGTTCTATCACTAATTATACGAGAGAAGAGGCCGACCCCCAGCTCACTACAACCTCCCTTCAGGAAGTTATAGAGACCAATGAGGTCTCCCCTGAGCCTCCTCTTTTCCAGGCTGAACAATCCCAGCTCCCTCAGCCGCTCCTCATAAGGCCTGTGCTCCAGACCCCTCACCAGCTTCGTCGCCCTCCTCTGAACACGTTCCAGGGGCTCAAAGTCTTTCTTGCAGTGAGGGGCCCAAAACTGAACACAGTACTCGAGGTGCGGCCTCACCAGTGCAGAGTACAGGGGGACATTGACCTCCCTGTTCCTGCTAGTAACACTGTTTTTGATGCAAGCCAGAATGCCGTTGGCCTTCTTGGCCATCCAGGCTCACTGTTGGCTCATGTTCAGCCAAGCATCAATCAGTACCCCCAGGTCTGTTTCCTCCACACAGTCCTCCAGCCACTCCGCCCCAAGCCTATAGCGCTGCCTGGCGTTGTTGTGGCCAAAGTGCAGGATTCGGCATTTGGTCTTGTTAAACCTCATCCTGTTGGCTTCAGCCCAGCTCTCCAGCCTGTCCAGATCCCTCTGTAGGGCCTCGCTACCCTCAGGCAGATCGACACTCCCTGCCAATTTGGTGTCATCTGCGAACTTACTGAGGGTGCACTCAATGCCCTGGTCCAAGTCATCAAGAAAGATGTTGAAAAGGACAGGCCCCAGTACTGACCCCTGGGGGACTCCACTCGTGACTGGTCTCCAACTGGATTTGACTCCATTTACCACCACTCTCTGGGCCCGGCCCTCCAGCCAGCTCCTTACCCAGCTGAGAGTGTACCCATCCAAGCTACGGGCTGCCAGCTTTTGCAGGAGGATAGCATGGGAGACAGTATCAAAGGCTTTGCTGAAGTCTAAGTAGACCACATCAACAGTCTTTCCTTCATCCAGCAGATGGGTCACAGGATCGTAGAAGGAGATCAGATTGGTCAAGCAGGACCTGCCCTTCACGAACCCATGCTGGCTAGGTCTGATCTCCTGGTCATCCCACACCTGCCGCGTGATCTCCCTCAAGATAATCCGTTCCATTACCTTCCCTGGCACTGAGGTCAAGCTAACAGGCCTGTAGTTCCCCGGATCCTCCTTGTTGTAATCTGCAGATTTTGTGTGAGTGAATGGCTCTATTCTGAGCCACTGTCTGAGATAATAAAGAGAAGAGGATCAAATATGCAAGGGCTGCTGTGAAAGCAGTGCCTTCTTTTTTATTATGTTGGCCCACAGTTTCAGAGGTGGATGGTGATGGTATGGCAGTAGAGGTTGAACCTTCTCACCAATATTCCATTCCGTTACTCTATGACAAAATGGTGTCTGACATGGAAGTGTGTATGAAGCAAAGGTGGGTCACTGAATTCCCCCTTGAGGAAAAAATTGTACCCACTGACATTCATCAACACTTGCTGAATGTTTATGGAGACCTAACAGTGAATGTGAGCACAGTGAGGCAGTGAGGGATGCATTTCAGCGATGGTAACAGCAACAGTGCAGATTTGTCAGTGGTTTACAGGCTGGTTCAGCCCAGTTCTGTGACTAGTGGGGCAGAGGGATCCTCAGATCTGTGCCTCCAGAAAACAGAAATAGGGGACCGCGAATAATTAAAAACAGTAGCAACAATCTGAGGAAATACAATCTAATTTACAAAATATGGTATCAGAATGCAAGATAACACACTGTAATACAATATCATTAGAACTGAAGCTGATAAATAAAATATAATGAGAGAGTATCTGAAAAGCTGTAGGCCTTACACTAGTGCTGAGGTGATGCATAGGATCAGGACAATCAGCATGGAGGAGAGCCAAAGGAAAAAGGGATATCAGATGACCTTGCCAGGGGTTATATCTCCTCTCTGAATGCAAAGTCTTCTGGGATATATAGTTCTTCTCTTTCGGATGGCTGCCCAGAACTGGAGCATTAACTCCCAATGCACTACATGATGTTATAACGTGGAATACCAATAACCAAAAATCACAAAATCATGACAAGATTTTTATGAGTGGCATGTGAGCTCTTGCTCATCACTGGCAAAAATCCATAGCTAATGGTGTCTGTGTTGAAACATGGTATTCTGTAGCTGAGAATTTGTTCTACAAGTGGTGTTATTGTGCTCTTTGTATCTGTTGTACTTTCAGTGGAAATAAATAGGAGGCATTACTTCTGGGGTGTTTTTCTGATGTTCCACTTTTTACTTACTGGCACACAGGTAGGTCTTGGTACATCAACCTCTTTCCTCTTATGAGAATCCTTTGTTTTTTGGCTCAAAGCTTGCTTCCTGAGGTATTTCTCGTGATAAGACTGACTTGTCTAGGAGATGACTGATGGGTGTTGCCTTGTGGCAATCAACATCACTGTGTGGACAATTTTAGGTGTTTGCCTTCAGAAGATAGCGCTGAAGACAGTTTACTGGTGGAAGACCTAGCCTGTGACTAAATAACTCCAGCTTGCTACGAGAAACTGGGAGATGATGCCACTGTATCCTGTGAAGGCAAGAAGTGTGGTGCCTCCCTGCTCCCTCTTATCTGCTGGCAAGGCCAGGAAAATTGGAACAAAGGAGTTTCTGTGGAGATGGCAAAGCCAGAAGCTGCCACTCCAAGGATAGCTGACTCAACCACTTTGGATTTGAGCTGTCACTCCTGACAGCTGACTTGATCACTTTGAAAGCATTGAAAAGGGGCCATCATTGCCATGGTCACCGTCGCCATCGTCAACAGAACAACATTGCTCGACGACCCACCACTACCAAAGATCAAAGACTGAACTACAAACCATGCTGGATCCATGGTGGTGACTATCTCCCTCTTGCTTCCTATAAAAACTCCTTGCTTCTTCTTTCCTATCTTTTCTATCGCCCTCCTTCCCTTCCCCATTACCCTAATTCATAATAGTGTCCGTCCTCCCCTTCCCCATCTCCCTAATTAACATCTGTAATAAACTGGTAGGACCAACATTTGAACCGTTGTTTCTTAATCTCATGCTGGGTATACAGATATTAAAAGAACCTCCTCTCCCTCCTATAAATTGGAGCGAGACACCTCTCCGTCTGACTCACCTTTTTAATTCATCTGGTTGTCCATGCATCCAGTGTAACATCTTACATTGGATACAAGAATATTGTGGGAGACAGTGTTGACAGCCTGCTGGTCAGTAGTAAATAACAGACACCTTGAATGTCCTAAGATAAAGAACGGTGTTGATGACAGTCAGGACTTTTCCTGGAAGACAGCTCAGGGCAAAGATTTGAGTTTAATGTATACTAGCAGAATTATATTCTTTATATTACAGGTAGTACCAGAGAAGATGTTTAGAACAACATTAAAATGTTGAATCTGTCATTGCCTTTTTGTCTTTCAGATGGTGTTGGCAAAGAATCTGTGAAAGCTAGCTATGATCTGTGGCTCTGCCTGGATTACATAATTCTTTGACTAGCTATTGGAGTTCTTTAGAGATGGCTAACATAAAAGCATACCATAATGTTCTAATATGGTTCAAACCAGTTGCTATTTGAGATATTCCTTATTCATACTTATCTCATATTTGTTAAACCTATAATCTTTCATTTTTATTTGGAATGGCTTTCAGCATTTAAATTCCATGTTGTCACTGTAAAAGAAAGAAGTAATTTTTGATTTGTTTTGATTGAAATCACTGATGGTAAAAAACAGGTACTGTTTCCCTAGACTTTCCAACATTGTCAATTCTTGCTAAAGGGTTTAAGCCCATGAGAGTCTTCTGTCATAAAGCAAAACATCACAACTGTGGCCTTGTAGTTTTCAAAACTGGATGTATTGACAGAAATACCTTTGAGAACTCTAGTTTTAGATCCAGCCACATGGGTTTGTGGTTTTCTTTTCTCTGTACTTTTTCTTTTTTTGTCTTTTGCCTTTTGCCTGTGGTCTTCCTCAGTCTTTTTAGTATCTTTTGCTTTTTAATGCAACTTAAAACTGTTGACAGATATGGTGGTGGGGAAGTGCTGAAAGAGGCAGAGTAAAGAACCTCTGACATCCGATTATTTTTTTAATTCTGTGGAAACAATGTTCAAATAAGATTGGAAAAGAAAGGGGGCATTTGCAGCTTATTATAGATTAATTTGTGTGCCAATTTAGCATTTAGTTGTTTGGGGCTGCTCTGTTGCTGTGAAAGCATTTATGTTTGTGTTATTCAAAGCGTACCAGCAAACATAACTACAAAAATGTACTAATAAATAAGGATGATTCTTTTTATATTAAAGTACTTAAAACGTGAGGAAACTGAGGAAAAACTGAATAAAATTAACTTCAATTTCTTCCTCTTTTTGGTAGATTTCACTATCAGTTACAGGGTGACCTACATTTTGTCCACTGTACCAGGACAAGTTCTTGTGGATTGTCTTCACTTTTGCCATTGAAGCTGTACCAGTAATCAGAATAGAGTCAAAGATCTTTTTGGGTGTTGTTGCAAAAGAATTGTAATAACAGACTGAGAAAATAAAACTGTAAATTCTCAGCCCCTGAAACTAGATTAAATTTATAAAAAACTGTAAGAATAAATTAAATTAATTAATTTTAAATTAAATTAATATACATTTTTATTGTATTTTAAAAGGTGCAATACTAGAAACTATTAGCACATTTTTGACACTAAAGAAAATATGAGTTACTGAATAATAATCTTTCTGAGCAGTCTGAAGAATATAACTGTTGTGGCTATTGACAGCTACAAGCTGTTCAGAAGGAACAGGTGAAGAAAGATGGAAGGAGGAATTGCCCTCTAAATCATGGGAAGAATAGAGTGTGAAGAACTTTCCCTAAAAAATGGTAACAAGCAAATCAAAAGCCTACGGGTGAGAGTTAGAGACAGAAGCAACAAAAGGAGCTTTGTGGTTGGAGTTTACTATGGGCCATCAGATCAAGGTGAGCCTGTTGGTGAAGCCTTCTTCCTCCAGCTACAGGAGGCATTGCATGCTCTTGTCCTTCTGGGGGACTTCGACCACCCTGACATATGCTGGAAAAGTAGCACAATGAGCTGTAGGTGATCCAGGAGGCTCCTGGAATGTGTCACGGTGTCTTGTCCTACTCAGTGTGTTTCAAGGGAAGTAAATTTTTTTCTACCTTCTTAGTCGCGCCTCCCATGGTCAGCAAGGGGTTGATATCATGATGGAGTCATCCAAGCTTCAGAGGAATTATACACATCAATTATTGAGAGCTTTCTTAACAACAAGTAACAACAACTACTTGGAGGTAAAATTGGATAATTTACTAATTATGATTAATAAGCATTACAGGTAAGACAATATTAGACAACTACTACAAAGTTTAAAATAATAAAAGAAGATAAACAGAAAAGATAGAAAAAGGGGAAAGAGTGGCAGACATACAAACCCAGCAAAGCAGAGTAGTTCACCACCCCTTGATCTGGAGATGTCTTGGAGTCAGTCCCCATCATTAGTCACAGAACTGGGCTGAAATGGCCTGTAAACTATTGACAGCTTCTTACCATTTCCAGACAAGAGGATGACTTCCTGAGCCAGTGTCTCACTCCAATTTATAGGAGGGAGAGGAGGTTCTTTTAATATCTGTATACCCAGCATGAGATTAAGAAACAACGGTTCAAATGTTGGCCCAACCAGTTTATTACAGATGTTAATTAAGGAGAGGGGGAAGGGGAGGACAGACGCTATTATGAATTAGGATAATGGGAAAGGGAAGGAGAGTGATAGAAAAGATAGGAAAGAAGAAGCAAGGAGTTTTTATAGGAAGCAAGAGGGAGATAGTCACCACCATGGATCCAGCGTGGTGTTTCGTAGTTCAGTCTTTGATCTTTGGTAGTGGTGGGTCGTCGGGTATTGTTGGCGACCATGACCATGAACAAGGTGATGATGGCCCCTTTTCAGTGCTTTCTAAGTGGTCGAGTCAGCTGTCTTTGGAGTGACTCTGCGGTCTCAGCGGTAACTCCTTTGTTCCTATTTTCCTGGCCTTGACAGTAGATAAGAGGGAGCAGGGAGGTGCCAACTTGTACCTCGCCTTCACAGGATACAATGGCATCATCCCCCAGTTTCCCATAGCAAGCTGGAGTTACTCGATCACAGGCCAGATCTTCCGCCAGTAAACTGTCCTGAGAACTCTCTTCTGAAGGCAAACAGCTAACATTGTCCACACAGTGATGTCGACTGCCACGTGGCAACACCCATCACTCATCTCCTAGACTAGACAAGTCAGTCTTATCACAAGAAGTACCTCAGGAAGCAAGCTTTGAGCCAAAAAAAAAACAAAGAAGGATTCTCACAGCCAGGTAATAGACATCTCCACCAGAAGGGATGTAGTGCTGGACCTGTCGCTCTCCAACATGAGTGAACTGATTAGTGATGTCAGGATTGGTGGCTGCCTGGGCTGTAGTGACCGTGTAATGGTATAGTTCACACTTCTGAAAGATATTGGGCAGGCAAAGAGAAAAATCAAGAAGAGGGACCTAGATGGGCTTGAGGGGTGTGCCCAGGTGAACCTTATGAGGTTTAGTAAATCCAAGTGCAAGGTCTTGCACATGGGTTGTGGCAACCCTCACTATCAATACAAGCCCAAGGATGAAAGGATGGAACACAGCCCTGATGAAAAAGACCTGGGGGTACTGGTGGATGGGAAGCTGGACGTAAGCCAGTAGTGTTCCCTCACAGCCCGGAAAGCCAACTGTATCCTGGGCTGCATCAAAAGAAGTGTGATCAGCAGGGCAAGGGAGATGATCCTGCCTGTCTGCTCTGCACTGGTGAGGCCTCACCTGGAGAACTGTGTTTGGGTATGGAGGGCCACAAAAATGATCCAAGGGAGGAACACCTCCCTTACGAAGACAGGCTGAGAGATCTGGGGTGTTCACCCTGGAGAATAGAAGGATCTAGAGAGACAATGTTTTAGTATCTAAGAGGGGGAGATAAAAAAGAAGAGAACAGAGTCCTTAGCAGGGTCTGTTCTGACAGAACAAGGAGAAATGCTTTCAAAAAAAAAGAGATTTAGTTTGGCTATAAGGAAGAAGTGAGTGGTGAGGAGTCATGAGGTACTGGCATGTATCCAGTAAAATAAATGGTAAATGTATTTGAAAAGAAACTTCTTTTTTTTTTTTTTTTTTTTTTTTTTTAACCATCTAATCTATGTTTTATTTTTTTGATCATTTGAATTCCTGTAAAAGCAGTTGATCTGTTAGAAAGTTTTTTAAAAAAATCTTCATTTGATCCCACAAATAGTTAGCCTTTGTGGAAAAACTCATTAAAATTACAAGTGATGTGTTAAATTCTGTTATATTACTTTTTCTTTCATTTTATTTCTTATAAAAAGTGGTCTTCTATTGTCTAATCTAGCAGCCTGTGACTTAGCCATTAGATTTATATTTTCCTGTCTGTGGAATGCTGAAAGGTCAGTGGAATCACACAACTTTGCCTTTGGCCATCCATTATGAGTCATAGACGTACTCTCCTTTATATCAGACTATCTAAGATATATTCCTTTCAAAGTTATGATGCTTACTTTATTTCCCTCATAATCAGTAGAGTACAGTCTCCCAAGAATTTGAAATTTCTAAGCAATTTGCTGAAACAGCAAGTAATCTGACTGAATTTTGCCTTCTATTTTGCCAAATCTTTGAAGAAAAGCTGCTTATAGCTGTTTATTACAGGCAATGTATATGTATGTAAAATGCATAAAGTCTGTTTTTTTGTTTGTTTGTTTGTTTTTATATTAACAAGTTAGAAGTTTATTCAGGGGTTGATGAAACTCTTTGCTACCAATGGTCATTAAGTTCTTACATCAGCTTGTATGTACTTTCAGGTAATGTTTGGATGCTACTTCTAAGAATGGCCTCTAAAGAACATTCTACAGACGTGTGGAGTTCAGCACTTTTATCTTGAAATACGTGGTTTGTATCGCAATTATTCTAGCATCTAACAGTAACACTGAATGAGCTAACTTGAGTACATTGACCCTTGCACTCCAACCTTCTGGGCTCTTCTGGTTTACAGTCTAGCTGTTTGGGACTGTATAACTGTTAAAGCAAGGAACATGCTAGGTTTGCAGCATTGTGTCATCAGCATCAATAGAAGGTGCAAGAATGCTGTGGATCAATGGAAAACCTTAAAAACATCTACATGTAATTCTTCTCCTCAGTTTCTTCCCCAGATGCGGGTTGGGGGGCAGGATGGGAAAGCAAAAAAACAAGAGGAAAAAAAAAAAAAATCTTTGGGCACTATTCAGTGCAGTACCCTTTCCTTGTTCAGACCTTTTTTTCTCCTTTCCTCTACTTCAGTCATCTCATTCTAGTGACAAGACATAGTGAGAATCTGTCTTCCCCCTCCTCCAGCCCCGAACACTTTCTCTTGTTGTTTACACAAACATTTTTCATGCTACATTTTGAGTGCTAGACTTCTGCTTTCTACTTTCCAGTGTAATGTCTGACAAATATAGCAGCCTCATCTAAGTTTGAAGTTAGCCTTGTTTTAAGCATAGGGTTGAGCAAGCTGACCTGAAAACGTCCCTCCCAACCTATATTGTAAGTGAAAATATACTGCAATTGTATTTCGGGCTCTAACTCTGCCAGATACTCTTATTGAACTATGTTAGTAAAACTATTACGTCTTAGTGCTTTTCTCATTTAGGAGTGCACCATGTATTCTTAATGAAAGCATTTCCTGTAGAACACTGCTTCTGCACAGTTTAATGAAAGGAGATAGCTTTTGGTCAGAGGATTTATCTAAACTGCTCATACTTTTTGATATTTATCTATGACTTCGTAAGACTTTTAGACCTAATATCTAGAGATCCCTGCTGAGAGAACTATAGAAATATTAGTAGAACTCTTAAAAATAAATTTGCCAGTATTTATTTATTAAGTGAGAATTAAAATCATTGCAATACATTCTCAACTTGGTAATTGAGTTAGATGACCGGTTTGGAAAAATCCGGAAATCTTAATTACAGTAGCATCTTAAGAGCCTTATATTTTAAGGTCAAGCTAGAGTGTATTTTGAAAACTCTGGGGCTTGTATTGAAAGACCACTTGCCTTTACTCTATAGACTTAAGAACATTTAAATCGTCTGGATTACATCCTAAATCTCTTCAGGCTATTCAGGCCTTTGCCTTAAAGGGTGGCTAGTAGTGAAGAACTAGAAATACTACAATAAAGCAAGCATATTCCTTCTTAGCTAATATTCTCCAAGCTCTTGGCAATATTCATCTTAGTTACAAGTAATGTTATTATGCTTTGTAGCCTTTGAGTGTCTTTCTCAATTTTTCTTATCTATTTTAAAATTCATTGATTTTTAAACCCATGTAATTATTACCCCAGTTCTACCATTATGGAACAAAAATAGCATTTCCTTGTTTTGAATCTGTCATTTTGATGATTTCCACTGAAATATTCTAATTCTTGTTACAAGAATAAGTAAAATACTTTCTCTCTTTCTTCATAATGCTTATGAGTTTATAGGTCTTTGTCTCATCCCTTCCAAGTTGTTTCTTTTCCAGAGGAAAGCTATCTATCTCTGGCTGAGTAGAAGCTGTTTTCTACCTTGTTTACTCTTCCTTTCATTTTGCAGGATTAGGTATTCTTTTAAGATGGAAAGCAGTCGGACCAGAATATGGGATGTAGATGAATGAGTGCTGTAACATTACTAAGAATTGTCATATCAATTGAAAGAGTCAATTTAATTCAATATTCTTCATCAAACTAGATAGTAAGAGGTACTTAGGAAGGAGAAAAGAACCTCAAATAATTCATTTGCATACAGGAGTTCACTAATTCTGATTTTGATTATAGCCTTTGCTAATGTGTCTAGTATGACTTCTGGCTTAATGGTGTGTGATTGCTCAAATTCCTCCAGTACCTCTTATGGTAGTCACTGCTTTTGATATACCCTGCATCAATACCAAGGAAAATCAAGGGTTTACCTCCCAGTGTTTGTAATCCAGACTGTTCATCCCTCAGTTACACTTAGTACAGTACTGCATACTCTATGTCCTTGTGACTGGTTAGAGTCATTCTGCCTGTTTGTTTGAATGTGCTTTCACAGTTCAGTTTCAGACAGAGCTTTTGTTGCAGTGCATTCTGCCCCCAAAACAGTCTGAATACAATCATCTCCTCAGTTTGTTTCTATGCAATTATCCCAGACAGTGTTTTTGCTCCTGATGTTTTGGAAATATTTAGCATCAGATTTAATTCCTAGTTTAAATTGTTAAGATCTCTGTTTCAATTTTTATATTATTTATATATTAGTGTCAGAATATATTCCTTCTATTTTTTTTTTTTTTTTTTCCTAAGTATGTTTCCTTCCTTTGGTTTGCTCGGTTTGCTGTTTAGTCACTCAGTTATATTTTGCTTTTTGTTCTCTAAATCAGACCAAACTAGATTGTATATCAGTCATAGTAATCATGGCACTTCCTGTGGGCGGTGATAAAAATACAGTGATAGTATTTTTTTATTGTTACTTTTCCTTAACAAAAAGTGGTTATGAATCTTTTTCAAATCACTTCTGTGAATCCCATTTAGAATAACAGTGACTAGTTGAGTGTTAATGGTGCCTTTCATGTAGCTTTCTGTTGAAGATTTTAACATTAACTTAAAATTCTGTGTCATTTTCCATTTCCATCTGAAACTGCACAAACTTATTTGGGAAGAGAAGTGACTAAGGCAAAGAGATGTGTAAGAAAGAGAAAAAGGGAGAAAAAAAAACGGCACAGATCAGAGTAAGGAAGTTGTGGAGGTGGTGTGGCTTTGGCCTCCCAGAGCACTGAGAAGCAGTTCCTACCTCAGTGTCTGCAAAGCTATATGGCGAGTTTGACTTCATGCTTTTACACATTTCTTAAATTAATTGATAGAGGTATGCACTAAATTAAAAGCAATTATTGAGTTTTTATTTATATTTAAATTTAGTAGAAGGAATGTGCACCTATTTTTTTTTCACTATTAGTATATTTTAGGGAAAAACTTGAACTTGATGGTATTGAGTTTATTCTGCAAATTGCTGAATACTTTTTTGATAATGCTGTCAAAGGCCGAGTCCTTGTAAGAAGGTTAATCAAAGGTATAGCTTTCTGTTATTGATGAATATACCTATTCTGGAAGTTACTTTTCACTTTGAAATAGATTGAATGCAATTTAGTGTATTGATATGTACTGCTTATATTGTCTTCACAATAAGGAGGATATTTTTATGAGTAAAAAATGTAATTTTATACTAAAACGTTTTTGCTTCTTGATTGAGGTTCATAAATATGTATATTAGTAAATTCAATTATCCCTGTATCCATAGAATTTTACTTCATCTGACTGAGCTATATGTGGGAGATATAGCTCCTGCACTTAGAAATCTTTAAAGAGCTTCATGAAAATGGAAACTTCTTACCTTTTCTTATTAAAAAATACAGCAAATTAAAAAAATCTTGTATAAAGATATGCATATTTAAAGTACTCCAAAGGAACCACTGTAAGCTAAATCAAAGAAAAATAATTTTGCCATTATGTATTAAAGGTATTATCCTTTACATTCTCGATTGTTGTACACATATAGGT
>JAPSGF010000011.1:4614746-4672246 GCA_035772895.1 Perdix hodgsoniae
ATAGGTATAGCTCACCTACGATAGAAAGTATAATTGCTATGATTTTCTTTGACATCTTGCATGCTACTATGGGATACAGAAGGGATGATGATGGTGGTAGGGACCTTGCAGATATTCAAATAGAATTTAGTACTGAGACTTTACTGAAAACTGAATATTTAAATACTTACAGCTCAAGTTGTAAATTGTATTTTATAAAATTGAATTCTGTAGTTTTTACACCAAGGTGAAAATACCCTGGCAGACATTGCTGCATTCTTTATATACTGTTAAACAGCAGTGGCAGGGCAGACTTTTATCATCAGCTCAGTTTTGCGTGTGAAGTATTCCAGACCACAAAGAAAGTAGTTCTTGAATTTTCCCCTGTAGAGAAATACTCCTGGATCCGCTTGGTATACCTGGAAACCTCATTTCCTTCTTGTAACATTCTCTAATAATTTGTGAGAGAGTCCACAGAAATTTGCTGCTGCATTTGAACCTTCATTTAATAGCAGAGTTTAAGGACTATGTAGTGAACAATTGCATTACTGACAGTAAGAACTGAGTTTACACCAATGAATCAAATCTTATGAAAACAAACAAACAAACAACAAAAAAAACAAAAAAAAACAGCTTTATGAAAGGTAATCAGAGTATTAAATGGAAGGAATATTATGAAATAAAATTAGTATGCTTATGCAAATGACCTAGCTATGACTTCATAATTTGTAATGGTATTCAGTTTGGCAGTGTTTACACTTGTTAATGACTTCCTTTATGAGTGATAATTGATCTTGCTCATTATCATATTAAATCCTTGATCATATGTCATTAGTTGGGAATGAAATAAATGGTCTGTTTGATTTTTAGTGTAATGAACTAATTAGACTAATTAAAATCAATATGTGTGCCAATATTAGACTTTGAATCCAACTGCTGCTGCTGTCTGCTGGCTAAAAATCTGCAACTCAGTAAAAATGTAGCCTAATGCTGATTTATGAGCACTTGATGAACGTGAGGTAGAATAAATTGCTTGTAGTGGTAGGAAGAGCATTAGTGAAGTATGGGATACTAAGTGCATTGTAAGGTCAGTGGTAAGGGCATACTTACATGTGTAGTTATGTGGCACCTTTAAACCTTTTGAGTAGATTAGATCATTCTTCAGAAATTATTCAGTTTAAATATTGTATAGTGCATTAATCTATATTTATATATGCAATATGCTATATATGTGTCTGTACATACTATTTATTGCTCTCCATGTGCACATGTATTTATGCATGTTTGCGTATTTTGTAAATGCTATGTTTTGTACAGCAGTTTTATTTAATCTGTGAACATACCAAATAGTTACGAATTCTCATTTTTAAAAAACTACTGTGACTAGAATATGTCATCCAATCACACTATCCATTCAATTGTATGTTTATGATGAATTATGTTTATAAACCCTAAGAGGCAGGAACACATCCTGCAACTCAGTAACGATGTATTGGAGAAGAAGAAACTGGCTGCTGCAAAGGGACAGGGAATATTATTTTAGAATTCAGGATCTTGTTAGTATAAGCAGCGAAAGATTAGTAGAAATCCTTTTGGCTACAAGAAAAGATTAGAAAAAATGTGAGGTGATGGGGAGAAATATGTCACATCCTTATCTTCAATAAAAATAATGCTTTGAGAAAAAAATTGTGTCAAAGTTTTAAATATGAATTAATACATTTGTGGAAAGTCCTTACATTTAAAAGGTCTGCATAGATTCATAGGTTCCTGGTGGAGCACCTAATGTTTTCAACATGAAATGTATCTATTAAC
Organism: Perdix hodgsoniae; assembly: GCA_035772895.1. Lineage (NCBI taxonomy): Eukaryota > Metazoa > Chordata > Aves > Galliformes > Phasianidae > Perdix > Perdix hodgsoniae. Next base: position 4,616,538 of record JAPSGF010000011.1, read on the forward strand.
GGGAAGCTTTGCAGAGAGCAACACTTTATTTTGCCAGTCTTTCTCTGTTGAATTTCTAGTAATTACATGTTTAGTTTGTCAGTAAGAAAGCTCGAATGTGGTTTTCTATCCTTTATTTTTGTTTGTTTGTTTGTTTGGTTTGGTTTTGGTTTGTTTTTAGTGGGACATAAACAGACATTCATAACTAGTGGGGTCCCAATTCTTTTCTCCTTCCCCTTCCACCATATCCTTATATGCAGCACAATTTGATACTGAAGAGAATACAGAATGGCAGATGAGCCATTTGGTACATTGTCACACCTTCAGGATATCATTTAACATCACTGTCAGTTGACAATTATTAATCAGTCAAGCAGTGTAAATAATATGCATATGATTTCTAACTAAATAGTACTAATGTCAAGTTCAAAGAATCGTTAATGTAAGTAAGTAAATAAAATTAAACAGAGCTCAGAACCTTATGGCTTCCAGGTGTAAACTTAACCCATGAGATCATGTGGCTTTTGAAGAAGTACCACTTCCACTTAAGTGACTGAAAATGTGGGTGTTCAAACACGCTAAATTTAAAGCTTTGTAGGAATAATCCCTTAATCATCTGACCTAATTTTGATGATGAATATTTTAAAATAGTTCTGAGTTATTAACAAGGATTTCATAAATGCATGATTTGAAATAAGTGTCAACTCTAATTTAAACAAGTACTTGAAGAAAATCTACAGCATTAATGTAGACTTAAATTGATGGTAACCATTGAAATTTCATTTTTTTCTTCAGCTTACAGACAGAAGAGAAGATCTCATGTTCAGATTATGTACTTGTACTGTACAGTTAGATTAATATTTGTGAAAATGATCTACCTTTTTTAATTGTTGCTGCTAGTGTTTTATTTGTGACACTTAATGCTTGGAAGTAATTCTTGAAGGGCTTAGAAAAGACAATTGCTAATTGTCAGATTCAATAAAATTTGTAATTACTAACAGGAAATGCTTAAGTAATTGACATTGCCTGCAGATTATTAGATTATTTAAAGATTATTTAAAATTTTAATAATTGGACGAGCTCTTAACAAATGCTTGAAATTTTTTGCAGCAATCGACATAAGGGAGAGTGCATGTATTGATCATAAACTTCCTTATGTTTGGTACCAAGTACACCTAGAGTGAGCATACACTGCAGCAACAGGCAGTGCTTAGGTGAGCATGTGCAGCTTGAATCCCAGAGAAAATACTTTGTTTTGTGCCTGAAGCAGTATACCCTGAGAACATAAATGAGATCCTTTATGTCTGAGATGCATTCAGTATGCATATTATCAGCCCTCTGATCCAAAGCACATAACCAATGTCCTTGATTCTATAAATGTACTGAATGCCCTGAGGAACTGTGTGGGTTTGAAACATCTGACAGTTGTTTGTGAGGTGGTGTAGGTTCAAGTACTTTTGTTAGCAGCAAGGGGGGCTGAGGGCACTCTTCCTTCAGGGCTTTCAAATCAATTTTGTCCTTTATTTACCAAAGTTAAGAAAGAAACTTGTTTAAAATGGGGTGTCTCTTCATTAGTTTGATAAGTGCTCCACCATATCTTTCCTTTAGATGAGAGACGCATAGAATAATAACATTAAAAAATATCTGATGTGCAGTTCACTTGAATCTTGGCCCAATGGAAGGCAACAGAAAATTAACCCTCACAACCTTGACTTCAATTTTTCTAAGGTTGCTAGCCAAGGTTTATGCATTCTGAGTTATTTGCTTGTTATTGCAAAGTTTAATACCTAATGCTGAACTTTAAAATTTCCTTAAAGTACTTCTGTAGAAAAGAGGTTACTATCTTTGATTCTATTTTCTTTGATACTACTTTTATTCTGTTATAAAAAGAAGAAATATTTCTGAGAATCTTTTTAAAATCAGTGTTACTTTAATTCCTTCTTTCTTTTAGCAGTATTTCTCTATATCTGTGAAATAATAGTTCACTGACCTAAATCTTGAATCTTCAGTGAGGATGTTTATATAGGTATAATAATATAAGCATTCTTTCTTGTTTCATGAGTGATATATTTTATCCTTGCATAATGCCTTTCTTATTGGTGAGAAAAGGGATTTTCCTGTTCGAGTTAAAATGATGGGACAAAGGAGTATGAGCTGTATCAAAGTGAGTCAGTGCCCCTCACTGGTTGGGGAAACTAACTGGGAAATTATTGATTGAGGGGGAAAAGTGAGAGAGCTTATTAGTCCTGGCTCATCAAGGAACTCATTCATTTGGCTTCTGAAGTGTAAAAATGAGCATTGACTTATCAAGATACTATAATTTAGGTCATATCAAGAAAGAGCAAAAAGGAAGGGCACATACCAGAAAGATCCACTACAGATCTGTTTTGTTCAATTGTTAGTTTACTTTTTCCACTGGTGAGAGAAGAAATGTGTTGCCCAGTCAATTTTTCCATCTCTGTAGAGTTAGGAAAACCAAATAAGGTTTGGTTTCAAATGCTTCAAGTACAAATGCTTCTTGTATTTTATCTCAATGCAGAGAAGGTTTTGACTAGGAAGAAGCTGAGCAAGTATTCCTGTGTTGCCAAATAATTGTCAACCAAATCTAGTAATCATTGTGTCAGATGAACCATGACCAAAGGCCTGACAATTGCTGACTGACCCTTAATTTTGGGAAGAGCCTTTTGATTCAGTAATTAGGTCTTTGCCCAGCTTACATCATAAATCAGCAAGGTATTCTAGCACATCCTGGCCATAGAATATAGAAAAATCATAATCTGTATGATGCCTGTGATGTGGTCTTACAATAATAACACGTGTTATAGTTGACCATTATGTCATATGTCGAATTTGCTAGCAAGCATTGTGGATGTTGCCACATACTGTGCACTGTGTGTGGCACTGAATACCACTTATCCAGACAGTACGGCTTGGAATCTGCACTGCTGCCGGGTTATGATGGGATGGAAATCCTGTGGAGAGCCCAGGCCTGCAGACAACTTGGTAACTGAGATGATGCCAACGCTGAGGTTGTGTGAGAGTTACTACAAAGTCTGTGTTGGGCAGCTGCCAAACTATTCTGGAATGTTTGCAATATGCCTGGCTACACTTCTGTCTAGCAGGCCTGATGTCTGCATCAGAAGGGTTTTCTGAAGATATGTGACAGTACAATACTACCTGCACATTCAGATTAGTTGTAGCTCAACAAATAACAAATAGGCTTTAGTGACTAGTAACATCTGCCTGTATGCATACATCATTTCAAGAAAGTCTCTACTAATACCCATCCCAAGTTGTCTTTTTTACACTCCTGGAAGATTCAGTATGCCCCCTAAAATTACACTTGAGGCCTCTAGCAAGAGTCTCCTCACCATATCAAGCACAGATAATAACTTAGGAAATTTCCTTTGCATGAAATAAGGAAGTGAATCAAAAGTCTTCTATCCAGTTACATTCCTTAGCAAGATTGAAGTTTTTTGGACTGATGCCTATCCTCAGATTTAAATTTTACTGTGGTCACTGAAGACAACTCTTTCAGTTGTGTCTTGTGAATTACAATGAGGTAGTTTATCCCTGACGGTTATTAGTTGTCTATAGAGCTGGAGCTCCCATGTCTGCAAGAATCTGGCAGAAGTATTCATATCAAAGATTGCAACAAGTGTCTTATACCTTCTAAGTTTTAGCACATATATATTTTCATCAGTCAAGGAAATCATGGAGTAGTTTCTAGCAAATCTCTTTTACTGATGAGTTAGTAAAATGAAATTTGATAAATTTTGTTTAAATATTGTAGTATGCTCTGCCACTGAATATTCCTAGTAACAAAAATATTCTTTTTAGTGTACATGATGTTTATATGAATTGTGTTGTTTGATCTTCAGAATAAGTGCATTGAACCATATATGTGACGTATCCATTCAGAGAAAAGAAATATTTCAGTGAATGCAATTTAACTGATTTTTATTATTTATAAGCTTTACATCTATTTTTCCTCATTCTAATTTTGCATATTTTCTTTTCAAGAGCTTCCTTCCTAAATTCTTCTAAGGAAACTATGTCATTTGCTCAAAGTTTATGATTTTTGGACATTTTTTTTCTTCTGTCTTTCTTGGTCAACTTATTGTTTTGTTAAGGACATAAATCATCCCATTGCCAAAGAGTTAGTTTGAATAAGTAAGTAAGTCAGAACAAACTACATTCACATTTTTGAATATCTTAAATATAAAGTATTGCATTTTTATGTTTCTTGCCAAAAGTCACGATAGAGTCATTAAATAAATCCCAAGGAAAGTACTCATTCCACCTTTATGCAGCTATTAAGCACACAAGAGAGAATTTCTCACACTGTAGAAATGTTATCTGCCACTATATTCTTTGAAACTGTCAAAAATTGAAGGCCAAAACAGATTTTCTAAAATCAATGGGAAACTTAAGTAACTAAAGCATAGTTACTATAAATGGAATACCGATTCACACCAGAAATGTGCTGGGATCTTTCATTCACATACTTAAACTAAATTAATGTATGTAGGAAAAATAAAATGGAATTTGCTTATACTACTATGATTTGAAGAATTGGGTTCATGTGTTGCAGTTTTCTCAGAAAGATTTTCATATTCCACTGTACAAATATTTAGAGTAACATTTTCTAATACAGTGTATCATCATATAAATTTATTTAAAATAAACTCCGAATTGGAGATATGTAGGTTTTAAAGAAAACATATAGATATGTTTTTTCTCTTTCTTCCTTTTTTTTTTTATTTTTTTATTTTTATTTTTTATTTTCTTCTGTTGTTCAAAATTAACTTTGAAAGCCATATCACAATTATTGACTTTTGGTATTTTGCTGCTTGATGACTCCACTTGATGGGTACAGTATGACAACAGGTAATAGATACAATAACAGTAAAACAGTCATCATTACTACTGGGACTAGAAACTCCCATCACTGCTTTTTTAGCTTTCCTCAGCTGGAAAGTTTTGACATCTGCTGGTTTGGGACATAGCTGAACAGCTGTCAGCAGTGGGGTAGCTGCTTTCAGCAGCAGTTGGCGGGATGGCAGGGTGCCAGCTTGTACCATCTGTGCGCCTGACATTTCATTCTAATTAACAGTAGGGTTAATTGTTCTGGCAGGCTCAAATGTAGTGTCTAACATTACCCAAGGGAAACATGTACAAGTGCAGGAGTGGCAGGGAGCTGGGGACAACGTTGCTAACAAACCTATTGAGGGAGAATGGTTAACAACTACTGATGATTTTACTAGCTGGCCACGTGCAATAAGGCTGAGGTATTTTTTTATTCTGATGAATTATGCCAAGCCTGTAATGATGTAGAAGAAATCAAGCTTTGAAAGGCTGAGACTGCTGCCTTGGGGCAATTGAGAGAGAACAATTTGCATGTTATTACTGCATATTCATACCTAATTGTGTTAGGCTTTGCTAATAGAGCAGAATGACAGTATGAAAAATCGAGCAACTGCTTTATAGCCAACAAAGCTAGTGTTTTTTCCCTACACTATGAGTGCTGAATGATCATTTAGACATTTAGTTGTTCAATATGACAAGTCTACCATTTGTTAGCTTGACATATAGTAATTTATAAAGGAGTATTCTAATTTTACTTTTAGTTTATTCTCATTTTATACAGTATTCATAGTTGCAGTTTGAATGGGGATATTCATAGCTATTGTGAGTAGATAAAACTATTTTATATGAAGTATTTTTATTGCTTTATGATGCATTAATTTTAATATTTAAATAGCTTTTTCAGGTGTTAATATAGTATAAACCAGAAGCTGATGAGAAATCCCTATTACAATAATGTTGCTACATGCTGATCTAGCTAATGCTTTTACATTCCCATTATGATCTGTATTTCTAAAGGATTAGGTTTGTGGGTTGGTCTATGAAGTTGTCAAGTAGTACCATACCGGATCTATAGATTCTAAATACAAAAATAGCAATATACTCAATTTAGGCTGAATTATGATCTAGCATATAGGTGTAGATACCTCAAAACATCAAATTGATTGTATTTTTGCTTTTTTTTTTTTTTTTTTTTTTCCCAACAACACAGAAATAGCACTGTCTCTTCAGAATTGTACCTCAGCTTAGTTTCACTGCATGACTTACATTTCTGAATTTATACAATCTTATAGACGTGACTAATATTCTAGAAAACATTACTACAGATCATTACCACAGTGCATTAAAATCTTAGTAGCCTCTAAAACTTTTGAAATCAACTAGCTTAATTTTTGGAAAGTCTTGAAAAAATTGGTGGTAATACCAGACGTTATAAAATTCATGAAGAAAGGCCAGAAATAGGATTATCAATAGCTTTTAAGTAGTTCTGAAATCTAAATGACTTGAGCATGTAGGAAACTGAATTTGCACAGTAAACTGTTGTAATGCTTTTGATTTTTTTTTCAGAACTGCTTCTGAATTTTTTCAGAGACATACGTCCTAAATTCTTCTGACTCTTGGTTAATTTGAGAAACAATGGATGACAAAACTTGGACACAACTGAGATAAAGTTTCAAATGCATGCTTTAATTATGCAAAATTAAAAGAAATTTTAAATATGCCAGATTAAGCTTGAGACTCAAAACTTCTTGGTAGTGACTGGGAATTTTTGATGTGTAAGTCTGTTTATACAAATGCCATACTTTCCACATGGTTAATATTTTCCTCTGAGTAGTTCATACTTGGTTTTCTATGTAGTCAGTAGAAACATTTTATACTCCAACTTCTTTGTTTAAATGCAAAATATTTCCAACATATATTGAGGCAATTTCAATAATATTTATTACTGTGATCAGTATTATGTTTTACACAGGTATTTGTGTAAAAGTGCATATCCCGCAGTATGTAGACTTCAGGATGTAATCTTTCAGTAGATCACAACATAATTGAAATGCGCATGATATGTGATTTTTAAAATTATTATAATTTTTTACTTCAAATGTAGGACCTGCCTGCCTAATTTTTTTATTATTATTATTATTTTTTTCCTCCTTTTGTGAGTTGATTCTGATTTATATAGAAATGAAAACAGGAAGACTGATGTTGAGCCTCTTATTGCAGCAAGGAACAATCTGACTGTTAAAGTAGCAGTGACCTCAACAAAGTCTGGTGAAAAAGACCTATCAGTGGATAGATTAATAATTTTAATCTTTTGAATAAACTAAATTAAGTTAATGCTTTATTTCCTTTCAAAACTAAAAGACTCAACTGGTTATATTTACCTGGATATTATGAAGAGTGTCACTGAATATATATGAACATTTTTATAGATCAACATTCTGAAAATGCCTAGAGCTAATGTAATTTATTATGCATGGAAGAAGATGCTAAATATATTGGCCTTCAGCAGAAAATAATAAAATGGTTTGATTAGGTTTAATTTAATTATTGATGTAAGTGAAAATCCTCTATTCCTGCCTTCCCCTATTCCTTCAAAGAAATCTTCCTAGAAGAAGAGCAGTAAAAATCCACTTACCATGTTGCAAAAAAACATGTCAGTCAAGGCTACTAGGAGGTCTTGTCCACTGATTTCCTTAAGTCTTCTCTTTCTTTTGAAGTGTGACAGCTGAACATCAGTTCTTCAACATCTGTACTTTCAGCATATACCTAATCTGGTGCTATCCTGACTTTCTAGTAAGAAACAAAGTAGAACATGTGCCAAGACTTCAGAAGATTGAGAACATAAATTAGCAAGATACAATGAAGATTATGATTAATTTTTCTGTGTCAGGAGTTATCAGAATAGATTATCCTATACTGAGTTATTCTCAGTTTGCAATTTGGATGTATTTGACCCTTCCTTATTCCTTCCTGAAAGTTGTTTTCCTTTCCATCATATGTTTCCTATATCAAATTCCACAAAAAATAGTTATTTTTTGCTATCATTTTCCCTTCAAAGCAAATATTTCCAGCCAACATTGTTTCTATTACTTCCTTTTCTCTTAATCAAGTACACTGGAATTTTAAGTTAATAGGTACTCCATGTGCTTTTCTCTCTGAATTGATTGTTATCAGAGTAATTAGTAATTTTTTTTTTATTATTATTCCATTCAGTAGGTTCCCTTCCTTTTCAGAGCATAGACGCTAGTGCCTTTCAGTCATTTATTCAATTTTTTTTTCATATATTTATTTTCTGTCATAATGAAGATCCATGTTCAGATTGTAATACAATTCCATTTTTAGACAGGAATCATATAAATGTTTTAATAAAATTTAGTTTCTTTTTTGTGCTGTGACTTCACAGTTACAGAAAATATTTGAGGCCTTATACTCTAAGATTTCTTTCTGGATTTGTGTAGTCTTTTTGAAGTACTAGAAAGAAGAGCAAACAGAATGGAATCTTACAACAAATGGACTGGTAGCCACTGATAACAGAATCTTGATTTCTACACACCTTTCTGTGGAAATTTATTCTGTGCTATTTTGCAGTGCATATTCATCTGCATTCCCATTCATTTTTTTTTGCTTTCTCCTACATACTAAATCTTTATTTTTATGCTATGCTGATTTCTAGATATCACTGTACTTATTTCTAGGTACTTATGTAGTCCAATTTACTCTGGAAACTTTTAGACTGTGAAAGAAGTAAACAAGATGCTATCTTAATACTTGGCTTGATTGACAAGACTTCTTGGTTTTGTGGAATTTTTGTTGTTCTGATTAGTGGTGGGTGTAAAAGTAAAACTGTCACTAAGAAATACTATTGTGCATGACGATGGAGTGGGAACACAACAAATACAATAACTGAATATTTTTCTATCTCAATTTTTTTTGCTCATGCAATAACAGCTAAATCTGCATCAACATTGCAGTATTGTAGTATGGAAACATCCTTACTTTGTGGTTGAGGTTGATACATTTTTGACAAATTGAGTGTTGGCATATACATCTTTACTTACTATGTAAAATTGTTTCAGATTTTTTTTGTTAAGAATTTGGTTTGGATGAAGCTTACTGAAAGATAGTTATATTGATTTTGGCTATTTCTGTTCAATGTACTTAGTTGATCTGAAAATGATTTTTGTTATTTAATACCAATAATTTTATTATGTTATAGTTGGATAGTATATTTTGAGTTGGTAATTCCCATAATGGAGAACTGAGGAATTTACTATAAATTGCAAGAGTATTTATTACTAGCTTGATGCCAACATTGTATTTTTATTAATATTTTTAGTAAGTTTTGCAAGGAACATGATACTAAACTATTTAAATTCTGTTGCTAACTAGCAGGGCTTTCTTACTTTCTGTAATATTACAGAATCAGGGTAGTTGATGTGTCCTCAGTGTGCAGTGTAGAGAAGATTCTTGCTCCATCTGCTTTATTTTCCCTATTAAGTAAATATTTGATATCACTGACAGGATTCCTCTGAGCCTCTTCTTCAAGATGAGAACTCTCTGAGCCATTCCTCACAGAAGAGGTGTTCCAGACCCTTTGTCATCTGACGAGACCATTTTCCAATGGTCTTTTTCCATTATGTCCAGATGCCACTTGTACTTGGGAGCCCAGAACTGGACTTGTGGTGAAGCCTTACTAGTGCTGAGCAGAGGAGAAAGATCACCTCCTTTCACCAGCTGGCAGTGTTACTCCTAACAAAGCCCAGGATGCTGTTGTCCTCCTTTGCCACATAAGCACACTGCTTGGTCTTCTCCATGTTGTCACATCTAGTGTGTCCTGTCTATTTCCAGCCAATTGTCCTCTATTCTATACTGATGTGTAGCATGTTCACTGGCCAGTCTAAATTTGTCGAAGGGTTTCATTTGAAACTTTTATGTGTTGAGTGATTATGGGAATGTTTACAAGAGGGTCTGTCTTCTCTGGGAAGCTTCATGCCAATATTAAAAATTATAGTAAGAAGGAAATGCTTTGCAGAATGAAGTATATTTTTTAAATATTTCATTTTCATCAACTATATTTGATCTATGCATGCTATTTTTCATTATTGCTCCATACAAGCTATACTAGTATTTTTTCGTAGTGTCATTTCTTGATGACACTAGTGATAAGCAGAAGTGTATCTTAGCATTCTGTTAACATCTTAATAGAAATTATGTAATGCGCTACAGAGTTCTCATGAATTACGTTACACCTGCACAGTCTAGTCTTTTCCCTTAACTTTCTGACTATCTAGAATAGTAATGTCTCAAACATTTTAATGTTTTTTGTATTTTATACTAAAATTGGCTTTTAGTCTCGGTAATAGAAGAGAATGTTGTTATCAAAGCAAAATTCTCTGATATTTTTCTTGGTTACTTTTCTATTTCTTTGGAAACACTGCAGTGTTTTTAGCCACTTTCTAAATAGCCACTTTCATATCTTATATGTAGTGACTGTTCATTTGTGTTTTTCATAAGCCCAATGGCAGTTTTTTTTTAAATCAAAATTGTTATTTATATTTCTTAACTAAATCTGTAAATCTGCTGTCTGATCCATGACAATTGCTACTGGAAATAAAAAGCATTTTTCATTCCTTACTATTTGAATTATCATAGTACTTTTTGGCCATAGGCCTATAGTAAGCTACTAACATTCTAACATAAAATGAAAAGGTATTTATCTTCAAGGTTTTTGCAATGAAACATTGGACAATGTACTTGAAATAGTCTAGACTAGGAACAGTGGGGAAAATGTGATATTGGTCAATGTGATAAGAATAATCTGGATATACCCCATCTTGGAAATCAGCAGGTTCTAAAAAAGGACTGATAGAAGGCAATCCATTAAACAAGAATCTGAAGGAGAAAAGTATGTTGGTATTTCCAAGTGATTTCTTTCCTGTGTGAGCTCAGGCAATCCCAGATCCTAGGCTGAAAAGGAGATAATATTAAAAGACTTTGCTGTGGTTCTGAATCAGTGATAGATGATTAGCATTCTTCACAATAATCAAGAAAGGAGATAATAAGTAGATATTGGGGGGAAGTTAAGTGCTCAGACTCATCTATGTTATAATAACTGTATAAATAGTAAAATTCTTATAGTTTTGTATTTTCCTTTGTTCTTCATTCACAAATAAAAGCTTAGTTATTTAGAATGGAATGTGCTCTTATAGAATGCAGTCAATAAACTTCTCTTTTATTGCTCACAGCACTGAAGAGCAAATAGTCTAAACTTGCTGAATGGACAGTTTCCAGTAGCACAAATAGTTATACCTATCTTAGCAATCTGAATCTAGAAAGATCCATAAAAGCTGTAATAGATATTAGTGTGTTTTCACCTGCAGAATTACAATGTTTTCATCATCTGCAGACTTTTTCTTCTAAATAAACAGTTAGTGGGCATTAGAAGGGAAGGCTCCCTGCTTACTTTATTCTGACTGGTGTATTCCAAGTCATAAACTGTGGAGACAGGAGAGGATACACAAAATGGCAAAGGACAGATTTCTTTGAGAGTACTTTCCCATCATACTGTAAAACTCACCAAGGTATAAACTGGGCAAGAATTAGGAAAGATGAAAGTAAATGGGGACTCTACCATGATGAATTCTTGTACTGAACAAAGGATCTACTTGTCTTTGTGAAAAAGACCATAAACAAACTTCAGATATGTTGGAAAGAAAGAATCCTAGAGAAGAACATAGAGGGTATTATGAAGTGTGAGAAAAAGTGGAAGGCACTGTTAAGTGCTGTATTTGAACTGAAGGCTGGACAAAAGAACTTCACCCAAAAATAATGCATAACCACTTCAAGATTTTGTGAACTCACAGTAATTTTCTTTCTTTTTTCCTTTTCATTACAAATGATGCAATTAATGGGAATAGTTCCTTCAGAGATTCTTCTGTGAATTTCACAGTTGATGTGAGACATAACAGACAAAGAAATATCTTACGGCTATAAAACCTGTGATAAAGAAAGTCATTTCAAAAATGGAAATAAGAGGTATGTAATTTCCCACATGCTTCTTGGTGGTGTGGTTGTGATAGCGTTGGTTTTCTTTCCTTTCCAGTTTTGTGAAAAAGAATGAATAATCCTGGAATATATTGTTTCCTAGCTGAACACCATCACAAAGCTAAATCAAGCCTTCTATTGTGTCTTTCTGTTACTGGTATTTTTGATTTTTCTTCTCAGATCATTTCCTGCTGTTTTTCTTCTTTTTTTTTTTTTTTTTTCTTTTTGCATATTTATTTAGTAATGGAGAAATATTATCTCCTGTTAGATAACTAGAGCAGTCTTCAGTTGACACAACCAGAAAAATCAAGAAAAAAGGATTTATCATTTCATAATGCAATTAATAGGTAATTGTGAAGATTACATCCTGTGAAGCAGAAGATTTTTGGCATTGTTTTCTGTGTTCACTTTACAAAGTACCTATTCCTATTGTCCTATTGACAAACTCTACAGCTGCTAACAGTCCCTGGAAGTCTTGTAGTTTTAAACAAATGCTCCTGTAATGGAGTTTAGTATTCATTTGAAAATTTCTCGGTTTCTATGAGCAGCTGTAGATCTGAATAAGATTGAAACAAACTTTCAGTTGTTGTTATTTCCTTGCTCATTTTGATGATTAGGATTGAATAGCCTGGTATATAATCTTTCAAAATAAGAAAAAGATGAGTTTATAAGTAAAAGCAGGAATTTCCTTTGAAGTTCTTCATGACATTGTGGAAAAGTTTGAAATAAAGTATTGCCTTTGTCAGAAGTTAATACTGGAATGCAGTTAAAATAAGTGTCCCTGTATGTGGAGAACTGGAATATACATAGGAGACAGTTTTACATTTAAGAGCTTAAAATTAACATAAATGACACAGATAAAATATGGAGAATTAGATACAAAATTAAAGAATGGTGGTTCATCTGTGACAGGCTGGATGCATAATAAGAACATAGGTTTTTTAGCATTGTTAAATAGAAATTATCTATGTCTGTTTAGACCTTAGTGTTACATCTGTGACTTGGTATCATCCTGGTATTCCACTTCCAGAAATATATATATATACACACACGTATATATGTGCAGCTTTTCCACAGGTCCTATAAATGACTGTACACATTATTCACAAAGAAAAACTTTTATGAGATAAGTTTTCTGGTCTTCTTCTGGCTACAAATACCCACATCTGGAATGAATCTAACTTAAATCAAGAAATAAGAATAGATCTGTGTTTTCTCGTATATCTCCATGCATTTCATGGTTAAGCTAAGATTTTGACTGTGCCCATTGTCTTGCTTTTGTCTAATAAGTGTCAGGAAAATAATTTGACATGCTTGTATGAACATTGAATATTTTCCAAGGAACATCAGAAATTTTAAGAATGTATTTTAACTTCTGTATGAATCCAAGAGGGAAATTTCGTGTTAGCACTGTAATAATGTAGAAGAATTTTAATATACTTTCCTGCTTGTACATAGAGTACAGAATTTTAATATTTTTCTTTCCCTGTGATTATCAATAAACGGTTATGAATTCATTATTTTGACACACATATATGTTTTAACATAAATAACCATAATGTAGCTTTGTTTGCATTGCCATCTTGTAAATTACATCTGTTTAAAGAGACTTTCACTAGAGTAGACATCATATTAAAAGGATATAGTTGTCTCTTTTCCCTTTTTTAATTGTCATATCCCTTTATATCTGATTAATGTTCATTTGAATGAATAATTTATAATTCATACAGCTCCTGGCTTATTAATTGTTTACTTTCAGAGAACATAACTGAGTATTAAGGATATGCAAGTTGTCAGTCACAGGGACACTAAATTTAAATATTCCATTGACACATAGAATAGAAGTGGTCAAAGTTAATCGTATATGCATCTTAAATCTGTTACTGCTCTTGTAAGGAAGAGTATCAATAATGATGTTGTGGCTTATTTTTCCTGTTTTTTGTTTGTTTTGTATTGTTTTGACAGAATAGAGGCATTTGATAACTTTTCATATGTCAAATCTTATGATCCTGTGCTGGTTTTGCTCTTCGTTGTTAGTCTTCTCTGCTGTAGGCCCAGCAGAAAGAGAAGTTAATTGAATAAACAGTGCTCATACTTGCTAATAAACAAGATTAAATATGCAAATGTTTAAATGATGAAATTAACCTTAAATTGTAGATAAACCTTTTGCCTTTGGAACTGAAATCGGTCTCGAGATAAGTGTAGATCAAAGGAAAAGAATCTGAATCAAATTGGATCTTTAGATGAGGATACACAGTGGTTCGGCTTCACTTTAGAGTCTATGACATTCACAAGATATCACTTAACTTAGTGAACTTGCTATTTCTCCAAATCTATTTTAGGTAGATGAAGAAGAGAATTCCTTGGCTGAATGTTGTGGTCAACATATGAAAATGAAGCACTTTTGAAAGTTTTTATATTTGGAATTGCTAATAGTAACAACTTCCTTGTACTTCAATTTTACCATTCTACATATGATATGGCTAGCTTCACCTTGTGTTTGTACAGTATGCTATTTTTAGAAAAGTAATTAATAAAAGACAGAAAGTGATTCTAATGATCTTGCATCTTTCCTTTGAAAGAACTAAGTTATTTATTTTTATTAGTATTGTGAAAGAAGTGAAAATAAAATCAGGTAGTCTGCACTTCAATTTCTTTTTTTTTAATCTTGACATTTAAAACTGGGAAGTTATTATATACGATAGAAATCTGGTAAAGAAATATTATCTCCCCACCAGAAGAAACATAATAAAATGCATATGTACTTTTCGTTTTCTCTGCATACAATAGATAGCATGTTCTGTAAGTGGGCAGAAAAGCAAATCCCCACATAATTTGTATTAACCATGCTTGCAGAGCTGCATGCCTAAAATTAAAGAGAAGAAAGAAAAGAAATAATGAAACACATATTCTTTTCTGCTGTATGATATAAGAAGTAGAATACCTTGCATGTCTGCTATCTTTATTTCTCCTATTCCTGTGAGCACTGCAGGAATCTCTCTTTTACAGAAAAGAAAACGGATTGAGAAGGCAAATACCTTTGTGTTACTTGTGGTCTCAAACAGCAGGGGGTCTCCACATGATATGACACCTGAAGACCCTTTACGTTTTGAGTCTATTACCAGACACCTGTCCAACTTCTTTCCCAAGAAGCATCAGGTGTATACAATGGCTAGACTATCAGGAATGATTGGTTCTCTGCGATCATCTTTCATAGCTCTGGCTATGAAGAAGAGGCACAAATTCTTAATAAACTCTTATAGTGTAAGGTTCCCATAGGTCCTAGCATTGTCTCTAAAAGAACTCCAGGGTGCAAGCTCATTACCATATCATCTAATCTCACAGTACTAACATTTTCCCACCTCAGACCCTTATTCTTTGCCAACAAATTCTCCAATTATAAAGTGTTCTATAAAACAAGTAATTGCAGGAGGACATCTCTTGAAGCTACAACATCCTGTAGTCCAAATGTTGCATTCTTTAACCCTTCAATTCACAATGAGAGCAGTCTGTATCACTGGCAGTTACTTACAGTGTATAATAGATCTTTCTCAAACTGAAGACTCTCAGTTGACTGAAACCCTAACTATTGTGATACTGGGGACTAATGAGGCTCTGCTGACTATAACACTACTTATGTTGTCTGAAGTAGGATGAATTCAAAGCCAAAGAATCTCTTAATTTTTTTTTTTTTTTTTTCCAGGAAACTCAAAGCCCTGAAATGGAGTCTGTATCTAAAAAGTGCCTGTTAAATTGGTATCTAGGAGAGTGTGCAGAAAAAAAAGTAAAAATGAATGGAGTACATTTTTGAAGAAAATTGAGGTAATTCTTTTTTGTATAACCCTATACCTTAACTAATGCTAAGCAACTTAAGTGGAGAAATACTAGAAACATTGTGTTCAAGTAAGGATGAGGATATGAAATCTCACAAGTAGCAATCTATAAGTGTTCAGACATTCTTTGTGTATTTTCATACTTTTCAAATGCCTTACAGTGTTAAGTAATATAATGTAGGTTCCTCCTCCCTCTGCAGTTCACTGACATCTAGCACAGAATTAGCACATACGACATCATGGCGTTTTCACAAATGTTTTCTCAGTTACATACTATGTATTCTGAGATGCCAACATATTATTTGTTTGTTATACAAAAATAAGCAGTAGAATAATTCAGAATAGTTTGTGAAGGGAGTTCCAGATAAATATTAAAAAATTATTTGATGAAATTTTTTGAAGGGAGATTAAATAATGTTAAATATAGGACAGTTAAATATAGGAGTAGTCCAAGAAAAATGGAACAGTTCACTAAAACATGGCTGCTCCCTTTAGCTGTCCCCTAATCCCATAAATGGAAGGTGATGAATACAAAAAGGCGTCAATGCAAATGGAACAATCTAGTATTGATAAAAGAGGACCAAACTACATAGGCCAAGAAACAGGAAGACTATTTGCTAGAGCCAAATTGATATGCTTAGCAAATTCAAGCATATTTCTCAATGGAAGGGTAGATTTTGTATAGCAGAAAAGATTAAGGAGCTACACAGTACAGAAAATGGTGGTATTTCATTTCTCATAGTGGGGAAGCATTTGTAAACAGATATGGCTTAGAGAGGCAGTGTACTTTCTTAAAGCATTTGTAGACTACTAGACAAAAACAGATTTGAAGGCAATAATATATAATATTTTATCAGATAAAATTACTGCCAAGTAAGGAAAATGCTAGTTTGACAAATATGTTTCAATACCTTTTGTTCTTGTATAGACACCTTACTTTTTTTTTGTCAAAAGTTGTTCATAAGGATTCTACTTAGGAGAAAAAAAATCATCCAAAATGTAAATTCTTTCCAGCTGAACTGATGTAGTACACAAATGCAAAAAGGCTTCTTTTTTATTTTCATTTTCGTTTTTGGAGCTAACAGTTTCACTAACTAATTGCATTTATGTTGCTTTACAAATACTAACTATATGAAAGAGATTGGCAACTAAAGGGTGGAAAGAACTGTGAGTCCCCCTGGATCTGTCTTGTTCTGTTGTGAACAAACAGTGCTGGACAGAATTGTCCAGGCTGTCCTTTGAGCTTCAGTGTTAACTAACAACTTCTCGTAGTGAAGTCCCTACTGTTTCCAAGTTAATTGGTCCACCTTCACACATTCATACAGAAATCATGCTTTCCTGGAAAGTCAGTTCAAACTACCTGACATTAGACAACATTTTCACAGGGGAAAAAAACAAGGTGTTTTCTTAAAGATCAAGAGACAATAACCTTACAGAAGTGGGCCCTAAAAGTATCATCTTGAAGATTTCCTGTCTGTTTTTGTCCTTGCTATAATGTGAAAGAAAGAATAATTCTCTTGAGTAGCAAAATGTAATTCTTGATAGCAGTTTGTATCTGGCTGTAAGTCAAAGTGTTAGATAACAGGCAAGCTGCATGGATGTCTTGAGTCTGTCACAGCATGGGGTACTAGAGTTGTTTTGTTTTTTACAGGAAAATAAAAAGACAACAGGCTAGAATTCTCAGTTAATGTTCCAGTAAAACAAACAGGAGGTTCCTACTTACTGTTAAGATCATGCACAGCTCTTTGTGAATGCATGACTTGATTTACACAACTTAGGTCAGTGGAGCTTAGATGTAGTAGAAACCTGTACAAATGTGGAAACAAATCAAATATTCAACCGTAACATACAGTCTGAGGACAAAATAAAATCAAGAGTTCTCTTTTCTAGCAAGAACTCACAGTCCTGATGTATGTACTTCTAATCATTACAGAATGCCTACTTGTTTTTCCTTAACAGTTTACAGCTAATACATTTGATTTGTTTATTTACCAAGAGGGAGGTAAAAGTACCTTTCTTTCTTGTTTGTAAGGCTATAGTGGTTGTGATACTTCCTTTAGGTTTTCTCCTGAATAATTATGGTAATTTTTTTTTTTTTCCTGTTTCAATAACGCTATTCAATTTACCTGAGTAATTGCTCTATTAACACTGTTATTTTTAAATCCAGAGGAAATCTGTGGGACCAATGAGGACATATACATTTTCTTCAGAGATACCTATAATACAATATAATTGAAGTCCCTTTTCTGTAGCAGAGTTACAAAAAATGTAGCCTGTCTTATGGGGTTGTCCAGAGGAAAATATAGATGACCAGAAGAAGTATAAAGGGTTTCAGTCTCCCACTTCATGACTTTTTGTTGAGCACACTATGGTGTAGCTTGAAATTCATGGTAAAGAGTTGGAGCTAACCATGGAACTTTATTCAAATGCAGTGGAATTCCTGTAATCATAGAATCACTAATAGAATGACTTGGTTTGGAAGGGATCTTTAAGACCAGACAGCTCCACCCCCTTTCTGTGGTCAGGGGCACCTACCACTAGACCAGCCCAAAGCCCCATCCAATGCAGCCTTGAGTATTTCCAGGGAGCAGGCATGAACAGCTTCTCTGGGCAGAACAGAAAAAAGAAAAATGAATACAAGTGATGTCCATTCTCTTTTTTATTTTATATTTTTATTTTTCATTTTTGCTGAATCAAACAGGAGATAGCCTTGTTCCTGAGTCTGTTCACTTGAGAAAGCATTTGCTCTCTCCACACTTTAAAACTAAATTTATCTGAGATATTTTTCTAAAATGAAATTGGTCTTGGGTCAGTGCTCAGGTATTGTGTGAAATGCTGACCCTGGAAAAAAAAGACAGGAGCGCAGATTTCTTCAGTAACTACAGTTTACAAAGGAAATTGCAACCTTGATTTTGTTCTACCAGTAAGTGAAGGATAAAGAAGCATTAGATGGGTTCCATATATTTTTGTGTGCTCTTCCACATTTTTGAGGTGTCCCACTGCTTAATACTACTACCAAAGTGGAATGAAATTTTTAAGTCTGCATGCTTTTTTTTTTAATTTTTTTTTTCTGTGATATCTTTGCCATAAATAAGAGATTAAATATTTTGTAGAAAACAGTCAAGATATAAAATTCAAAGTTTAAACTAGGGTAGTTTTCAAGTTTCTGAATAGCAGCTGCCTTTCTCATCATAACGTCGTGAATCCATCTGAATGGAGTGTCACTATTACCACTTTTATACCTTTACAAATAGATCCCTTGGTAGCAGATCTGGGTTCTTAAACTCAATGGAAACATGTTTCTGTAGTCTTATAACAGCACTGAAGAATTTTCTAACATCTGCCAGATCCTTTCACCCTCTCTTTGATAAGCTTCTTCCACATTCTTTAATGATTAGAGATAGTTAAAGTGATAGATTTATTCTAAAACTTAAGAGTAAAATAGCTTTCTAGATCTATCATTGTATGTTTGTTTGTTAGATAAATAATTCAATTGTCAATAAATAACTGATTAGTGCTATTTTTTACATAAATTGTGCATAAACTTGTATAACTGAGGAACTAAAAAGTCAGGTTTATTGTAATTAACAATCAATTAAACTTTTGAGAACAGTAAAAAATGATTTTCACTCTGTAAGAGGCTTTTATTTTCTTTCATAAATCAAAGTGATACGGAAGTTGTATCAATTTTTTTTTTTGCCAGTATTTTTAAAAGATGTACCCATTTGTGCACTGAATACTCACACATATGAGTCTGAATACTCGCACACACATCATTCAGATGGGTATCAACCCGGCAGATACAAAAGCAGAAAAAAATGAAAAATACAGTATGAAGTTCAGGTATGTAAACTGTTATAGTAAATGTTCTGTATTACAGTTTTATATGAAAGTGTGACATTTTATAAAAGAAAATTAGATCTGAATTCATCCTTTTTGCACAAAAAGCCCATTTGTTTTCTGATGTTACAATGTGAATTCAAAAGAGTAATTCTCAAAAGAAAACATCAGATTTTGTTGTTCAATTCTATATCAAGATTACTAAGAATATAAATACCAAATGAAGTAACAGCTGAAGGAGACCATTTCCACTTTTTTTTTCCTGATTGTTTTCGGCAATACTTTACCTTTGTGGGTGAGATATATAGGTGAGTTAAAAAATATATATATGTTAAGTACAATGCAGTTAAAATAAGAATATCAGCTCCTGTTTTGGGTCTTTATAAACTAGCTTGACTTTTGGAATTTGTCAGTCTGATTAAAAATTAAAAGTTAAAAACAGTGTTAAATATGTTTGTTGTTTTTTTTTTTCCTAAGCTGTTGTTTTCTTTTTGCTTATGTAGGTGATCTAAAAGTAATGCTGTTAGGTGCTTGTTTAGAATATGTATGAAAAAGGGATGTTTTTTATTCTCATGGAAATCTTCCTGGTAAACAACTGAAAAAATATCAAGAATTTAAAAACCTGAAGTGTATGCTTAACTCTGTTACGTACAGTTCCATCCATGCTCATACATTACAGAGGTAGCTTAATCACCCATAAGAAATTACTAGCTTCTCTGTATGTGAAGCATGACATTTCAATTGCACAGCCAATAAAAGAATTACATGAAGAGGGCTGAAATGATTTACTGTATGGAAAGCCACAAGACCAAGGTTACCATGGTGAACTACCTTTCTGTGCATACAAGGTCAAGTGAGAGTGACCCGTCAGTGGACAACCTTCAGTGATAAAATAGTAATATATTGTACCAACAATGGTTTGTTGAAACTCTTCTTAAATAATTATAAACATTTTAATATTTGGTATTTTGTGTGGCTGAATTTTTAAAATGTGGATAATAATGAATACGGAAATCTCCATTTTATTTTTCAGTAATAGTTTAAAAGCATTAGATGAGCATCTATGTTGAGCAAATTTTTATGAATCATAATTCTTTATTGTACTGTTTTGCAGGCTATGCTCAATGTTGAAAAAATTTGCCAAGGGTTTTCACATATTTAATCTTGTGTTTATGAGATACTAGTTGAGGCTTCTCTTATTTTCTGACTCTGCATTATTATATACTGCAGAATGTTTTCTGTTCCAGTGGGGATGGAGATAGGGAAGTAGGGAGCATTGCAAGTAGTCTGTGTACAAATATTGTCAAATAAAACATATAATTATAATTAAAATGCTCGGAAAGAAGTCTGAAAACTAGCGAGCTCATCTAGTGATTCTCTGAAAAATATTTTGTTGATGCATAAAATGAGAACTATACTAATAAATGTCTCTTGAATTACATATGCTGTAAGAAAATGAAACCCTTTGGGTTATGAATCTTGGATTTAAAGAGGCAGTCATCAAATATTTAAGATGAAAATGCAATAACACATGCTAGCTGTCATGTGCAAGTTTGGTGAATGTTATGACAAGGTTTTTAAAACATTCATAGTTAGAGTATTTTTATAAAAATGTTCATTAATTCAAACAGACATTCATATCTGGCAACCTGCATTACAAGTGAGATTTCTAGATGCATGAAAAATCTTTGTAAAGCCAAGAAAATATGGGTGAAATATATAGCAATCATGTTTAAATTATACATTATAAGGCATACCTATCGGTATGTTGTCATATTATGCATTAAATTTAGTGCATAAATCAGGTTGTTATAATTCTGGTGTCGCCAAAAGGCACAAAATATGACAAACAGGACTAGGCATGTAGATATTATCATACTCAATAATTCAATGAGCATTTGTTTTATGTAAATTAACTTCTCTTAATAGAAATTATACTCATTTATTACACTACTTCTATGTGATAATTAAAAAAAAACTGTCCTTTTTCTGGAGAATTGTTATAAAACTGTGAATAATGCATGTGTTTAATATCTTTATAAACAAGACCTTATCATCAGATTAGTTCTGGAAATGAAAGTGTTATTGATTTCTATAATAATTTCATAATACTGTTTCATTGCAGTGCTGAAACTGCTAATCTCGTTTTTGTGGAGAGCTCTATGCATTTAAAGCTGTGCTTGAACTCTCACATACAGTATATAAACAATATTAATTCGATACAGGCTGCTGTTGTTGAATCCGCTGAAAACATGCCTTTTAAAATATTGAGAATAAAATACAGATACCCTGACCTGCATCTTGTAATACGACGGACACAGCTATCTATTAAAACAGTGTTGTTATGGAGTGGTTTCTTTCAATTTACTCAAGCATGTTGGGTGGTAGTATACCAAAATTCCTAATGATTTTAATCTTAATTATTTCTTGAAAAATATACCAACCTGAGAGACATATAGAACTGTGTTTTTAATAAATCCCAGCAGTGTCTATGATTATGAGATATATCTTATGGAGTATACAATATATTATCTATTTTTTTTTCCACTAAAAAAAATTAAAATTGAAGTCTTATTGTCTAGTTTTAATTCTAGAATATGGAATTTATTTGTTTATTTGTTTATTTATAACTAATTAGTAGGTACAACCTTTCTTAAGACATTGATTTGCTGATCTTGCTAGAACAACAAAAGGCAGAAGTGAGGATGGGCTGGGGATAGATTGAAATCGAGACCTACTTCATGCTGAGGAAAACATTGGTATAAGGGCTATTAACTGAATTAGTGAGCCAAATATTGTAGAATATCAGAGAACCTGTAGATGTCTTGATAAGACTCAACATAAACAGAAGAGGAAATTCTTGAACCTAACATGCTTCCACCCTTCATCACTAGACCCAGCATGGTTCTTCGCAGTAAATAGAATACTGTTCTGTTTTTATTGAAAGTAACTAAATAAGTACTTTAAGGTACCAGGCTTATTTTATATTATATTATATTATATTATATTATATTATATTATATTATATTATATTATATTGCATTATATTGCATTATATTGCATTATATTGCATTATATTATATATTATGGTATTTATATTACTATTTAATTATTAATAATTTAATAATATATTATAACATATATATTATATATATATATATAGTATTACAATATTATATTATCAACTATTCAGTTGATTGTTAGTGTCAGGATGCTGAAGCCACCACTTAGCTCCGTAAAGTGGCAGAAAGCAAAGAAAGCCGTGTTGATTCACACTGAGAAGTGGCAAATGATCCTGAAGTGGGTTTTCCAGCTTCCCTGGAATGTTATGAGAACAAGCTACAGGCCATGCACTCACTAGTGAAAACTCTTCCATTCTTTTTCAGAGCATACCAAGTTGGGAGGTAGTGTCAATCTGCCTGAGGGTAGGGAGGCCCTTCAGAGGGATCTAGATAAGCTGGATTGCTAGGCTGAGGAGAATGGGATGATGTTCAACAAGGCCAAGTGCTGGGTCCTGCACTTTGGCCACAATAACTCCATGCAGTGTTATAGGCTTGAAGATGAGTGGCTGGATGATTGTGAAGAGGAAAGTGACCTGAGGGAGTTGGTTGATATTTGGCTGAACATAAGCTGACAGTGTGCCCAGGTGGCCAAGAGTGCGAATGGCATACTGGCCTGCATTAGAAATAGTGTGACCAGCAGGAGCAGGGAGGTGATCACCCCTCTGTACTCAGCACTGGTGAGGCCGCACCTTGAGTACTGTGTTCAGTTTTGGGCCCCTCACTACAGGAAAGACATTGAGGCCCTGGAGCCTGTCCAGAGAAGGGCAACGAAACTGGTGAGGGGTCTGGAGCACAAGTCCTCTGAGGAGCAGCTGAGGGAGCTGGGATTGTTCAGTCTGGAGAAGGGGGGGCTCAGGGGAGACCTCATTGCACTCTACTGCATCCTGAAGGAGGGCTGTGATGAAGAGGGGTTTGGCCTCTTCTCTCAGGCAACAAACAGGACCCAAGGAATTGGCCACAAGTTGTACCAGAGGAGGTTTAGATTAGACATAAGGAAAAACTTCTTCTCTCAGAGAGTGGTCAGGCACTGGAATGGCCTGCCAAGGGAGATAGTGGAGTTGCCATCCCTGGCAGTGTTCAAGAGGCATCTGGATGAGAAGATACAAGGAATGGTTCAGTGGCTTGTGGTTGCAATGGTAACGGGAGGACGGTTGGACTAGATGATCTTGTAGGTTGTTTCCAACCTTGTGATTATATGATTCTATGATATCATGCAGAGTGACAGGACATTCAATAGGTCAGCACATTAGACAACAAATTGTATGCAGGCCAGATCATGTAATTACTGTTGTTGAACTACTTAAAGACTGACAAACAGTATTTAGTTTTGAATAGCATATAGGGAACGCAAAAGTGGAAACTAAAAATACTAGGTAATGTAACATTTTTATCAATCTCGTGGCCATGGAGAACTGTTAAAATAAGTGTAATTATATTTCATAATCAGAAAGGCATAAGCTAGATGACGTAGTATAAGCTAGATGATGTAGTATTATAACTACAGTGGGAAAGAGTGTCTGAAATATGGAATTCCCTCTGGTAGTCATAAATATGAAGGTAATATCTGTTGTTTACCTGAGATTGAATTAAGGGGAAATTTGTAATAGGTTTTTAAAGAGAAACTGAAAAATTCACTCGAGAAAATGAGCACAATAAAGCAGGCGTACTGAACCTCCAGAAAGATAGTCTGTGTTTTAATGTACTTGGATATTACAACTTTAAATTTTTGTCTCAAATTTCAAGCTCCTTTGCTTACTGAAGGTGTTAGACATTTACTCCAGCCATTTCAGGCATCTGTGTAGATCCCGTAAATCTTCTGGAGATGTTCTCCTTTCTTCATTCAATATGTAACAGGACTTTTCTCCTATCTTTGTTTCTTTGAACTGCACTTTCCCATGATGTCTAATTTGTCCATGTATTTGACACAAGACTAAGAAAATAGAGATGGTTTTCTAATCATTATAAATAAGAGAAGTAAAACATTATTTGAATTCTTGTTAGATTTGATTCAGATATCAGGTTTCCACCTGAAGAACCAAGTATTGTAAAATATATGTATTAAATGTATAGTAAAATTTGAGTCTACTTTGTTAGTGAGATTCTTCAATGTAATTCCATACTTCTTCACTTTAAATTATACAAAAATTTTAAAGAAGTCAGTGAGATCAGATGAAATTTAATGCTAATAGGACATCAAAGTCACTGAGCAGTCTTGTTTTCTTCTTTATACACCAGTTAAGTAAGCAATTTAGATATTTGTATTAATCTGAAAGATGGTGATAATGTAGATAAGATGTGATTTTTTTTGGCCATTGAATCATTTAGAAAAATATACGATAGTGAATTATGAAGGTATATTCACACTGTAAATAATTATCAGCCTACTTTCCATGTTAAGCATTACATATCACTACCTATACTGACTTAATACAATAATATTCAAGACTATGTCTGGTTTCCTAAGAGAGATTCTCAAACATTAAGCAAAACTATGAAAATGAACACTACTCTTCTTTTCCATAAGACAACTCAGACTATATTTCTCTGAAAGGACTGCTGTTTTCAGATCTTCCTTTTCTAATGATTCTTTGACTTGACTTCACTTGAAAAGATATGAAAAGGATGTGGTTTTAGGTTAGTTTTAGGTTTTTCTATTTATTTACTGTTTAATTCACAGTTGTACAGTCAGTGCATTTAATGGTAAAAGCTGTAATTGGTTGATCTGCCAAAATATTTTTTTGTGGATTGCATTTATCCAATTAATAATATCATTTAGATAATCTGAGTATAAGCATCATATAAATTACTAACTAAATGTAAAGGATTAATTCCTCAGTATGACTCTTTTTGATAATTATATTTAATATTTAATATTTAGGTGCATATAAACTCTGTGGGCTGGTGGAAAAGAAACAAAACACAGCAACAGATGGTATACTTTGTTCAGCAGGAGAGAGTATAAGCACAAATCAAAGTAAATGTAAAAGCATAAGAGAACAAAAAGAGCATTCCAAATTGGAAATATAGCCTTACTTCTGTGCTGTGGGCAGTTTTATAACTTTCAAATTCCTACCTGTATGTGGAGAGGAAAGGAAGAAGGACAGTCCCTCTACGCTAAGGACCATGTGCTACCTATTACAAGTACTGGAAGTATGGCAGATCTCCTAACACAAGAGAAAAGCTACTGTTTGAGTTATAAGTGCAGTTTCTAAGTGTAACTTCTAAAGGCATTCTCTCTTTTGTAATCCTTCTCTTTTGTATTTTTGTGATCTGGATATTCTTTTCCTGATTGCAGTGTCTGGTTGTTTTTTTGTTTTGTTTTCTACAGAGCTGCTGAATTGCCACTTCTAATTCATATAGGAGTAATTCTTCATACAGCTTCCAAAGATTTGTCTAAGAGTCCCGAATAAGTATTTCCATATAAATGGATATGCACTAAAGTAAGTTCAGTTGATAGATGTTGCATTCTACACAAATACTTACCATAAGGATCTTTAATTGTGAATGTCATGGTTATTTTCAGTATGTGGGCAAGTTTCTATAAAAAGAGGGAGACAGATAGAAAGGTCCAGATGGAGTTTCTCATTTTGGATTCTGTTCTCTGAAAAACTGCATGTGCAGGTTCATAATTTGACAGTTCAAAACTGCATTATGGATTAGCTAGTGAAGGCTATTGTACAGTGAGCAGCGCAGCCATCTCATTGACCTCCTTGAAGTCCAAGTGTGTAATCTCT
Source organism: Perdix hodgsoniae (assembly GCA_035772895.1). Classification (NCBI taxonomy): domain Eukaryota; kingdom Metazoa; phylum Chordata; class Aves; order Galliformes; family Phasianidae; genus Perdix; species Perdix hodgsoniae. The sequence goes on from JAPSGF010000011.1 coordinate 4,642,899, forward strand.
GTGACACCAATACTGCTGCCAAACTCATGTTTAAATGTTGCAGCAAACCAAGCTCTTGAAAGAGCTGTATTTACAATACAATTGAACACCGAATTTTGCAAAATGTAATTCTATAAATAAATCTAAAGAAAAACAAAACAAACAAACAAAACCCCCACAACACTACAGCAGTACTGGTTCTTTTATTTCTTTGTTTATTTATTTTAGCTCTATATGAACAAAAACTTATTTTGGATGTTAATGAATTAATTATACTTTCACTTAGACTGATTACCTGTATGTGTATCAAGTATTAACTTGATGCATTGTAAAAGGCTTAAGAGATTAAGACTCTGAAATATTTTTAGTAGAAAAAGCTTGATTATGACTAAAATAAAAAAAATCTATGCAAATCTATGCAATAAATTATTTTAAATCCATAAATTAATTGCAGACAATGAGGTAGGATGTGTTGATTACATTGAGAAGACAGAACTCTAGAAAACTGTTTAAATCCAAATATAAACTCAACATCTATCTAAATTTAGATTTTGCATTTTCAAAGAATTGACTTCTATACATGTAGAGGAGGAATTATTTTGCTGACACAAATATCCTGGGTCCTATATCTTTTCAGCTTCTTTTCATTAGTGTAAACTGGCCATGTGATATTATAATAGCAATATGATGAAAACATGCCCTCTAAACATCGTGGTTAAAGGATCTGAATCTTGATATCAATTAATTTTATAAAAGTACTTAACTCTACTTGGAAAAATCTGTGGTTGACTTTTACTTTGCTGAGACTCTTCAGGAAAACAACAACAACACAAAGAACAAGCAGCATTTGGATGATAAAACTTAGAGAAATGCAAATTTCAGATGTAAACAGTTTGAAGCCTTAAATTCAGTAAAAGAAAATTGTGAGATAGCAGTAAGGAAGGGGTTTGTCTGTCAAGTATGGATGTAAAGAAGAGCTGAGGAGAAAGGAAGCATACTAACCTGAAGGAAGTGAAGCTTTGCATACAACCTCAAATGGCTGAAATATATGATATGCTCACATACCTTTTTCACTGTCACATCCTATCTACTCTATGCCCCTTCTTTGTCCAACTTTTCCACACCTTCTCTCCCTACATGTCAGTTTTCCTTAAGCTTATCTTTTACTGTCTGAATTCCTCCTGAATTGCTGCATTTATATATCTGTTTCTGAGACTGTGAGTGCCAGTCGTTTTTCTAGCCTTGTCTTCCACCTCTTGTTTTATTAGTACTTATTTTGCACCTCAGGTGACCTTGTTTTTCATCACATTTTTTCCACTTCAAATGCTTTGGTTGCCCTCACTGCTCACCTTTCTATTCACCATCTATTCATATTCACAACTCCTACTCATATTTGTTCATAACAATAGCAAGGAAAATACTGTCAGTAGAAAGTTCATCAGAAGTCAAGATCAAAATGCCTGGATGTAGTAGAACTGAACTTTTAGAGGTTGTGCTTATTCATGTATTTATGGATTTAGCCAGTTTTGACAGTGTGAGCTTTTTTTATTTTTGTGGACTAAATAAAAATTTAATTTTTACTTCTGTATGAAATCTTTTCTTAGTCTTTTTACTTCTTCTCATCCACCATCAGATTTTATGCTATAAATATTGATAGTAATAATTTTCTGATATCAATTATTTTCATATATTTTCCAGGCTTATAAGCAATGTTTTGCATAAGTTTAGAGTTAATCAGTAATGGACCAATATCCATTTTGTAGACAGGTGTAATTACCAATATTGAAGCAAATAAGTAAACTAGATCCTAGTTCATCTCATGCTAGTTCAACTGGTTTAACTAACATTACAGAAAATACAAATTACAGAAACTAAAAACACATTAATTATCAGAACAGGCTGAAGTATGGTATTCATCCTTGAAGTATTTGAGCTGTTTTCTTTTTCGTCATGTATTTTTTTTTTCATTTTACAAGTTTGTATTTTCTTTGCATATCAGTTAATTCAAGAAAGCATAGATTTTGGAAAGTCCACTTACATTTACATCTCATCCTTTGAATTCATTTTCCTTTCATGGAAAACAAACAAACAAACAAACAAACAAAAAAAACCACAAAAACAACAACAACCCAACAACATTATTTGAATTACACTACTGGTATTGTGTGCTTAAGCAATTCAGATACAGTTACCCCCAGTGACATGCTTACTGCATTCTGAAACACAGAATGACTTTCAGTCCAAGAAACACTTCTGAGACTACTCCTACCAAAACTAAAATGGTCAATTGTTTTCTGCTGGTCCAGTTTTCAGCTTCATTTTTCTTCAAGTCAACTGAGGGATATTTTTGCATTACCAGAAGATGCCATTTCAGTTTACATTTTAAACTCTACTTTGTCCCCAGATGATGCTGTAAAATGAATTGTATTCAGGCAGAGCATTCTCAAGCACAACTGCTTCATTTAACAGCAGCATATAACTATTCAACTCCCAATCCCTGGAGTTCTCCCTTTGCTAACAGTTCTAGTATGAGACTTATACTGCCAAGGTGTTTTAGAGAACACATCTTTTTTAAGCCAATTACCTTTCATTGTGAAATATATGAAATAACATTTTTCTCTATCATTAACAAGATTACTAAGAAGCCTAAAGAATCTGGGAAAAGGATTAAGTTTCCTATTAACTTCCCAGATAAGAAAATAAAGATGAAAGATGGAGCAGAATCTGGCAGAATCACAGAATCATAGGGACTAGACGGAACCTCTATGGGGAGATCGAGTTCAAATCCCCCTGCTACAACAATTTCTCTAATTGTGCAGGGAAGGGTCTATCTGAGATATGAGTATTGCCAGAGAAGAAGATTCCACAACCTCTCTGGGCAGCTTGTTCCAATGCTCTGTCACTCTCAAAGTAAAGAAGTTTTTCCTCATATTTGTATGGAATTTCCTGTGTTCCAGTCTGTGCTCATTGCCCACTGTCATGTTGCTGGGCACTACTGAAAAGGATCTGGCACCATTTTCTTGACAGCCCAAATTTAGATATTTATAAGAATTGTTTGAATCCCTGCTCAGTCTTCTCTTCTCCAGGCCAAGGAGTCCTAGGTCTTTCAGCTTTTCAACATAATAGAGATGTTTCAGACCCCAAATTCTCTTTGTAGCCCTCTGATGGAGGCTTTATAGTTGAAGGAATCTCTGTCTTCATTCTTCAATTTTCCAACCAAATTAATGACACTTAATCTTTTAAGTTCTGTGAACAATATAAGATGAATAGAAAATTCCATACTGATTCAGGTTTCTGCGAAAGTCTATCTTTATAAAAATCAGAATGTGAGAATTCAGACCTGACATACTCTGCACTATGTTTTTAAACAATCATACTTTGTATTTGTATCTTATCTGGAAATTTTCTGTTACAGAAGAGTCCCCTCATCTAGGGAAATCTTGTCAGGAATTTTCTTATAAGGAAGAAAGACATAAAAAGATTACACCAAGTTCTGTGGCAGACAAAAGAACCTTCGGAATTCTGCATCTGTGCCTTACAAGAGCCAGTGTTTTCTCCTGGAGTTGACTGTACTTGTAATGAGGTGTACCTACGTCATTTAGGAAACTCCTAATTTTGTTCTGTTTTATGTACAATCTTAGAATAGCTTGGTTTTGAAGTGACCTTAAAAATGACCTAGTTTGAACTAAAGCAGTTCAAAAGCAGGATTGCCATCCACTAGATCAGGGCCCATACAACCTGGCCTTGTACGTTTCCAGGGATGGGGCATCCACTACTTCTCTGGGCAACTTGTTCCATTGCCATGCTCCCCTTTTGTGTAAAAAATATCCTCCTAACAGCTAAACAAAATTTCTCCTCTTTTAGTTTAAAACCATTTTTCCTCTTCGTATCACTATCAGACTATGTGAAAAGTCAGTCTTCCTACTGTTTATAAGCTTTCTTTTACTGCTGGAGGGCCATAGTGAGATCTGTCTGGAATCCTCTCTTCTCCAAACTGAATAAGCTTGCACTTGGTCTTGTTGAAGCTTTTCAAGTTAGGCCAGGTCCCTTTGGATGGCATCCTTTCTTTTTGTTGTAACAACTTCTCAGTTTAGTATCATCTGCAAACTCATTCCCACTATCTAGGCTGTTAATAAAGATAACTGAAAAGCACTGGTCTCAAGATGGATCCTTGGAGAACTTCAATTATGACAAGCACTCACCTTGGTCATAGAGCCATTGACCACAAGTCTCTGTTTCCATCCAACCAATTCCTTATACACTGAATAGTACACCTTTAAAAACTCTCTCCAACTTAGAGATAAGGATGTTTTATGGGACTATATTGAAGTTTCTGAAAAAGCCTGGTAGACAATGTCAAGGGCACTTTGCCCACTGATGCAATCACTGCATCATAGAAGGTCACCTGACTGGTCAGGTGAAGTCATGCTGTTTCAGATCACCTCCTAGTCCTGGCAAAGCAAAAGGAATAACTTAATTTTGTTGACTGAAGTAGTTGGTTATACCAGGCAGAGATTATACCTACAATTCCAGTAAGAAGCAGTAGTAAATAGCTAGTAAAGAGGTGAAGACAAGATAAAAAAGGATTTGATCAAGAACCTAGCCTCTCTGACAAACTGAAAGCTGATGACAATCATTAATTTTAAAAGTATCAATATCTCTTGACATTATTAATTTTCTTACCATTGTATGGTCTTGTACAGGATCTTGCTTTTCAAAGTGTATTGAGAAATGAGTCCCTCACAAAAACCTTGTAACTTTTCAGTCTGTCTTCCCATTTGTTTGTATTATGAATGCAGTGGTAATTGTATGTCAACGGTTTATGGGCTGGTCCGGCCCAGTTCCGTGACCAGCAGGGCGGAGGGATCTGCGGATCTGCGCCTCTGGGAAAGGGGAAGCAGGGGACCCCAAAATACTTGAAAACAACAGCACTGATCTGAGGTGGAACAAATGATTTTACTAAATATAGTAGAGAGAGAGAGAGAGAGAGAGAGTGTTTGAATTGTATAGACCTCACCACAATGCTGGGGTGAGAAGTGCAGTCCAGTTGAGTGACTGAAGTACAGACGGCGAAGTGCAGATGGCGAAGCGCAGGTGGCGAAGCGCAGATAGCACGGAAGCGCAGACAGCGAAGCGCAGACAGCGAAGAGCAGGCGAAGAAGGAGCATCAGGTGACCTTGCTTGGAGTTATATCCCCTTGCTGACCGCAAAGTCTCCTGGGGAAAACGTAGCTCCTCTCCGACGGACGAACACCCGGCAGACACCAAACCCCACCCCCAAGGCATCACATGATGTTATGGTGTGGAATACTGACAACCAAAAATCATAAAACCATGACATTGTACAAATGTTTAGTTGTCCAAGTTTTTAATATTTTAGAGCTGTTAGAAGAACAAAAAAACTCTGTGTTTGATGGATTGGTATGTTTTGTTGAACTGTATTTTTAGGTTCTGACAGGAAAAAAAAAGAGGAGGAATATGTCAGTTTTTAATTTTATTAATATATTTTTTATTTTATTTATATATATATGTATATATAAACACTATATATATTTATATATATACATATACATAATTTTTGTAAGAAATCCCAAAGTCTAGTGATGCATAAACATGCATTATTATGTAAACTTCTCTTCAGAGTTTAGTTTTACTATCTGTTTTTGCATTGCCCATTTATGGCAGCGTATCATACCATTGTAGGCACCTTTCTTGTTTTTGTAAGAAAGGAGACTACAGTATGTACCTTCCTTCTGTTGGTGTTAAAGGCCACTCATGACTCCTATGTTTCTAAACTTTAGTAGTTTTTCAACTTATATACCTCATAAAAGTGACATTCTTCAGTGACATTTTTTTTGATACCAGAAGAAAGGAAATTAGGAAACCATTCTGGATAGAAAAAAATCAAACTTTTTATCTTCCAGTTCATGCTCACGTTTATTTGTTTGTTTGTTTTCATGTATGCAGTTGTTCTTAGCAGGGATCATTGCCATTTCAAGATATTTCATGTTAGTCTACTTTGATTCTGTTAGTTTTCAGTAAGATATTGACAATAATTACAAACACTGTCATATAAAGATGTCCCTTGATGCCTTCTGAAATGAGTGGTCATTGTGAGTGATGAGTGATCAGCAGTAATACACACTCCTCACATTCACATCTCTGTAGAAGATTAGTTATTTTCCAGCAACAAAATTGTGAAGTTGATGGAGTCACTGATGTGACTTGAAAGTCATTAGCTTCCTTGCTTGTGGAAATGTTCCACTTTGTGAAATGTGATCAGTTTACCTGTTGGCCAACTACCACAATATGTGGGTTGCTCTGAAAGTCATGCCTCCTATATTATTATGTTGGTCTACAATATCAAAGGCAGATATTGGTGGTATGGCAGGAGAGGCTGAACCTTCCCACCAATATTCCATTACATTTTGTTGCCATGGGCAATGGCAGCAAAGGGGCAGTATGATAAAATGACATCTGATATGAAAATGCATACGGAGCAAAGGTAAGTCACTGAATTCCTCCATGTGGACAAAATTACACCCACTGACATTCACCACCACTTACTGGTGGTGAATATTTACTGAATTTACTGAATATTTGTGGAAGCCGAGCAATGAGGTGGAGAGTGATGCACTGTAGTAGTGACAGCAAAATGAAAGAAAGACAAGCCACGCTCTGGATGGCCATGCACAGCAGTCACAACATAAAAAGAAGAGCATCTCATCCATTCAAATTACCAGGTTATGAGCAAGGAATTGTGGACAAACCTGACTATTAGCTTCAATGCCTTGGAAACAATGGTGGCAGTGTTGAAATATTGCAAAGTTTGTGCAGGGTGGGTCCCATAAATGCTTACATGGGAGCAGAAGGAATACCATATGCAAGTTTGTCAAGACCTACTGAATCAATGCAAGGCTGAAAGTGACATTTTTCTGTATTGCATCATTACTGGTGATGAGACATGGTGTCACCACTATGAGCCTAAGTCAAAACAGCTGTGCTAGTTGCATGTGAGTTCCCTATTGAAGAAAAAGTTTGAGATGCAGCTCTCAGCTGGTAAAGTGATGTTCACTGTCTTTTGGGATAAGAAAGGGGTGATCCGTCTGGATTTTCTGGAATTCAGATGAACCATCAAGACTGACAAATACTTCTTGATGCTGACTTAGCTGAAGGCTTGAACTTTCAGAGTCGGGCCAGAGAAGGACAACCTTTCTATTGTAACTTGATAACACCAGGCCTAATAACAGTTTGAAGACCATGTGGCACACTACCAGTCTTGTCTAAATCTATTATCTAGTCCAGATTTAGTGCCTTCTGACTTCCATCTGTTTGGGCTGAAGAAAGATGAACTGTGTAAGCAACATTGTTCTAGCAAAGACACCATCCTAGCAGCTGTGAAACAATGGGTCATCTCTGCTGTTGAAGATCTTTATGGACACAGCTTTCAGGCTATTGTTCATTGCTGGTGAAAATTCATAGCTAATGATGGTGACTATGTTAGTGTTTTGTAGCTGAGAATTTGATCTATCCAGTACTGTTCTTTTGCTCTTTGAATCTGTCATTTCCATGGAAATAAGCAGGAGACATTACCTTTCCTTTAGAAACATTAAGTATGTATAAATTTATTTATTTAACTGTGAAAACCAAAGTAACAAAATGAAAAAAAAGTTGTCTTCAAGAGATCAAATATAAGTGCTTTATTTTAGTATACACATGATTAATTCAAGCATACTCGTTTCTTTAAATTGTGCTTTCATCATTCATAAGCCTCAATACATTTAGGCTAAGTTATCTTCAACCACAGCAGGTCCATTTGCATTATCTAAATTATGCTGTGAGAAAGGTTTGTACAAGTAGCTAAGTACGTACACCTATCAGACATGAATAGCCATCATGGATACATCATTTTTGACTAATATGACTGCCTTCTACATTTGAATGATTGTTTATGTGGACCAGGAAGAGTTGTGTATGAAGTATTTTGAGCAAGACTTTTGGCATCCTTTTTCAGTGTATTTTTTTATTTATAAACTGAAAAAAAAACCCAACCAACCAAACAAAAAAAAAAAACCCAAAAACAAACAAAAAACAGATGGACTGGATGAATGCAATGTTAGATGAATGGCAAATTTTATTTATATTATATATATATATAAAAAATATATTTTATTTATATTTGGACTCAAAGAATAGTAATTAATGGCTCACCATTCAAATGGCAACTAGTCAATACTGCAGTCTTTCTTACTTCTTTTCATCAGTGATCTGGATGATGAGAATGGAGCCTCAGAAAATTTGCACATGAAGCTGAGTTGAAGAGGAAAGCTTAAGTGAGATGCTGGGCAAAAAAGCTTTTGAGAAATTTGAGGATAATGCCAAGAAAATCCTAAGGAATTTCAAAAGGATAAATATGAAATACTGCTCTTCAGACAAAAGAACCCAATCCACTGGTGGAGTCTGGGAACTGACTGTACCAGCTCTGCTTAAAAAAGGCTATACTGAATTTTCACAGCATACTGAATGCTCTATATGGGTAGCATACTGTCACCACAAATAAGGCAAACTGGGTCACACTGGAAGGAGCATGGAGAATATAAGTAAAAGGAATTTAGTATTCCTTTATACTTTGCACTAAATGGGCTGTAATGGGAGTATTTTGTATCAGCAAACAGTTCAATACAGTTGCTGATCCAAAAAGTGTCTATGAAGATTCTAATATGGCTAGAATGCTAAAGCACATGATCTTCGTTGAGAGATTTCAAGAGAGGCGTTGACTTATTCTGAATAAAGGAAGTTTAAAGGGACATTTCATACCTGCCAGTGAAATTTGAAGAAAATCTGGTAGGATGATGAAGATAACTCTAGTGACATTTGGTATGATACAAAGCAAACTCACAAATTCAGTTTCAGTGTACAGATTAGAAAAATCAGAAAAATATCTAAGGAGGGTCCACAAGAAAGTTTGTGTAAAACTGAATTTATAAAACTGAATTTGGGGATCTTCATCCTTGGTTGTTTTTTGTTTTGTTTTGTTTTGTTTTGTTTTGAGATTTTCTATACAATGTCACAGCTGAGCTGATCTATTACTGTTTGTGCTCTGAGTGAGATATCAACTAGATGCCCTCTAGACATTCCTTGCAATTAACACTTCTATGATTCTGTGCCTTCTGTGCCTTGTATTAGTGGGTAGTTGCATACTTTAGTTGTCCTCATACACTAAATTGGGTGGAAAAATGTAGTCAAGGCCTGTGATTACTGTGTTTATTATACATGTAGACATTATAGTATAGGAATGCAATGATTAATTAAATATTTCCTTTTCTTCCCACGAGCATTGGAAGATGCTTACATACGGAGACAAGAATAGCTTCACTATCATAATCCCTAAACAGTAGCAAGAAACATGTTTTGTTATCTTCATTCCCTGGGATCCTTAATAATGTTTGTACAAATTAAAAACTGTTAATAGCAGAATACTGTAATTGATTAGCTTCTGTATGTTTACAGCTCTCTTTAATTGCTTAAAAATGTCATTTGTCAGCTTCATGTTCTATTGACAATGTTATTGATTTATCTGATTTGGGCTTTGTCTTGTCTCTCGTACATAAAACTCACATATGCAGTTCAAATGGGAAATGACTCTATTGATTTCCTTAACTTGAGCCCAAATGCTAAAGATTTTTGGATAAGCTTTCTCATTACTTAAGCCAAAATCAATAAGAGAGAGCATCTTTTAATGAAAGAGCAGTTTGAGCAACATACTTCAGAAATGGGGTCCTGTTCATCCTTTGCTTTACAAATCGATCTCCTTGGTTCCTTAAGTGAGGTCCAATTGGTTGACATTGTGGTTTGTCTTTGTGTGTAAACTTGCAGCTTCAGAAAAGAGAAGATGAGCTACAAAGACAGCAATAGGAAACACTCTGCAACACAGCAAGGATGATCTTCTGACTGAGGTACCTCACTATATATTGTAAAAAATATTGTGTATTTCATTAAAAAACAAACAAACAAATAATAATTTAAAAAAAACATGCATTTCAGTCTTTGTCAGTTATTATTCGTTTGATGTTATCACACTATATTTCATACTCAAATGAGACAAATGTTTAATTCAGGATTATTACCTTTTATTAATTGTTCTGCATAATGAACTATCACTGACAACAACAAACTGGTCATATTACTTTGTTAACTTTTTAATCTGTTCTGGCTTTACTTCAGCTCTAGTCTCAAGAAATTGGACTCACCATCTCCAGGCTGAGCTGTGTAAAATGATAGCAGGTATAAAAAACTGAGAGTTGAAGAGCTACAAAATGAACTGGGTATATCCAGATAGTTATATGGGCAGGCCAAATGTTCATGTACTGTACTAAGATATCATTAACTGCCTTGAACTACATAAATTAAGCTGATTATGCCTTCACTTAATTAACTGAGAATGACCTATTGATGTATAGGCAGAATAAGATAGAGACTACAAGCTGCACTGTACTAAATTTATAGGTTTTCAATTAGTTCTACTACTGACTGAGACTACTTAGAAAATTAGTTTACTTTTTTTGTAGCAGGGTTTAAAATCAGTATGAAAATGTTATTTGTTGGTATACTCTTGAATTATTTGTAAAATGATCCAGGGATAATTGTTTATTCAAGTAAATCTAATTTTTACCTCATGGCTGATTAACAGTTATATGATATTAATCTTTGAAATTTTAATGAATTATTGTAATTGTTGATTATTCATCTCCAGAATGTTTGGCATCTGCAAATACTTCAAAAATGTTATCTAATCAAATTAGTTGCTGAAAAGAATATTTTAATGAAATGCAAGGAAGATGTTCTCCATAATCTGATATTTTTATTATAAACTGAGTTAGAATTTTCTTAGAAAAATGTACATTAGCCTTTCATTCAATTAAGCTCAATTTGAAAAAGTAGTTTCTACATTCCTAAATACCTAGTAGCAATTGTTTTAAATAATTTCACTAACATATTTACAGATTATGTTCAAAGGAAAATGTTGCTTTGTCTAATATAGAGGATTTTATTATGTTAAACTAGATAGTCAATTAGTACCTAGTTACAAATTGACTTCTGCTGCAGACATGCTTTAATAAATCATGCAGTTAGAAACCAGAATGAAAAAAATATATATATACAGCTGTTAATTAGTAACACCATTGCAATGTTGGGGGAGAAGTAATACATCAAAAAATGTTGGAATTTATAACAGAATTTTTGCCTCAAGTTGATGAATCTCTAACTGTGTTTCTTCTAGTGAGGCTCATATATCCATTTTGAAAGAGAGATTATTTCAAATGAAGAAAACTGTAAAACATCACACAAATCATATTGTTTGTTGATATACCAGGTAAAATAAAACATCACGTTTGTTTTATCACAGCCAGTGGAAAAAAGTCCCTCGTCACAGTTGCGCCCTTTAAAAAAGTTTTCTTTAGCTCATTCTTAAGTGTAAATGTTGAGAGGTAATGTTTCTGATCTACAGATTCTACTTGTCTAAGTTTCATTTATATGACTTAAATGAATGTAAAATCTGTTAATCTGTTTTTTTTTGGTTCCTTTTTTTTTTTTATAAAGGATGCACTACATGGAAAGAAAGCTCTGGAACTAAGTTACAATCTTTATTCAAACTGTTCTCTCGAATCTTATAAACCCAGACACCTTATTAAAACAAAAGTATACATAGATTATGATGTATACCTGCGAGGTCTATTTTTTTCTTTTTTTTTTCTTTTTAGATTAGTTTTCAGCTTTTAAAATGGCAGTTATTCTTTCATATGAGTTTTCAATCTTTATACGTGTCTATGATATTCAGTTACCTTATGGCATAGAATTCATTTGAGGATTTCTGTTCAAACCTGCCCTTTATAATTCAGTGATCACCTTATTAAAATATTCCCCGAGGTTTTCCCAGGCTATATTGAAGATGACTACATTGTCTACATATGCAGCACTTACTTTTCCTTCAAATGTGGTCCATAAGCTTTTGATATTTACTGGTCATACACAGAACACATTATAGTAAGTTGATATAGGTCTTTGACTTCACTTCAGTTAGACATACTGGCAGCCCTAACATCTGGAGCCCAGCTGCTGTATGGCTTTGAATATCAGCCAGTGACCAAGACAGCTCTATGTTTTATCCATGTTATTGATTTGTACATTAACCTGTAACTTGTTACTTGCTATGATTTCCATATTTTTTTGTTGTCTTTCTTACTTTTTTTTTTTTGTATTATTGATACACATCTTATGAATTTTATATCTTTCCTAATATCTTTTTGGCTCTCAGTTTTTTTATCTGCACTCTCCATCCAGTTAGTTTATATTCTTATATTCTTTTATTCTTATATTCTTATACCTCAGATCTTTCACTTCTCCACTCTTAGCCCTTCTGCCTTTGCCTGGGCCTAGTTTTAGGCTCTTATTTCTCATTGTCATTTCTAATTATCTTGCTCAGTTTTAAGCCTTTCATCTGCGTCTAAGATCTGTTTCTCTAGTAGGCCTTACTCTACTCTTCATATCCAAGATGGTCAGAAATGACACAATTCTGCCATTCTATTTTTCTTTCCCTTTTTTCATAGATTTTAAGTGGTTTATTCACTTCATCCATCTTGTTTCTTTTTTTTTTTTTTCTACTATTAAAAACTCTTATCCATCCATTCACAGCCTTAAGTCATCCATGATATTTCTTTTCTTAACTTTGTTTACCTTGACAAATCTATGCAAATGCTGGTGACCATAATCTCCTGTCTTTGCTGCTGCTTTACTACCATAATCTCACTTTAAAAACATGTCATATTAGAGTAGTAAGATTTTTTCCTGATCCATCATTTGGACCATGCAATTCTCTTTTTGGCTCATGATGTTCAAATTTTTGCCTTAACTGTCATGTTTGTTTATTTATTTGTTTGTTTTCTTATTTTTTATTTGTTTATTTAATATTTCTACATTAACTGTGTTACTTTCTGTATCACATATTTCAAATTCCCAATTTTTTGAGGTATGTCAGAGTGAAATAGCTATATACATTTGTTTCCATGTTTGCTGGCTGTCTGTATACTTTATTCCATTATAATTCTGAAGCATGGTGTATTCTTTGTGAATACATCTTCTTCTTAGACATGTTGCACTTAGTTCATTCTATGGTGATTAGTACATAAATTGACCAGTCAGTGATTGCTAAATTTTGCTTAATTGGAAGAAAGCTGAAGCATGACCCTCTCCTCTCCTGACAAGAATCCAGATCTTTGTATATTCTTTGACTGTCAAGTTTTATAGCTTATATATTCATGTTGTCATATTTTAATTACAGAGTTTAGTTCTCTCTTCTTCCTATTTATCACATTCACTTATGATTAACTTCAAACTGGATTACATATTAATTAGGTCAGAAATCATGCCTACTTTTGGGATTTTTGTATTCATCCAGCATAAAAGGCTGAACATATACTTAAAAATATAACAACCTACCTATGTCCTTCCAAATAATTATTTTAAATTTTTCAAGAGTTTGTATGGGCATAAGCTCATTTCTAATAGGCAGTCTACATGTTTAATACCATGAATGCTGGCAAATCCATGTCCATTGGCCTCAGTGACAAATAGCAGTTGCTGCTGCTAAAAACTGTACTTTTATAGCTCAGTTTTAACATATAAAAGCTGTCAGAATTCCAGTCATTGTTCTCGAGGGTTCTTTCAGCATCATAGGCAGTCAATGAGAATATGAGGGCGTAGGCTGTCTCACTCTGTGTTCTAGGTTGCAGTTCTTGAAATGTAGATTTATGGAAGAAACACAATAAAGGAACTCAGCTTTCAAGGTTATGGCTCATTACATCAGTTACCTTTTCCTTCATGTTTCTGTTATTTAGGTAGGAGAATAAGGAAATATGAACTAGAAAAATTGTTCCGTAGAAAATTCAACTAAGGAAACTATGCATTCGCGTTAATATTCAGTTGTCTATCCATTTATCTTGCTTTTCCTCAACAGAAAAATATGTTGCCATGTACTCTAACAGCATCTCTGTCTTTCTGAAAATGTTTTGTGGACTTTTGGATGGCTACTCTTCAGCCCAGAGCTTCATCTGCCAGAAAGTACTGTCAGTACACTCGAGGCATTTTTCCTAACCTGCCTTTGGAACAGTTGCTACATCTCTAAGACGAGATGCATATGCACTCTCTATTTCTTTCTGCCTCTTTACTTTACACTTAATTCTCTTCCTTTATTTTTAATATATTTTTGAAGCATTTTTCTTAAAAGAGATAATGCAGGTGTAGCAAAATCTTAACTCTTCTCAGAATAGTGATCTCTTTGCCTGTGAGGTTTGTTCTTAGGTATGCTTCAAATGCTCTCCTAAAATTCTTGATATTCTGGTAGGAAACCTGCCTATAAAAACTTAAATACCTCCTTCTAGTAAAGAGCTGAATAAGATTTCACACCATCACTGAAACTCTGAATTTGCATCTCACCACGTGGGTGTTTTTTTCTGATTACCTACAGAATGCTAACTTGGATTAGGATTTTATGTGAGCAGTGTCCATTGAATACTTGGGCAACTGCATATTCACAGTCTCTCAGTTTGCACTGAAGGCACATTTTGTTAAGAGTACCAAAATGTCATATAATCTAATCTTTCAATTTATATATAATAATAAAAAATGAATAATAAATCAGTGCTTAAAAGATAGTTGAGTCAAGAAAAATATTTTGTTTAATTCTAGAACAACTAATATTTCTTCAGTTTCTTTAGTCTTTTTGCTTTCAGAAATCCAATTTCTCCTGTATAATCATTGTAAGCATTGATTTTCCTCAATTTCTTTGCAGTTACAGTGAGTGAGAGACTAGTTTGGCAAAAATAATTCTGTGAGCATTATGAAATAACCATGTTACAAGTATGGTATGTATTACCAACATTTATAACAAAAACATATTCCACAGGACTTCTGTAATTACAGGAACATTGGAAATGACACTGAAGTTACAGTTAAGAATTGTTATACTCATGCCTTTTTGCTAAACTATTTTTCATAATCATAACTAACAAATGTTTATACTCTGCTAACATACTCAGAATTTTATCATAATACATGTTTTTTTACCCTTATGCTTTCCATAATTGTAGAAATGTATGTATGTGAGAAAAATAATTTTATTCTCTGTTTTGTATTTTTTTTTCTCCAAAATATACTTGTTTTTCAATGTGTTAATATTATTTTTCGTAAATATCAGGATATATAGAGATGTATACATTTTTAAACTGAGAATTTAAATGTTATATGTTTATGTGCAAGAAGTATACATGCAATCATGACGCTCACATTACAAAACCTTTTTTATTCCTTTTTTATAAGCATTCAGTCTAATTTGGTGAGCTCATATAATGTGCTGACAAAATATCACATTACAAAAATGCTGCATGGTATAACTCTAAGAAAAGTAATATGCTGCAAAGGGCCTAAATGTACTGAATGTAAGTAAATTGATTTTGAGTCTTTCCTAAATAAAAACAGGGACTAGATTTTCACTAGTATTCTTCATTAATTAACTTGAGGTATGCTTAGCTTATGTCTTTGCAGAAAAAATGACAGCACTGAAAGGATAGAAGTTAAAATTGCAACCTTAACCAATCGTTGAGTGAAAGGATAAATAAAACTTTTTGAGTTGCTTTGCAAAATTAAAAATACTTCTGGAGTATACTGGTTCTGGATGGGATGGAGTTAATTTTCTTCATAGCATTTAGTATGGTGCTGTGTTTCAGATTGCTGACTTAAGCAGAGTTGATCCTGTTGCTAAACAAGACTTGTGCAGAATCAAATATTTCTGTTTCTTACTCTGCACCTACTGAGAGTAAGCTGAAGGTGGACAAAAGCTTGAGAGATGAGAGAATAAAGAATACCTACCCATATGGCCAGAAGGGATATTCCATGCCTTATAGTGATTTCATTAGTGGTAATATATAAGAGGAGTGATATCCATGGGAGGAAACTATTGCTTGAAGACTGATTGGGCATTGCTGCACTTATGGGAGAGTGGTGAGCAATTAATTGCCTGTGATATGATGACCTTCTTTTTCTTCCTTTTTTTTTTTTTTTTTTTAATCTTAAACCTCACAATCTAATTAACAAGAACCAGACAATTATTTAATCAATAAGAATGCTAAACACATGTGAAACCCTACCCATTGTTTGCACCATAGGTTCTTTCCCCTGGGATGATTCTCAATCCAGAAATTTTCAGTAGCATTTAGGATTGCCAAGGCTTTCCTAGTGGATCATCACAGGTCTTCTTCAGTGGGGTGAAATCTCTTTCTCTCTCCTTCCTCTCCCTTCACTTCTTTCACCCAAATGTTCCACTTTGAATGGACAGTAGCCAGGACAGCATAATTAAGCCATCTGATATGCCAAAACCCTCTGAACTAAGAGAAAAACAAAAATTGCCCTAGCTTTCCAGTCCCCCACCTGAAACAAATAAAGATTTGCATCCAAGGCTTTTGCTGCATAGGCAAATACTTTCACCAGTCTGGAAAAAAGCAAACAAGCAAACATATAAGAGAAAGTATCATCCCTCCCTCGTGTCTGACTGAATGAAAAACTTCAGTGCTTTCACGAAATTTGCCCTAAAATGTTTTACCAAAATAAATAGTTAGCAGATTTCACAACCTCTTCTTAATTGTTGCTAAAACCAAACACTATATTTCAATTCAGCTTATGGATCACTGTAGTTAAATCCAAGCCGCCTTTATTTTTGTTATTATACTGGTTTTCTTTAGTGAATTGAGAAATGTCAGAATCAATCTCATTGGTAGCAATAGCTACTCAAACATGAAGGGGAAAAAAAAGTTTTAAGATAATATAAGAACAAGGCTCAAAAATTACCATCTATTTTTGAAGAAGTTTTAGCACCACGTGAATTGAATGAGATATCATCCGTGTGATTCCATCTTTTTGTGCTTGGTTCTGTTTCTTTTCTACACAAATTATATTCTAAAGTCAATTCACGTATATGATAACAACATAATATTTCTCAGTGGGCTTTTTTAGTTCCTGAATTGATATGAATCAATATGACAGAAGATAAAAACACAGTAACTTCACAGAAATATAAGTGAAACAGGGAACTCAAAACTCTCAAAACTAAGCAAACACAACCTAGAAAATCACACTGTTTTTGTAGCAATGGATACGAAACGGAGCTTGGGAGACTTCAGTGAGAGCTGTGAGCTGTTAGCAAGTTCTTTTGGAAAAGGAATTAGAGAAATGGAACAGGGAAACACTGAAAGTGCTTTAGTCATGCATTACTGTAATTTTGCTTTAAAAAAGTATAAGTAACTTAAAAGAATTTGTTGAGACTGTGTATTAATCTCCTATCTCAGACTATGCTCAAAATGTGAATGTCAATCAAATTTTAGTATATATAGGGGATGGGATAAAATAGGGGGCATGTACTGAACAGTAGATTTTATTTATTGATTTATATGTATTTATTTTAAACGTTTATCATTTATTTCCTTAATGCAAAGTTATCCTTCTTGATAAGAACTAACAATATTAAAAAAGAAATAAATTGAGAAACTACTCAAATGCACTGAATGTGCCCTCACCAAGTTGGCTGATGACCGCAAACTGCGACAGATGTAAATACGCCAGGAGTAAAAGCCACCACACAGAGAGAGCTTAGAAGGATGAAAGATTGGGCCAGTAAGAATTGCGTTCATGAATTCCAGTGGAAAGCAAGCTGAATGTGAGCCACTTGTGTGCCCTCGCAGTAAGGAAGGCAAAATGTCCTGGAATGCATGGACAGGTTGTTGGCTGGTAGCAAGGGATTATTTCATGGAACTTGGTGCTTGTTAGATTACACCTGGACTGTTGTTTACAGTTTTAGTTTCTTTCAATTGAAGATAAAATTTTAAAAGATTGAGAGGAATCTGTGATGGGCTGCCAAAATTTTTACAGTATTGGAGAGCTTGGTATATGAAGAAATGGTGATACTTTTTTGTTAATCCTACAGAAAAGAAAACTTGATGTGACCTAATCGCAGTCTTCTATTGCCTCAAAGGATAAATATATATAGATATATAAATTTAGGATGAATATGTTTATTTGTCTTTTTTTCCAATAAGAATCCCAAAAGACTTTTTAAAAAAATCACAGTAAGTATTTCTACAGTCTATAATAGAAATCAGGGTAACTTTGAATGCTATGATTTTACCAAAATCTTTAATAGTAATGGTTAGACATGTTACAGAGTATTACATTATAAAACACCCACGAGTATAAATATTTACATTATTTTAACTAGCTTTATTAAAATTATAAAAAAAAAAAAACAGAACAAAACAAAACCCTCTAATTGTTATTTGCTGTTTTCACTTTGTGTTAAATTTACTGCAATCTTCATATGACATGAATTTGGAATTTTTACATAACACTGTTCAAAAATTCTTACAGAAAGGAATTATACTGTGACTTTCTAAAACCCATCAGAATAAAGTTTTCCTTTATTTTTTAAAAACAGTATTTTACAGACTGTAATGTGATTGAGGACATTTTTATTTTTTTGGAGCAAGCAAATCACATAAGCATGCGGATATCTGTGGCTGTTTATCAGTTTCATCCAAGGAAGTCTACTACAGATACATGTGAGAAACATGAAATTAAATGCTGGCAACATTTAATTTTTGGGGGGCTAAGTATAGGAAGGTTAAACCTCTTCATTGTGCAAGACACCCTCCTCATTTTAGAATTTTTTTCTTCTATTTCTGAATCATCTGTTTTGAAATATTTTGTCATAAAAGTCTTCCAGACATTTAGCAATTAGAGAATAAAGAGGTTGACAAGGCTATTTTGCCTTTTACATTACCAGTACTAGGTAGCAACAGGCCATGATCTGTTTTCACTAGGAGAAAACTGAAGAAGAAAAACAGAACCTGTTTCCTAGATCAGAAAAAAAAAAAAGAAAAAAAAAGAAAAAAAAAAAGAATGATAGGATGAAAAAATGTTTCTTAAACACAAGTAGACACTGTAGCTACTTTCAGTATGTTTTCAAGGTTTAGGTTTGACAAAAAAACAACAATGGAATTGCAAAAATGAATTCAGGCAACAGTTCTATGTTTGTGTTCCATGATATTAAAGGTGAAGAATCCTGTTTGTAATATATTTGCACTGCTGAAGTGACAAAATGGGGAGAATTGGAGAAAATTTGGAAAACACCAACAGCAGGACAAAGAATGATCAGTAATATAAAGTTGAAAGAAAAGTCTGGAGAGAAAATAATCAGTTTTGTATTTACTGACAGTGATAAAAATAAACTAATGAATGATAGATAAGGAAGAAAGTGAAGTTGTAGGAAAAAGATTGCTGATATTTAGTTCTTAATTTCTTATGAAAATTTGGCATGTGTGATCACAATTTCTATCTCTCCTCTAATGATTTCAATTTATTACATGAAATACAAAACCTCAGCACAGCTATATGGTGGAAACTCAGAATACAACTCTATTTGACAGAAGGGTAGATATTAGATTATCTGATTGTAAGTGAGGCAAATTAAACACAGGGTCCTGTTGATCAGAGGAGGAATGCAGTAGTAGAGAAAACTTTTTAAATTAGTGGAATACACTGAATCAGCTGCTCCTTGGACTATCAGAGGAGAACAATTTTCACTGGTGCAACATCCACCAAGTTGACTCAACAAAGATCCCCTCCTGTCAATGTCATGCAAAAAAAAGTGTAGGACTTATTATGTGATGCCAGGTAAACAATTTTGGTACTGTCTAAAACTTATAATGGAATATGCTGAGAAGGACCAATAGTAGGGAAAAGATCAATTTATAGTAAATAGGAATAGAAGTGGGAAAGTAGAGGGAAAAGAGAATAAAGGAGCACATGGCTGTCAGGCCTAACTAAGCCCTGCACTTTATTACCTGAACATACCCTGTGTCAAACTACCTGGTATGTGGTCCTATTATCAGGCTATCCTGAGCCTTTATGTGAATAGTAGCAGAATCCAAATTGCACTAACCAATTAAGATGAAGAGGTGTGAATGCCAGCTGCTAGAGATTGTTAGAGGTTATGGTCTGTGGGGCTCATGGATCTGAGTGCCAAAAAGTGGTTATACCAGAGTGAAGGGATTAGGAGCACTCACTTTGAGTGCACAAGACTTTATGTGTAGTTTCTACACTTAAAATGAATCTAAACATACTTGTATAGTGTATGTATACTTGCATGTATAGTCTTTTCCATCTCTGAAATTTCATTTTAGACCAAAGATGCACTTCTTTTTGGTCTTGTATTCTTTATCACTTTAAATATTTTTGGTGATTATTGAAATATTTCTTGCTGCAAATATGACCTATCATTTTAGAAATTGACTGACTGAATCTGTATGATTAAATTTACAGTAAATTCACCACAACAGAAGTTAAGTCATGAGAAATTTCATTGGCTAAAATGGCTCAGTGTAAGAATCGTCACTTTTAATAAAATATTACCATGCATTTAAGTACAAAAGGAAGCTCTTTTGCAAACATCCTGTATCGTAGAGCACATTTAAGTTAACATCATTCTATTTTAAGTGTCCAGATGGGAGCAAAAGTAATTTCATTCAAAAACTGAAGCAGCTGCCTTTTAAAAGAAAGCTTGGTTCTAAACAAATGTCTGTTGTATATGGCACTTTCTTATGGAACAAATGTTTTATTTGAGGAATTCCAAAATGAGTGCTCATTTTTAAAAAGAAAAACATCTACTTTGAAAATAGGACACTGACATTTCATCAGAGACACTTGCAATAGACCTGTTGCAAAAAATGAAGCAATGGTCTGTTTGGCAAAGGTTTAGTAATTGGTCAAATTGAACATTTAAAAAATATAATTATTCTTTTTCAATCACTCTTATTTAAAATATGCTGACCACATATTTTTTACAGTAATATAGTGTTAAAGATGATTTTTTTATAAGAGCTATGTTACAGTGAGGAACTGTCGCATGTGTATAGATGTTTCTTCTATGTAATGAATTTTGTTGTACTTTGTAGCTTGTCAGCGTTGGACAAAGGACATTTTCCTTATGAAAGCAGATATGTTTCATTGCCTATTTTGCTTTGTTAAACCTATTAGTTAACTTTATTATTACGCCTATAGGAATATTAACACTGCAATAAAAATCATCTTAATGGTCCTGTTATGCAGACCACATAAACCAAGCACATCTCTTTTCACTGAGGAACATGCTAATTTTTTATTAAGAGATACATTAAACATTGATACACCCAACCTCTGAATGTTCAGAGTTGTCATGGATAGGGGTAGCTGAAGATTTATTAAGCAATATAAAATTAAGCATATACAATAAACTAGATAATAAATGACCTTTTCAGACTGAAGATTGCCACATAGAACAGTTTCTTTTGTTGCACAGTAGAAAAGGATTTGATAAACACATCTATAGAAGTTGGAAATCCTAGAAGGAAAATATTGTCAGAGAAAATCCCAAATCATTACGTGTTAAGAAAATATGTACTATAAAGTCTGTCCTTCAGTAGATAGAAAATCTAAATATGGTAGTTAGACAAACATCTCTTGGCAAGACTTTTTTCATGTGGTATCAGTAGGAATATTGCTAAGGGATGAGATAATAAAACTGACTGGCTGAGATTTTGTTATATATCAGGAAATGCTTATTAAAGATTTATTAAGAAGCTCAATATAAAAAGATTTCTGTGGTGCATATAAAATGTAAGTTAATGGAACAACGAAATACCTTGGTAGAAGTAAATATATATTAAACAGTAAGGAACAGTCTCGAGTGACAGAAAGGTTAACTTCTTTGCAGCATATTTAGATCATTACTTATTCTTATCTCCGTCTTTTCTGTTGATTTAAATACACAGCTGGAAGACTGAAAGATGATTGTTCAAGAGCACAAGCAGCCTTTAGTGGACATTCAGAGTGTGCCTACAGCTGGAGAAGCTCACTGGCGTGACGCCTTTGTTGCTCATAAATCTGATTTCACAGAACTTGAAAAGAAAGTACGTCAAAGATTTAATACAGCTCAGCCACAAAATAGGAGTAACAAAAGATCTCATAACAAAACTATCAAAAGCAACATGCAAAGTATTTTGAAAATGATACTGTGTGTTGAAACATAAATAAATTCTGGTCTTATTTTTGACTGTAGAAACCATGGTAATCAAACAAAAGTAGATTTATAAATGATGGGAAAAAAGCATTAAGTGAAAACATCACTTTTTCTCTGATTAGTTCACTGTAAAAATATCATGCATTTTGTATAGAAGAAGAAGAAGAAGAAGAAGAAGAAAAGAAGAAGAAGAAGAAGAAGAAGAAGAAGAAGAAGAAGAAGAAGAAGAAGAAGAAGAAGAAGAAGAAGAAGAAGAAGAAGAAGAGTGTGTATGATTTTTAAAACCCTATCATTTCACAATAAGATAGTGGCATATTGTATAAGTAATTGCTTGGGTGCACCACTGCTACCCAGAATGCCTTTGGTTAAGGTTGCACAGCAAGGTAATAATTTCATCTTATCTCATAAAAATGGAAATGTCTACTTGCTGCAACCTGACAACAGTTTAGATGGAACAGATGTCTTAAACATAATTAAAATTACCCTCAGTAAGTTCGCAGACGACACCAAATTGGCTGGGAGTGTGGATCTGCCTGGGGGTAGCGAGGCCCTGCAGAGGGATCTGGACAGGCTGGAGAGCTGGGCTGAAGCCAGGGGGATGAGGTTCAACAAGACCAAATGCCGAATCCTGCACTTTGGCCACAACAACCCCAGGCAGCACTATAGGCTTGGGACGGAGTGGCTGGAGGACTGTGTGGAGGAAACGGACCCGGGGGTGTTGATTGATGCTTGGCTGAACATGAGCCGACAGTGTGTCCGGGTGGCCAAGAAGGCTAATGGCATCCTGGCTTGCATCAAAAACAGTGTTACTAGCAGGAATAGGGAGGTAATTGTCCCCCTGTACTCTGCACTGGTGAGGCCGCACCTCGAGTATTGTGTTCAGTTTTGGGCCCCTCACTGCAAGAAAGACATTGAGGCCCTGGAACGTGTTCAGAGGAGGGCTACGAAGCTGGTGAGGGGCCTGGAGCACAGGCCTTATGAGGAACGGCTGAAGGAGCTGGGATTGTTCAGCCTGGAGATGAGGAGGCTCAGGGGAGACCTTATAGCACTCTATAACTTCCTGAAGGGAGGTTGTGGTGAGCTGGGGGTCAGCCTTTTCTCTCGTGTACACAGTGATAGAACTAGAGGCAATGGTTTCAAACTGCGCCAGGGGAGATTCAGGCTGGACATTAGGAAATATTACTTCTCGGAAAGGGTAGTCAGGCATTGGAATGCACTGCCCAAGGAGGTGGTGGAGTCACCGAACATGGATGTGTTCAAGAGACGTTTGGATGTTGTGTTGAGGGATAGGATTTAGCTGGGGAGTATTGGTGATGGTTGGACTGGATGATCTTTTAGGTCTTTTCCAACCTTGATGATTCTGTGATTCTGTGATTCTCTGATTCTGTGAAAATGACTTCATGTTTTAAATTATGTAATGATGTCAACAGAAAATAGAAAAAAAAAAAAGAAAAAATATAATTTTAATGAGTAAAATATACAGAGCTTGTGATTATTAAATTGATGAACACTTCTTTCCAGTACATGTAGTGTGCACCAAGGTTATCATATTCTGGCCATCTGTTTTGCTGAGGAAACAGGGAAAAGGTTTACTCTAATGCACATACATCTCCATGGCCTGAGTTCAATTTTGTCTGCATACAATATGCAAGTAGTATGACCTAGATCACTATGTCTCTAGATTTTCACTTTCTGTAAATAACATCAGTTGTGAAAATGATAAATTCATTAACATTAGTTTTTAGCTTGTAGAAGTGTCACTTCAAAACTTGTGAAAAACTTAATCTATTAAAAAAAAAACATACTTGGAACATTTCTACAGTGTGCAAATACTGTAGCATATTTAGATCATTACATGCAAATACAAGATCCACGGCTACTCACAAGTTGCACATGGGAAAACTTCTGGATGTGCTCTTGGTACACATTCGCAGAAATTGAGTGTCATGACTGAACCATGGTGCAAAGTAGCACTGTGACTGTCAACAATTTCTGCAGTACAAATTGCTTATGTTTTCTCTTGGAACTGATAGCAGTCATTTATTTTAAATTTCTGCTATGTGCTGTTGTACTAAGAAGAAGTGATATCACCTCTTCAGTATGTAGGGAACACACACTGTTTTGTTTTTAGCAAGCGAAACATTTTTATATGATGGTGTTATATAACTGTTTAATATAATGATCACACAATATTTCAGTAGCCTGTAGGCAACTTTGTTGTCCATTGTTATGCATAAGATAGATGAGGATAAAAGAAAAAATAATAAAGTTGATATACTGTGTGAAAATTAGCTGGGTATTTTGTACGTCCAAGTTTATTGGACTGTGCTTCCTTTCAGTATCCTGTTTTACTAAGCAGTACTCTTTTTCTCTGGTCAGCTTTTGGTATGGTAAGAGTCATAGCAACTGAGGAGAAAAACAGTAAATAATTCTTTAAACTGTGATGCAAGAAATCTCAAACATTTTGTATACTTTCAATTCTGCTATGAAATTTATATATAATACTCCATACATATCATAATTCACGATATATTATTATGTGTGAGAACACAGGACTCTGAATGATAAATAATGTGTGGATTATAATTATCTCAATTTTAAAGACTGATTCATGATTTTCCTCTAGTATGTAAGAACATTGTCATATAGCAATGAAATATGGATTTACTGGCAAAGGAATTAATATCTAGTGATGTAGCCAACCAAACAAGTTTTGTCTTGTCTCAAAGAAGGAAACTTAAAAATTTAAACTTAAAAAAGAATAATTTTTAAATTCCTTTTACATGCTGTTGGTTAAAAATGAGGAAGCAGAGGGTCTATGTTTCTGCATTCTGGACAAATGTTACCTACATCTATGGGGGAGAAAATGGTTGCATCTCTACAATGGGGGTGAGATGCTATTGCCAAGCACTGGGTCACAGTATTAATACAGGTATGCTCTCAGTTCTGTGTCCTGCATTTCTCATCTCACTGAAAGGACAAAATTACAGGTCCTTATCCTTCCATAAGCACAAAACAAATCAGATAATATGAATTGCTGAAGGAATCAGAACTGCAAAGCATGATACTAACTGCACTTGCTCCACAATAGACCTGACAGATATCAGTCAAGGTCAAGATATGAATATAAACATTTTTGCTTTTCTGTCTCCTCATCAAGAAGCAAATTGAAGCTATAATTCCTAGCTTTTATATAGTCTTTCTCCTCCCTTTTTTTCATTGTTACACTTCTACCCATTTAAAACCTTTCATCATAAATGTCACAGCTATTATGTATTGCAGACAATGAATGTGAAGAACGATATCAGAAATACCTATACCTCTCTAATACTATGCCTACTGATGGACTTCTCAATTTACTCTTTTGGAGCAGTTTGCTTTAAAAGAAAGGGCAGAATGATGGACCTTCGGCACAGCTTCGGCTAAATTAGTAACTGGGATGAAAAAGAAGCCTATATTTCTAAATTTTTCATTTTTCTTTAACAGTTCTTTTGCCTATGGACAGAACAGCTACAAAATTGTATCAGTGTCAGATGTAATCTCTTTATATTATGATTTTGGAAGTGGACACTCCTTGTAGACTTGGGATATACGGAGGTTATATTTATTTTCATTTTTGTAATTAATTGCAGAGTTCGTGATAAAGATGAAACAGAACAGGATGGAAATTGCTTTGCTCTGGCATCTCAAAATCTTTGTTGTTTTTTTTTTTTTCCCTTACAAAGGCATACAGCAGATTGTAGACAGAGATTTCAGTTACCTTCTCTCATATTTATTAAAACAGTTAACAATCCTTTGAAGCATAAAAACATTTGTTGTGTTGGATGAATTTGAGTGTTTTTCCAAATCCTTTGGTGTGTTTGTTTGTTAGGAAAATAAACTTCTGGACATGCTGTATCTGGAGCACCTCCCCTACAAAGGCAGGCTGAGGGAGCTGGGCTTGTTCAGACTGGAAAAGGGAAAGCTGTGGGGTGACCTCACTGCAGCCTTCCAGTACATAAAAGAAGCCTACAAACAGGAGGGGAGTCAACTCTACATGGATAGATAATGTCAGGACAAGGAGAAATTTTTTAAGCTGAGGGAGGGAAGATTGAGGTTGGATATTAGGGATAGGGTTGGATACCAAGATAGTGGTGAAGTGCTGGAACAGGCTGCCCAGAGAGGTTGTGGATGCCTCACCCCTGGAGGCGTTCAAGTCCAGTTTGAATGGGGCCCTGGGCAGCCTGGTCTAGTATTAGATACAGAGGTTACCACTCTATGGGGTTGGTTGAGGTCCCTTCCAACCCAAGCCATTCTGTGACTCTATGATTCTATGATCTGACTTGCTCAACAAAGGTGATACTTCTGCAAGCCAGTGTTTCCAGACTGAGTCAGCAGCAAGACTGAACACAAGTTCACAATAGGCACTCAGGCCCACATCCATACAATGCATACACATACACATACACATACACATACACATACACATACACATACACATACACATACACATACACATACACATACAGCTGGTCACATAGATCACTGCACACAGGAAACTGCTTTCAAACACAAAAACTGAATGCTTTATCCTGTTTGCTCTGCTCCTGATCAGGATGAAAGCATAAAAACAATAAATGCAGTATGCTTCTCTGGCTCCCTGGTGTTTTCCAAGAATTCTCTTTTGCCTTTTTAAATTTTGGATGTGTGAAATCGAAAGCCTAAACTTTCTGCCAGAGCATTCAGACTGTGGGAGGAAATGTAGCTCATCACGTGAGCTTGTAGAACCTTGGCCTGTTCAGCTGTTATGTGAAGAATACATTCATTCCTTGTTCAGCATAGGCTTCTGTAGATACACCACTTCTTTCAATACTGTTTTTGTTGTTGTTTATTTTGTTTATTAAACTAAGCTTCCATGAGTAAAGTGAGTCCTTGACAGTCAAGTTTAGGATGGCAGATTTTCTGGGGTTCTTCAGGACCAGTTAGTGATTCCTTCTGGAGGGTATATACTTTACAGAAAGAAGAGAGAAGAGCATCTCAGTTTTGTTATTTCTGTTTTGCTTTTTTGATCCATATATATATATATCTATATATATATTTAGTTTCCTTGCATAATTATTTTCTTCAGTAAAATTGAAACAATAAAAATACATTTCATATGTTTCTTCATAGCAAGAGAGTTTGGCTTTGAGCATTACTTCTGCAAGCACTACAATGGAAAAAACTTCTTGGATCTTTTGCTTGAAGAACTTCAACCGCTGATAAGTAATCTTTGTCCTTGTCTACCAGTTTTAGTGTGTTGGAGCTTGTGAAGTTATTTAATTTGGATAAGGTGATTCTACTGCCATTTTTTCTATTTGAGTTGGGCATTTATATAATCAAATATATGGGAATTCCTTTGCAACTCAGATTATCTTTTGATAATTGTTAGTCCACAATAATAAATGATATGCATGTGTATGTAAAAGGTGTTGATATAAAGCGTCATCTCAGAGAATCTTCTCTGAGAACTGGAGTCCAGTGTTTACAGTTCTGAAGTGTGAAGACTTAAAATCATTATTAGTAATATTAAAGGCATATTCTGTGAAGATGAAAAATCTCTAAAAATTGCACAGAATAGTACAAAACAACCACTACATTTCCTAAGTTTTTGTCGTGTAGTTTCACCATATTTCTAAAGTGATGACAGCATAAATGTCAAATATTCCCAGAGTGGTGTAAGCCACTTTTCCTTTACCCAGTGCATTCAAAGAGGACATACATGCAAAAAGAGTGAATTAATTTCATAAGTCATTGATGACAGTGTAACCACTGAGTAGCATAACAAAATAGAGCAACAAGTCAATTATATGTTGTCATCACTAACATGTGAAAATACCTTCTTAATTCTCCCTCCTCCAGTCAGGACCATGTTCTTATTTACAACACAGAAGATTTGCTCTATAATTCAGTGTGTCATTTCAGGGAATTTGTAGAAAGAAAGTAAACAGAGACAGACATTTGATGTTGTCCAGAATGTGAAACAGACCTTTTTCCATTTTACAGGAGCAACACTTCTGTATATGCATTTTCAAATTAGAGGGAATTACAGTAAGAATTAATCTAAAGACAAGGAAAAAAAGACTTCCAGGTCCAGTAGCAGCTGAGTTTCAGTTTCTGCCACCAAGAAACTGGAAACTAGTGGCATCCACAAGTGAATGAAGTTTATGAGGAGCAAACTGTAATTATATTAAATATTTATAGTGTGGTGACTGGATGGCTACAACTGATAATAGAATACAGAACCTTTAACCTCTAAGTGACCAATTTCAGTCTGACCTCGGTCAGTTGTGACTGAAGGTTGCTATCATGTGACAGTTATCGGTGGCCTTTGTGAAATGTGTTGCTAGTCTTAGCCTAACTGCAGGTGAATAGGTGGTGATCTCTATAGGCCAGGATTGAATCATGTCAGCAGGAGAATGCACTGAACATTTATCTGAAACAGCAATGTTTTTACTACCCTGATTCAGATAGCTGAGAATCTGCGAGCAAAATTTTGCCTCCCTGTACATCGATGTAACGTATTGAATCTACATCTAAGTATTACCAGTGTGAAATTTACTGACAGCACACACACGTTTGCTATTTTTCTCTTCACCTATGTGATGTTACATAGTTTAAAATGCCACAAATTTATATGCTAGATTAATTGTTTACAGTAATATGTATATTTAGAGATGTTGTAGGATGGATGAAATATGCAATAGTACAGGAGCACTCAGTTGCCTGGGTAAACATACCTATTTAGAGAACTTCACAATAAATAATTGCTTAAAACTTTTAACCTCCTGCTTTTAGCGCTAAATTGCTCTTTAATATTGGAAAAGTTTTGTTTGTTTTGTTATGTTTTCTTTGTGAAAATGAAAAGAGAATGTTTTTCATACAGTATTTCTTTGCTGGTAAAGTCATATTACAACAACCTTATATTTTTAAGGTTTCCTTCCTACTCAAGTATGGAAGTACTTTGTGAGTTTTAACTATTTTATGTAAACCATTCCTTATCATCAAAGGGTTATCTTCTGACATTGCACAGGGATAGAACTGTACAGTAAATAATGAATTGTGGGATGCAGCCAGGCTTGCAGAAAATAACTATTTGAGGGATGGTGCATGAACAGAAAGCTGTAATTTTGACAGGTGGCAAGGTGTCGTGTCACCAAGCCCTTCTAAAGCCTCATATCTCATACCTATTG
>JAPSGF010000011.1:4674746-4748787 GCA_035772895.1 Perdix hodgsoniae
GGCCATATTTTATTTAACATAATTCAGATAGACTACCATCTAGGATTTTTTGATGAAACTATCAGATTGTGATATATTCTGTAATAATAGTCAGATATAACAGATGCATGTATCTAAGAGTATTTAGAAAATATATTATTTTAATTGTTCTGAAACAAATTGAAAGTGATATCAGAACAGCTTATTGCGTATTGATTCAGTATTTGCTTATTTTAGCTTTTTTTTTTTAAGACAAAATAATGCATACACTAAAATTAAATTAAACCATTCCGCAAATGGATGAATACTAAAGAAACATAGGCTCTCATTTTCTTCAGAGACATTGAATAATGATACTTTCACTCTTCATATTTATGAATTACAGTATAGTATACACACTGGCAGCATATGGAGGTTGAATCATTTTCTGCACAGCTGTGCCCTGATATTGCTGTCGACAGATATGCATTTAAAAAATAAAAATAAAAAAATTAGTATTTCAGCTCTTAAGGCTATACAGAATATCTTTTCAGTTTTTATTGAAAACATGTATATTTCATGATTTATTTTTTTTCCATATGCTATAGAAGCATAAGGTGATACGGTACCATTTATCTGAAATGTAGTTAGTATAGCTTTTAAGTAAATTTTGAATGGAAGAAGGAAATATTTCATATGCAAAACCTAGCTAACACAGCACCCGAGCTCCTACCTTCATGCATATTCCTATAGAGGAAATGTGAGACATGGGCAAATACGTATTTGTCGAATGTTTCAGCAACACAGGTTAGTGAAAATTATAAACATAATGTATGCTCATTCCAGCCTGATAATATTCTTCTGAGCTTTTGTGGAGATGCTTGCTGTAAATTTTTCTGTCTCATGAAGCCATGAGCTGAATTCATTTTGTATTTGGTGCATTCTCACAAGTTACAAGTTGGCAGACACCAGATGGTGCTAGGGAGGCAACTGTCAAAAATCTACAAAAACTTAAGTCAAACCGAAGTTATACAGAATTTGAGGTTTTGCTGTTGAGTAGGTGTCTATTGCTGGGTAGGCAGATCTTCCTTTCATCATAACAATTAATATCCTTGCAAGTACATTTTCTCAGGCTATTTGTCTCTTTTCGATACAACATTTATTTTTCAGTTGTTTCAGTGCAGCCTAACTAGAACAAAACATATAAATAAAAATATTCCATATCATTTCTTGTAAGATCACAATCCATCTGAGATGAACATATTCTAAAAAATATCAAGTTATCAGATTTACTTCCTTCTCTTGAGAATAGGAATGTTTTCACTCACTATATGCTGCAGTTATCTGTACCACAAGACTTTTTGACCTGTAGTACATGATTACATTTGAGACTTGATTTTGTAGTTCCCCCATAGACTCTTCATTGCAATTTGGGTTTTCTGATACTAGAAACAACTCCAGCACCATCTGGTTGTAAAGTAATACTCTCTGAATAAGGGACTAATGGAAGGTTTTTTGTGTACCTTCTTTTTTATCCTCGTGTGTATCTTCTCTGAAAGTCTGTGCATGCCATGGAGAATATTTTCATGGAGACAGCTGAGAAGAGCTTTCATAAAAGAAAATCACCATTCTTGTGTCTTTGTTCTCATTTGATATCTGGGATGTTAAATTCATGCTGTGGATGTTGATTCCAGTATCATCAAGATGGTATCTGTGGTACATATCACCTATTTTCAGAATGATAATTTCAGCATACCAGAAGAATCCAGTTAATAAGTAACATATATTAAGGTCTTCATACCACAGAAAGTGGATGAAGTAGTACTGTAACTTTTGTGAGTCAGTGGCAGTCTGTGAACAATCTTTTTAGGACTAGACATCTAAACTTAATCACATTACATGTGGAATGTCTGACAGTGCTGGGAATGACAGTAGTTATCCATACATTCCAGACTCAGGGAACTGATATATCACCATATGGACTTAATTTAAACAGACACTCAAGTAATCGTGTTTTACATTAATAAACAGCCAGTACCTGAGAACAGCTTCCTGTATGCGGAATCCTTGTAAATATGACAGGAAGCTGTACTGTACAAGTCATCCTTGTTTTGTTCTATTAAAAAGTCAGCACTTTCTAATGGAAACCACATGGTGCTATGGTTATTTTATTATTTTAAGCACAGAAATGAAGTACAATATGGGCTGAACAGCTTTTCATACAAGTATGTCTGAGAACAAGAAGACTGTGACTTAAACAAAATTGAATCCTACAGAA
This sequence comes from Perdix hodgsoniae, assembly GCA_035772895.1. Lineage (NCBI taxonomy): Eukaryota > Metazoa > Chordata > Aves > Galliformes > Phasianidae > Perdix > Perdix hodgsoniae. Next base: position 4,676,983 of record JAPSGF010000011.1, read on the forward strand.
TCATTGGATGATGGGAAAATTCAAATGAAATGGATGTCAGGTCTCTTCTCCAGCCTCCTGCTCAAAGCTCTCTCAGCTACAAGGAAAGACCAACTTTTTCAGGGTTTTACTTAGCCTAATACAACCTCTTCCAGTACTTGATCCTCCTCATGAAAATTCTCTGGTCCAAAGTTGTCTTGTTCTAAATAATGCCTGTTGTTATAGAAAGAAACTTCAGGAAGTCCATCCCCAGGCTGTACCAATACAAGGGTTTCTTTCATTCTAGGTATAGGACTTAGCCTTTTATCTTGTTAAATATCATAACGTTGATGTCCATTCCGTTAGCCTGTTCAGATCCCTTCCTAAATCGCTACTCTCAATTCTACTGACTTGTCCTCTCAGTTTGGTGTCACCAAGAAACTTGAGAGTGCTTTGTAAAAGTTGTGGTAAATGACATCTTTGGTATTATACAGTGATTGCGTAAGGGACTGGCAAGATATCTTTGCTATACATTTGAAGACAAATATAAAACTCCAAGAACAGATTTATACAGAGATTTAGATTTAGACTTTAGATGGTTTAGATTTAGATAGATTTAGACTTTAGATGGTTCAGAGTTTATTATTAAAAATGGACACATGAATAAAGATGAACATGGGAGGGTTCCAAAGGTGACAATCATGAAGGACAAGTAATTAAAGGAATAAATGCCTGACACCTGATAGATGTAAATGATTTATATACCTTTAGAGTCTTCTGAATTTATACTAGTGAGATTAATTTCTAAATTCACTTCTGAATTTGGGAGTCTGCCTGTAGTAATTAACATATAGGGAATGTATGTGTAAAGACACAAAACAATTAATAGAAGTGAGAGTGATTTTTCTCATTATTAAGTAGATACTTTTGTCAGCTTACTAGCTGTCCAGATCATTTAAGTTCAATTTACTGGCTTGGTCTCCAGTGGCTATGAAACTGAGATATCTAATTCACATGCTGATACCTAAATGAGAAGTATAAAATAAAGAATGTTAAATAAAAAAATAAACAAACAAACAAACAAACAAACAAATAAATAATGTGCTTAAGTTACATACTTTAGCAGATTGAGCAGATGGATTTTAACAGACTAATTCAGATCATAAATTAATTTGCTACTGGCCCACTTGTCAGTGTGTTGAAAACAGTAGTGTGTGTACTACTGACCAAAAAATTAACACTATCATCTTCCCCCCTCCACACCCCCACCAGGTGTTTGTTTGCTTTTCAGTTTAACAACAACATAGGTGTTTTCCATTGAAATTAAAAAGTGGAGTATACAATACACTGTACCAAGGTGGGTAACACTTGCCCAGATATTTGAACATTGAGGAAATTATAAAAAATATTGATTTATTGCACTTCAAAAAGATTTAGGAATATTTGCTCAAGAGATTTTATTAGAGCTAACTAATTTTCAGTGTTAATCACACAATAATTAAAGATACATATGACTTCCAGGCATGATCTGTTAACTTAAGGTCCTTTTAAAAAATGTCGTTCCCCAAGCCATGTTAGAAAGATGAAGGACTGCATGAATCAAAGATTCATAAGCCTAGTTATAGAGTGTCATCAGAAAATTAAAGACAGAATAAAAGATTATCTGTGATGGTTCAGAAGGAAAAGCAATGAAAGGAAGTGCAAACAGGGCTATATCAAGTTTATCTCTTCTTTTTATTTGATGGCAGCAGACATTTTGCCTCTACTCCACCACAGTGTATGATGTAGACTTAGCAGCGCACTTCTTCCTACTAGAAGTAAATAAACAAAACTCCTTTTGTTGGTATAAGAGTACTTCATTTGGGGGATGTACACATCAAAGGGTTCTTCAGAGTTGTGAAGAAAATGTTTTGTTTTGTTAATATTTTATTGTTATTATATTTTATTTTTTATTTAAATAAATAAATGTAATGCATCTGACATTGTCAGAATCCTAATTGTAATTTCTGTGCTGAACTAAATAGTAAGCCATCACACCAAACATAAAATACATAATATATAAATATTTTTCCTAGTATCTTCATTGAACTATGTCACATAATTATGAGGGAAAAAAAAAACCAAAAAGTTCCCACAGTTTGGATCCAGTTTCTGAGATTTTTTTTTATTATTTATTTATTTTTTTTTTTATTTTTTTGAAGGGAGAGATAGAGAGAGAAAACCTGGTGAAATACCAAAGTCTCTGTGAACAGTTGGAATTTATGTGAGTGTGATGATGAAGCTGGATGATGTCACTGTAAGGCTGTCATCTAACCTGTTCAAAACACTGAGTTTTGGAAGCGGTTCCAAATGACTAAAAAAAAAAAGCAAACATCACACTCATCATCAAGGAAAGCAAGAAGGAAGGTTCAGATGACTACAAATTTATTGAACTCACCTCACTATCCTAGGCAGGTAGTGGAGCAAATCCTCCTGGAAGATGTTTTCAAAGACACGAATCACAAAAAGGTAGCAGCCAACAGGATTTTAGCCTGCTTAACCATGACATATCAGCTTTCTACAATGAGGGTAGTGCTGTGAACAAAAAGAGGCCAATGGATGTTGTATACCTAGATATTCACAAGGTCTTTGACACACACAGCATCACCAAATTGGTAAGATACATGCTGAATACATGGATAATAAAGTGGGTGGAAAATTTGCTGGTCTGCCAAGTTCAAAAAGCTACAATGGAGGATGATTTGTTGGATAAGAAGCTGGATGTCAGCTAGCAGTGTGTGCTTGCAGCCCCAAAGGCCAACTGTGTTCTGAGCTGCATTATAGCATCTGGGCTGCTGGGCTGGGTGGCCAGCAGGGAGAGGGAGGTGATTGTCCCCCTCTACTAGGCTCTTGTGAGTTAATACTCCAGTTCAAGGCACCTGTCCCAGAAGAGAAGAAGAACTACATACCCCAGAGGACTTTGTGTTCAGAGAGGAGATAAAATCCCTGGCAAAGTCACTGGGCCAGGCTTTTCTCCCTTCTCCTTGACCCAACTGCATGTCTTGCCTCAGCATTAGAGTAAGGCCTTCACTTTTCGGTCGCCCTCTCATTATATTTGGTTTATTAGCTGCAATTCTAATTATATGACGTATATATATATATATATATATATAATGATTTAGAGGAGAGTTTTTAGAGTTAGGGTAGTATGGTTAGGTCGTGGTTGAACTCGATGATCTTTACGGTCTTTTCCAACATGAGCGATTCTATGATGCTATTATTCTACATTGCGGTATATTGTATTATAGTGTGTTATCTTGCATTCTGATATCTTATTTAGTAAATCAGTTTGTTTCTACTCAGATCATTGCTGCTATTTTGTTTTAGGCCCATCTCTGTCCCCTTTTTCCCTTATCCCTTTCTGGCCCCGCTAGTCACAGAACTGAGCTAAATCAACCCATAGATCATTGACAGTAGGATACTGACACAGTGGAGACAGATACCTTTTAGAAACACACAGTAATAGGATTGGAGAAAATGAATACAAGTTAGAATATAGAAGTGACAACTAGATATAGAGGAAAACCCCTTTTTTTTATTTTTTTTATTTTTTTTTTTAAACAATGAAAATGTTCAAGCCATGGAAGAAGTTGCATTGAGAGTTTGAGGAATTTCCATCCATAAAGATGCTTCACATTCAAATGTAAATAAACCAAAGTAATCTGCTGTAAATAGAGGGGATCAGATGTCCCTTCCAACCTATATTATTCTATGGTTCTCTTATTCTGTGAATTTGGTCTTGTTTTTTAGCACTTTTTATTCTTTATATAAGTAATTCAATGTGGAAGCTGGCAGGAGATGACAAGATACTTGATATCATAATATGCCAAGAGATGCACCATCTTGTCAAATTGGTAGAGCTATAAAAGCTGTTCCAAGTGTACGAAAAAAAATGTTTTTGAACAGTTGATGCAAAACGATGATTTACACTGAACACATTCAAACTAAGGCAGAATTTCTCTTCCAAAATAGTCATCTTAATTTAGTTAATTTAATTTTTATTCTTCTCCTCTTTACTTGGAAACTTCTGTACCTTTTATCTTTAACTGGATGTTTTCCTCTGCTTCTCTGCAACTTATCCATAGTTATACATGCCTGCTCAAAGGCAGGCATAAGTCAGTAAGTTGAAAGTCTTTCCGTAATTCTTATACATTCTCCTTTCATCTGTCACAATCTACAAGTCCTCTCAGCCATGGAAAGCAGTAGATACAATAAAGTGTATTGCTGCCAATTAAATACTATGAAAGCAGAAACACATCTTTCAATTACTTTGACATTTTGCAATTCCATTTTGTGTTTCATTGCAAAATCTTTCCCGGAAACTTACTCTCCCTCTTGGAATTCCTAAGAGATATTCCTCCTATTCTCTGCTCCCAGGCTGTGACTTAAGCATAGGTGTGTTCTGAGAGGGGTGGAGCCTGCCCATAAAGGTTGTCCTGGCAATCTGTGGGACAATCTGTGGCACCCAAAGACAATGCAAGCAACAGCATAACATATTTAACATGTCAAAAAACTTTATTACAAGGTCAATCTAGCAGTGAGTACAGCTGTAAGAGTGCAGTAGCAGCTATAGTATGTTAAAACCCAGATTCAGAAGAGAAAAAGTATCTCCTATAAAGAGAAAGGGAAGAGATAAGCAGGATAACAGTCACAATATTTGGTGTCTTTGGACATCTGGAATCATTTTGGACATTGTGCCTTTATTGTTTGTCCTTGAAGCACAGTTTGAGAAGACAGTAACGCATGTGGATGCGAGTGTAGAATGTTTGAGTTTGCATACCTGTCCTCTCCAGCACTGCTGTTGTTGATATGTTAGCTCAGTCCAGACTGAGACCACATAGCATTATGGATGTTGAAATTGTACTGATGTCTAAAATAGATCAGGTTGCTTCAGAGACAGTCTGAACTTTGAAGACAATACACTTTCCTTTCCTCAGTCACTGCCACACTACATTACCTTATAACAATATGTCTATTTCTCACAGAGAAAATGGGCGATAAGAAAAGTAATTTACCTTAATAGCACCTGTTAAGATGAATTAGTTAATGCTGTGGAACCTCCTTTCTGTAGAGGCCCACCATATAACATAGGGTGACAAGAGAGGCATGCACAAATTAGAGAAAGGATCTCCATGTGTAAACTAGACATTGTCCTTATCCATGAAGAAAGAAAGAACTGTCTTAAATTGTCTGAGATTTCAGTTTCCCCAGTTAGATCTCCATTTGGAAGACTAATGCTGTAATAATACTTGGTACTCATTTGGAAATTTAGATGAGACATTTGTGTTTCTTAAGTAGTTTTGCATTAAATTTAAGCTATCTCATAAATAAATGATGACTTAAAAAAATCTGTCTACATTTCATCTTATTATAGAAAGAATGGCTATTATAGAAAGAAAAACCCCAGAGAGTTACTGCATCAGTCCTTCAATATGTATATGATATTATTACATGCTTTAACCATTCTAGCCTTTAATAAATCGATTGGGCTGTTCCTTGGCCTCAGAAATATTATATTATATATTTTTTATTCATTTTGAGTTTTGAATGCATTTGTGTACATGTGAGCATGTGTGCATATAAATATTTAAATATCTATACACCTGTATGCATAATTATATATATTGTATGTATGTAAATTCTTATGTGTGTACAGCTATGAACATCCAAGTATATAAATTTTGTTTTCAGAATTTATTACATTGCTATAGTGAAATGTGTTTTCTGGATAAGCCTGCAGCAGCCTGTTTGGGATGCTGTACTCCTCACAGCAGTTGACTAAGCTGCACTGACTACCAATATCAGCCAGACTGCATCTAGCTCAAGTCTGACTGAGCTATCAGTGTAGGCATATTGATAGCTTCTCTCTACTTCATTTCCTGTCTGTAAGGTGAAAGGATAGCTGAGTAGATAAACATGTCAAAGACTATAAGGCAAATACTGAAATACATACTAACATAATGAGACCAGGTAATACATGCAGCTAAACACAAGAGACTCACAAAGCTATGATGCATCCTGTTTTCTTTAAAATAAATAAATATAAGAATCTAAAAATCTAAATCCTAAGCAAACAAAAAAGAAACAAACAAACCACTTATTAAACATCTTCTGAGAGAGTCTGATTCAGCAAAGCAATTAAGCATGAGCTTAACTTGAAGTCAATAGCACTTAACCACTTCTCTATAACTAATTATGTGCTTAAATGGTTTGCTGAATTTGTAATTTAATATAAATGCATATGAAGTGAGGCATTTTAGCTTTTTTTTTTCCCCCAAAAAAATGAAACCAGAAGAAGAGATTGTTTGACCTCTTAGTTTCCAATTGGTTTCTTTACATTTAGATTTTGCAACTGAGAACCAAAAGCCTGCTTAAAAATACTAAGTTCTTTAAAAATCAGATAGATATCAAGCATTTTTCAAATCCTTTCCTGAAACACTGACTTACACCTTGTATGTGTAGATTGCTTCTATTTGTATTTTGCTAGAGTAAATATTTCTCATTGTAATTGTATTAGACACTAAATAAATTTTCCACTTATTCACTTGTAAACTCTGTTTTCATTGCTCTGAAAATAGTAAATGCAGAATTCACATGTAAATACAGGCTTTCTTATACTGTTTATCTAAAAGTCTCTTGTCATTCTTGTTATATTAGAAGAAGAAAAACCCCAGTAAGATTCCTAAAAAGAAGAGCTTGCAGCAAGACTACATGCACTGTAATGTTACAAAAATAGATGTTTGCATTTTTCTAACTGTACAAAAGTAAATATACAGACAAAGGAGATAGATACAAATGGAATAGAATAGCTTTCCAGATCATCTTGCCACCGGTAATACAAGAACTCTATGAAGGTTACATTACTAAGATCTACCATATCGATTCCAAGACACTCTATCATATCTGAAAAGTTGTGGCTGTCAGGTAAAGTCAGTTATTTCCTTACAAATATGTTTTTTCCTCATGCTGAAATATACCTAGAACACTGTAAAATTATCTCTAGAGTCGCTTTACAACTTTTGATAACTCCTGTCTTCAGATTTTTTCTTTTTTTTCTCCCTATTTAGTATTGAAATGCTTTTCCTGTAATTGCTCACATATTTTTTCCTGATGTTGACTTCAAGATATTGTAGTAATCATTTAATCACTTCAACACATTGTATGCCTACTGCATGATTAAATTGATATAGTTTACACATGTGTTACTTTTACACAAATCACTGACTCATAAAACAAAAATAAATACAGTAGTCTAATTGAATCTCTTCTGATTTCATATTATATGAAAATCTCAATTTCAAAATAAGGTCAGAATTTCTCAATGTTAATTTTATGTAGCAGTTTCTAAGAATTACATTGTAGATAATCTTAACTGACAGGAAAAACAGTAAAACAAGAGAAGTATCTCTTACACTGTTCACATAGATAACTCGATTTCCTGGTTCTGGGCAAATTTGCTTGTCACTGTCATTATGATATGGCTCTAATTTCTTAGCAAGAGATTTGCTGAAACCAAAAAATATCTCAACATCTTTTTCTGACTGCAGTACAGGCACTGCTTGACCTGGTGCTCAGCAATGCAGGTGAGCTCATTAAGACTGGAGGCAGACTGGACTGGACTGAAAATGCTCTGGTTGAGTTTGTGGTCTCAAGAAATACAGGACTGTCAAAGAGAAAACTCAGGACTCTGAATTTCAGAAGAGTAATCCTCTTTCTGTTTAAGGAATTATTGGATAAACACTCCTGGGAAACTGACCTTAGGAGCTGGCGTCTCTTTAAGAATGCCATTCTGAGCACAAGCGCTTTCCATCTCCCAGTGCATGAAGACAAGTAAGGGAGGCAGACCAGCCTGGCTGAATGAGGGCTTTCTGATCAAGCAGAAGGATAAAAAGGCACAGGCAGTGAAAGTAGGAACATCTGGCCTAGGAAGAGTACAGGGTTGCTGTTTAGATATGTAGAGGTGAGATCAGGAAAGCCAAGGCACAGATGAAATTGAAGCTGGCAAGAAATGTGAAAAATAACAAGGGATTACTACTGCTGCATTGGACAGAAGAGACGTGCAAAGATGACTACCCACTCTAATAACTGAGAAGGGAGAACTGGTCTCAACAAGTAAAAGTAAGTAAGGTATTCAATGTCAGTCTTCACTGGCAGACAGGCTTCCAATGTCTATTCTGTTCCTGAATCTTCAGACAGCGGACTGGGAAGCACAACCCCTCTCCCTGTAAACAAGGAACAAGTTTCAGACCACCAGATGATAATCTGTACAAAGGTATGGGGACAGATGGCATGTATCCCATGTCATCTTGAAGGAACTGCCTGATATAATTGTCAGGTGACTCTCCATCATATTTCATTTATTTTCTTTCAGAAGTATTTAATAATTAAAGAAATCCTAGAGACTGTTGGAAAGATCAATATAGTTAGATTTTAGTCATAAGTAAGATTTTAAATTAGGATATTACCAGCTGTGGATTACTTAAATTTTAACTTTAATAAAAGAAGTTCCTGACATCTTTCTCTCTAACTGAAAATCCATTAAATTGCCCATTCCTGGGAAAAGAATTTTTCTCTACCTTGACAGATTAAACTGTATACCCAATTGAAACATTTTTACACAAAAGATTTAAGCAGATGGATGCCAAAGCTGCATAAATCTGGTTAAACTGGATAATTCCCAGTAGTTTCTGAGATATCTTTGCCTATGCATAGTATTACCTTGGAAATTCTTAACTTGGTTTCTTAATTCCCAATTCTTAATTAAACACTTCTCTTACTTCTTGTGAATATACAGAAGACTTCTTTTTATTAAAATTGTGGACTTCAGACGTGCATCTATCTTCTTTTCCTTATAGATTTGAGTCTTACATCATAAGAATCCTGTAGTGTTCTTCTATGGAACAGTTAAAACTTATCCTGTCTTATCCCTGCAAACAGAACATGAGCAGTGTCTCAGTGGACCCCAACCAGGAACACTCATGCAAAGCACAACAAAAATAAACACAGTTGGCCAATACTTTTTATACAATTAAAATATTTGGATAATAAGTAGCTGACTTTACTTTTTACTCTGTGCAGCCAACATGTATTTCCCGCTCTTTGATTATAGTGGTGATGGATGATTGCCCAACTATGTTATTTGCATCTTCAGTGCTTCAGTGTTTTCATAGTTGAGACACAAATACAGAGAATTCTGTGCATTTCTTAATCCTAATCTGCTATCAGAGAATACATCGCTTTGAAAGTCTTGTAATGGCTTATGACTTGTTATAGTATTAAAGAATTTTATCATAGATATGATTTTATGTAAACAAGTATATGCACAGACATATTATACATGTATAATATATATAACTTTATATAATTTAATTAAAAAGTGAATATAATTGAAAAAGTAGGTATCATGAGTATCTCTTAGTAATTCCCTTTATAGATATATAATACTTTTCAAAAACAAAAGGTTCCTGACAGTCTCTGTGAAACACAGTACATTTAATTGTACCTATTTTCACTGGGATATTTTTATAAATCTGTTCTAACTCCATGCGCTACTGTCTTTGTTTGAGCTTTTCCAAGCATTGTTGACAGGGATCAATAAAAAGTGATAATAGGAGGATATGGAATTTTATATACCAACTCACTTTCAAAGTGTTTTTCCTAGATAAGTCTCAGGAGAAGTGATTCAAAGTTCTGAATTCCCTAAAGTACTCCTGAGCCTTTTATAAATTTTAATTAAACACAAAACCTTGGTTCTAGGGAGCTGGAATAATGATCATGTTTATTTTTTGACTTAGTACAACTGGTTCTGAGCTCCTTATTTTGCTTTGTTTCTAGAACTCTGGTTCTAAGTTAATCTGGTTCTGGTTTAGATCGGGTTCTAGATCTAAATTTCATGGTGCATTTTCAGTTGTTGAATATATTTCAGTGTTTTGCTCACACAAGCAGTAATTCTCTTTTAAGGATTACTATTACTTTTAAAACTTACATGTAGTATATATTCCCATTTCAAGAGACTGGATACTCTCTTCAGTTTGATCTTTTTATTGCCTTCATGAAAATTTTTCAAACTTGGCAGACAAAAAGCTAAAATCTCTGAGCATGTTGATAAATGTTATTATTCAAATTAGCTAATGGTAATAATGGTTAAAGATGAGATTACAGTTTCTGACACAAAATAATATGTTATTACATGATATATATTTCTTACCCTGTATTTCAGAGCATACAATAAGTTCATAAAGTGAGAAAGCAGAGGTGTAGAAGACAGCACTGTTTTTTATAAAGTTATTAATGAGAATAGTGTCTGAACTAATCTTGGTGTTGAGAGTCCCTTTGCATGACATCTTTGCTCATGTTTCCTTTGGGATTTTCCTAATTTCATATTGAAACTGGAAATGTGATAGTGAAACGTTCTGGACAAAATTTTTCTATGATAAATTTCAAAAAAACCTCCATCTTTATCACAATGAACAGTCATTATTTAGTCTTTGTACTACTAACATATTTTCTTTGTTTAATGACACAGGTTTGCTAGCAGATGCAGATTTTCAGTGAGACTGTGAATGCCCCCTACCTGGAAGCATTCAAGGACAGGTTGGATGGGGCTTTGAGCAACTTGGTCTAGTGGGAGGTGTCCCTACCTGTAGCAGGGAGGTTGGAACTAGGTGATCCCTCCCAACCCAAACCATTTTATGATTCTATGATTCTGTGATCTGTAGCGAGAGGAAAGGATAAGCAGCAAAAAAAATAAGTTAAGGTCATTTAATCTATAAGAATTAATTGTGTGAAAATGAGAATGTATATAATAGGTATGATTATACATCAACAAGTTCAATAAAACAGAATATCTTAATAAGTAGTCTGTTTTAAAAAGACTGTTTAGACTAGAGAATGTAGCATGTTGTAGTATGTTTTTCTAGAGTAACATGCATTGCTTGGCAGTTTGTCTTAGGGAAAGATTGATATTTTATATTACTTTTGTACACCAGCAATGACTTTCTGTGAGCATATTCTGTTTTTATTCCACAATGGGAAACTTTCTGATGTATGCATGAAAAAGTATATAAACTCATACAGTACTTTATCGCTGCCCCTAGGCTTACCTATGAATATATGTGAATTCCTTTCCATTCCATAAACGTTTAATGTAACCCCATTTCTACCTTTTTACTTTCTTTTATCTTCATAAAACAGTACTAACTTCCATCATCTCCTAACATCAAGACTTCTGTTTTGATGTTCTGTTCTGTTGTTTTTGGCATCTGATGTTTTTGGCATCTTAAAACATGGTTTATTTTTTATTTTTAAATATGATACATAATATTTCAATTTCCTAGTCAAATTACAAGATAATATCATGTTTGTTTCTTGTCAAATTATTCAAATTTACAGTGTCTGTGAAACTGTATGTTTATGCACATAATTCCAAACAAGTTAATTCCCTTCTCTTCCATTTATCACTTCCCCTCCCCCACTCCTGCATATCGTGCAAGAGGATCATAGTCCAGACTGATGATATTTAGCTACAGTTTTAATATATTTCTGTGTTGGAAGTTTGGTACAAGTTTGCTAAGGAGCAAAGGTGCTGAAAAAAGCTTTGAAATTCATTAACTATACACTAAAAAAATATTTTCAATTTGCAATAGAAACAAAATCTCTGAATGCCTGCTGCTTAGTTATATGCAGTGTTGACTTTGCTAGTTCAGAACTTGCTCGTCACTTCCAATTGTTCTCCATTCCAGTGCAAACCTGAATATCAAATTAGAAAACTAAATCTTGACTATTTTTCCACCTTGCACTTGAGATCAATTCCAGTCATCTGCCTCATTGTGACTTTTCCTGTTATTAAAATGCAGCTTTTTCAGATGGATCCATACTGCTAGATTGGCTATGCTAATTATATTGCCAGGAGTGTTTACAAGTCTTCTATTTTTATTATATATCTCAACTTTATAAACAATTATTTTTTACTGTCTTTCATAGTATTGAATAGCACTCATATTTGAAGTTGTCGCCTCCCTGTTTTAACAAATCCAAAATTGTTTAATGTTATTAGTTACACTATTTTTATCTTAAAAAATTGAATCATTATAATTATTTTTCTCAAATAATTTAGCAAGTTATAAAATGTATGATGAGTTCTTTTTCATTTGTTCCATACAATTTGTCATCAGCAATGAGTCGGTGATTTACATTTTTAATGATTCTGATGGCTTATATGCAGTTTTGCTTGGGATCTGTATAACTCCAAGAAACAGCATTAGTCTTTCTTATCTTATTTACTTTTAAAATTATTGCTAGAAAAATTCTTTGTTTTCAGTTCTCTGAATCCTTCCTTAGAATACTGAGACTGATAAGTAATAATAATAATTTTATAATTAAAATTAATTGTTTAGAATGGTCCACAATCCAAATAGTTTTCTATAGTTAATAGTTCTGCCAATTGGTACCAGTAATTAGGTTAGATGTTGCCATGAAACAGAACAAATTTCCATAGTACTCTAAAATCAGTTACATGATTTTGCTTCCAACAATGCAAACATACATAGACAACTTAATCCTTTTCTATCCAGTGCAAGGAATTTTTCATTTTTTTATTAAGTTACTGATATATGGTGGTGTTGAAATCTGCTTCACTATAGTACATGTAAATGTTATATTTAATTGGCAGAAGGAGATGAAGAAGACCAGGTGCTTGGCATCCTGGGTTGCAGAGTGACCTCTGTGTGGAGAAGTGAGGACTGCCCCTTGCAGTACACAGATGGTTCCAGCTAGATCAGGTAGCTTAAGAATCCAGTCCAGTCTGACTCTGAATGTCAGTAGGGATGAGGGTTCCACTGCCTCTCTGGGCAACCTGTTCCAGTGCCTAACCACCCTATTATAAAAAACTTTTCCCTTATATCCAATCTAAACCTCCCCTTTTAGTTTGAAACCATTTCCCTGTATCCTATCACAGAAGACCCTGCTATTTTTATGGTTTTATAAGATGAATACATTCATATGTATACTGAATAGAAGACAAATGCTAATTTCTGAGTACAGTTGGGTCAAATGTTAGATATTTAAAATGTAAATTATCTGTAGTTCGTATTCAACTGTAAAACTTATACCTGCCAGTTGTTTTTGTTTGTTTGTTTGTTTGTTTGTTTGTTTGTTTCTTTTTTAGCTTCCAAGGTCTTGATTGAACTGGTTCCAATATATCCCTTTGCTCTTCAGTGTCAGTGAAGTAAGGAATCTTAGAAGTTGGATTATTAAAGTACAATTCAAAGAAGAATTAAGACAAATGTTAGAATCTTAAATGTGAAGTTCTAAAATAGTATCTACTAACTGAAGAAAACGAAATGCTGAAAACATGTGTATGGCTCTTGATATAAGCTAGCAACTTTGAGAAAAAAAGTATTATTCCGAACTCACAATAACACAAGCCCTGATATTCATGGTGTCAGCTGAGTACTGAATGTTGTTTCAAGTGTACTTTGTGAAGTCTTTATGTAGTCAAATTGGCAGGTTAGAGTGATTTGTTCAGCAAAGCTTGACTGAAATGGATCTACACTGTTTTTATAAGGACTGATTTCTATATTTAGAAGTTTTTCTTCAAGGCAAAAAGTGGAATCTTGATATTTTTCCGCTTTTGGTTTACATTTTATTTACTGTAGGAAAACAGGCAAGAAGGGATAACCTCAGTTATTGCATCATTCCTCGATGTTTCAATTATGTCTTAAAAATGAGCCCTAGAAACTAAGCAAGCTCCATATTGAAAATAATTATTTTTCTGACTCCTTCTGTCTTAAAGTAGGCACTCACCAATCACCATTAAATTAAAGGTTTATCTGATTCAATAACATTTTAAGATCGTCATCTTGGAGTACTGGATTCACTTCAGTTGATACTCAACTCCTTTCAGTACCTAAGTAGGTCCTATAAAAAAGCTGGAGAGAGACTTTTTAAAATTGCATTGAATGATAGGACAAGAGATAATGGCTTTTAACTGAAATTGGATAAATTTAGATTAGATATTAGGAAGAAACTTTTTACTATGAGGGTTGTAAGGCACTGGAATAAATTACCCAGAGAAACTGTGGGTTCTGTATCCCTGGAAGTGCTCATGGCTAGGTTGGATTGCGCCCTGGGCAACCAGGTTAAAGATGTCCCTATCCACCACGGGGTGCTGGAACTAAATGACCTTTAAGGATTCCTTCCAACCCATGCCATTCTACGATTCTGTGATTCTATCATTCTATAGTTCTGTGTGTTAACAGTAATTTAAAACTCATTTATCAAAGCAATAAGTCAAATATATACATTTTAAATACTACTTTTCAGATATTATTAAAAGAGCTGCTTAAAATTCTGATTAGGTACTATATTTTATGCCATTTTATCCCAGTTTAAAAGCATGAGAAAGCTTGTTTGGGTAATATGTAAATAAACAGATAAACCAATAAATTGAAATAGGGTGTTTATCTTCCAAATTAGACTTAAGTTATTATGTGTATCATAATAATAATAATATTTTCAACCCTATTTATATATTTTTTTCTGTTATTAACTTGAAACACAGAGCTTGAAATATACCTAAAATATACCTAAAATAGTAAAGGAATATAATTTCTATGTTTTAAATATAAATGCAAATATTAAAAACAAAACAAACAAAAAAACACACCTTGAAGACTTTAAAAATTAGCTTATATAAATTAGTCAAGTTTACGTGGGCTTCAATTAAAACTTCTTTTGAATAAAAAGAATAAAGGCATACGAATTTAATCTTAAAATATATACTGATGACGGTATAGCAAATATGCCAAAATTAACATATGTAAGCAGATCTATAAATTGGCAGTGCTGTTTTATTACTGAGTAGTTATTTTTGATGAGTATGTGTTTCTTCATTATGCTTTTTTGTATTTTTTTTATTTTTTTTTTTCCTTCCATTAATCCAAACCTGTATAGAGACTGAAAGAAGTTTTGGAAGTGATTTTTGCCAGAATTGGTTAAAAGCATAAGGAAACTATCAGATGCAGTTTTCAGTAATTTAAATTTCTAATATTTGATTTTTAAATGACGAAACATCCAGTAACCCAAATGACCTTGTACAAACATATACATGGAATAAATTATTTCAAATGAAAGCACAAAAATTATTTGTTCAGCTGTTCTAGTGACTAGAAGGTTAGGAACAAAAGCTATTATTGTTCAGTGTATTTTTTCACAGGAAATAGACAGTGGCAAACATACAGTAGTTCAACACATGAGATCAAGAAACAGAGTTTTTATAGTAAACCAAAACCATATGTCGGAAGAGCTCAAGACCTTTACAGAAATTACTAGTTGTGTTTGCCTTTGAAAGCAAGGAAAGTTTACAGAGAATCATGTACCTGATTAAGAAAAAAACAGGTTAAAAAAGCTCAGATTATTAACTCATTCAAGAAAAAGTATTTGCCATTCACACAGATTTTGTATATGGCAGTAAATTATCTACATAGGATTTGAATTTTACTTTCATTTGATTTTGGATACAATTTCTTCTTCATAATACTGAACAACTTCAGAAGTAGGAAAAATAGAAAAGATTTTAAACATTGAGGTCAGAGTGCAATGCGACAGTAAGCCCTCACAGTTTCAGTTCCATCGTGAATACATACAGAGTTATGCACTAAAGATGAAATTGGTGAAAGTTTTTAAAGTATAATACCATATAATGTGTTTAAAGGACTTAGGGGCCCATCTTATTTATAGTCCTCTTGTAGTCCTGTACTTGATATTCTGGAACTGAGAAATCCTCAGACTTTGGTATATTGAATATATTGAATCTGAAGATAATATATGAAGCATAAAGGGAAACATTGAAAGAGGCCATAATATCACAGAAGTTGTAGTGCTGATTTATAGAATGGTTTAGAGTAGAGACATTAAATATCATCTAGTTCCATAACTCCTGCCATGGGCAGATTGCCCAAAGCCCCATCCAACCTAGCCTTGAACATTTCCAGGGATTAGGCAACCATAGCTTCTACAGACAAAATGCTCCAATGC
Source organism: Perdix hodgsoniae (assembly GCA_035772895.1). Lineage (NCBI taxonomy): Eukaryota > Metazoa > Chordata > Aves > Galliformes > Phasianidae > Perdix > Perdix hodgsoniae. Next base: position 4,693,015 of record JAPSGF010000011.1, read on the forward strand.
CTTACCACTGAATTCACAGTAAAGAATCTCTTCCCCATATCTAACCTAACTCTACCTGATTTTAGTTTCAAACTGTTATCCTTTGTTCTGTCACTACACTTCTTGGCATACATCTGTCACAAATATCTAAAATGTTTGGAGATGATTTTTGAGGAGATGGTTGTACTGTGCAATTCCTTTTAAAAATTGTTTTATCACTGGGACAGCTTCTTGGTCGGAATAATTTCCAAGGTGAAATTGTTTCTTTCTTATGCATTCATTTCAGTGATTTATTTTCCCCAAATTAATCAAAACAGCCTGTTTAGAGCTGGATTCATTTTCTTCTCTTCTCCATGCTAATCAACAACATTCTCATTTTTTCTTCATACGGGAGGTGCTTCAGTCCTCTAATCTTTTTTGTGGTCTCATCTGGACTGGCTCCAAAAGCTCCATGTCCTACTTATGATGGGGGCAGTACTCAGTCTCATGAGAACAGAGTAGAGTGCTAGAATGAAATATTTTGATCTACTAGCTTCAGTGAATGGGAAGGACGTATTATTTGCAGGGACAGGGAGGTGATTGTCCCTCTCTACTCTGCCGGTGTGAGGCCTGTAGAGATTATTCTTTTACATCATTGTCTCAAAGCTTGCTGGGGACACAGATGAACAAGTCCAAGTAAGTCCTGGGCAAGGGTTGTGAAATCTGTCATCAGAAGGACACAGATGGACAAGGCCAGGGGCAATGAGAGAGAGATAAGCCACAGATTAATGGCCAGGAAGCAGTACTTTTTGTGGGCTTATCTTGAGGAAGATGGCCATCTCAGGAGGTGCTGCACGACTCTTACCCAAGGCCCCATCTGGAGTACTGTGTCCAGGTCTGGAGCCCCCGATACAGGAATGATATGGAGCTGTTGGAGAGGATCCAGAGGAGGGCCATGAAGATGATCAGAGGGCTGGAGCACCTCCCCTGCAAAGACAGGATGATGGAGCTGGGCTTGTTCAGCCTGGAGAAGAAAAGGCTGCAAGGAGACTTCACTGAAGCTTTCCAGTGTTTAGAAGGGGATTATAAACAGGAGAGGAATCAACTTTTTACTCAGATGGGTAGTGACAGGACAAGAGTGAATGGTTTTAAGCTCAAGAATGGAAGGTTTAGATCAAATGTCAGGGGGAAGTTCTTCACAGAGGGAGTGGTGAAGTGCTGACATGGGCTGCCCAGACAGGCTGTGGATGCTCCATCCCTGGAGGTATTCAAGACCAGGTTCAAGACAAGGGCAACCTTGTCTAGTATTAAATGGGGAGGTTGGTGGCCCTGCCTGTGGCAGGGGTTGGAACTTGATGATCCTTGAGGTCCCTTCCAACTCAAGTCATTCTGTGATTCCATGATTATTTGATTGTTCCTTTTGATTTGTAATTTCAAGGGTATTTGACTTTTAAAAAGTGTAAGATATGATCAAAATGTATTTCAAATCAACTGGCAAGAAATCATCTTAATATGGTACTGATAATTAAAGCAAACTTGGAATTGGCTCTCAAAAATTATTTCTATCAGAAACCAGCTAAAATTAATTGTAAATTATTTTTTCCTGAAGGTTGTATTTAGTTAAATCTTAACCTATTAAATACAAGTGGAGAAAAAGTTATTTGTACAGAGCATGTGGAACTTGCTTTACTTAATATCTACCTGAAGCTTCAATCTGGTGCATAGCCTGAAAGGAGAAATAAATATTTCTATGTATTTCTCATGTTGTTTCAAGCATGCTGTTTGAGTTTATGCTGGAAAATGAAATAAGCTCACTTGAAATTCAGATACTGAATAAAGGATCAGTACTGGGGCCTGTCCTGTTCCAAATCTTTATTGATGATCTGGATGAATTCATTGAGCACACCCAAAGTAAGTTTGCAGATGATGCCATGCTGGCAGGACATGTTAATCTGCCTGGGAGTAGGAGGGCCCTACAGAGGAATCTGGAGAGGCTGGATAGCTGGTCCGAGACCAATGGGATGAAGTTCATCAAGGCCAAATGCCAGGTCCTGCACTTTGACCACAATAACTCCAGGCAGTGCTACAGGACTGGGGCAGAGTCTCTGGAAGACTGTGTATAGGAAAAGGGCCTGGGGATATTGATTGATGGACGACTGAACATAAGCCAGCAGTGTGCCCAGGTGGCCAAGAAGGCCAATGGCATCCTGGATTGTATCTGAAATAGTGTTGCCAGCAGGATTGAAGGGATCATCCCTCCATACTCAGCTCTTGTGAGGTCACACCTTGAGTACTGTGCTCAATTTTGGGCCCCTCACTACAAGTGAGACATTGAGACCCTGGAACATATCCAAGGAAGGGCAATGAAACTGTGAGGGGTCTGGAGCACAAATCTTATGAAGAGAGGCTAAGGGAGCTGGGATTGTTCACTCTGGAGAAGAGGAGGCCCCAGGGTGATCTTATCACTCTCTACAACTACTTAAAGGGAGGTTGTGGTAAAGTGGGAGTCAGTCTCTTCTCCCGTGTAATTAGCAATAGAACTAGAAGTAATAGCCTCAAGTTTAGCCAGGGGAGATTCAGGTTGGATGTTAGGAAATAATTATTCTCTGAGATAGTGGTCAGGTGCTGAAATGGGCTGCTCAGGGAAATGGTAGAGTTACTATTCCTGGAGGTGTTCAAGAAACTTTAGATGTTGTACTGACGCACATGGTTTAGCGGGAAATCCTGGTGATAGGTGAATGATTGGACTAGATAATCTTAGAGCAGCCTTGGTGATTCTGTGATTCTGTGATTCTATAATCATACACAAAATGTAGACTAAACTATGTTAAAGGGATTTCGTAGAATATTTTATATATGGTGAGGCTTAGGCCATAAGTATTATCGGTAACTGAATATGTTGTATTGCCTGTTTAACTACTCTTGGGCAAATATGAATAAAATATATAATTACATAAAGTTCTTGAATACTTAATGGTAATAAATTCCTATTGTATTATAGTTTGGGGAAATCTTGATGAATTTCTTCAAATAACAATCATGCAACTGTATGTTCAGTTAAATGTCATTTGTAGCATTCTGCAGTTTGACCTACCTCTGCACTGTGAATAAGGAGCTATATTATAATTTATCATTGTCGTGGTTTTACGTTTTTTGGTTTTCAGTATTTCACATCATGTAGTGCACTGGAACTAAAGTGTGAATGCTCCAATTCCATGTACCTATCCCTGTACATGACGGAAGTCATGGGATCTGACCCTTCCGGGTGGGGTGGTCTCTTACTTCCTGGCAGTGGGTGCTGGAGGTGCTTTCCTAGCTGTTCCAAGCTTTTCAGGTTTGACTCGGTCTCAGGAACTCTCTCTCTCCTACCTTATTTGATTTATTAGTCTCAGTTTCAATTAGATTTTATTATATTGTGTTATTTTGCATTCCAATATCATAGTTAGTAAAATAAGTTTTCCTCCATAGATTGTTTCCCCCCCCCCCCCCACCCCTCCTTCCTTCCCATTTTGTGGGGCTGGAGTGGGGGTGGAGGGAAAGGGGCCTACTACCCCCTGTCACAGGCATAGATCAATCTAGTTAACGCCGTGACAATCATCTTTCATATGATGAATTAAACTTGTTTTTCTGATTCTTTTAAAACTTGTATTGGTTTGATATTAGAGACTTTCTGAACATTAATGTTGTCATATTGAAAGGTTTTTCAGAAAGGAGTCATCCATATTCACTCTTAGCTATGCTACCAGGCACATCTGAGACACAATCTGAATTTGTTCTTTTCATGTCACTTGATGCTTTCTTTTACCAAAAGAGTTAGAAAGACTGTAGAAAACTTAGGTCATAGTTTTATAGTGACTGGGGGGAAAAAAAAAATGACTACTTATATACTTTTTGATTGTAGTATAAATATGGATGAGAGACTTTGAGAAAAAAGCAAGAAAAGAGAAATCATTTTAATCCTTTCTGCTGGGAAGGTGTAAACATCACAAGTCAAGCCACAGTGATAAATAGTGTATCTAATTGGCATCCTTGCTGATCGTTTCAGAGAGATAAATGGTCAAAGAAAATGAGCTACCCTCTTGTACCTAGAGATGAATCTTCTACCACAGGATTAATGTACTTTTGTGGTGATTGTTTTCCAGCACTACCACACAAAATTGGCCAATACTGCTTACTGTTAGAATTCTTCTTAAAATGCATGATTAAAATAAACATGTAATTGTTAACACTGTGGTTGAGAAAAAAGGCATATCGTGTTTGTTAAAGGAGTACAGCAACAATTAATTTTATGGCTAGTGTGTTAGGTTCAGAAAGTCTTCAGACTTGGTAATGATGAACTACGTTAAGTATCCTAATAAGGTATCAGTAAATGTGTGTGTGTTTTTTTAAGACACTTTGAAAAGTTTAACAACAAAAGCGCAGGGGATATCACAAAGTAAGATGATGTAAACATAAGCTTAACCAGTAAGATAAGATATATTATCTGTATTATAAGATAGATGGTCAGCAGATGTAGTTCCCATTGATATGTACTTTGAATTGATTAGCAATAAAACAAGGGCTATATGGCAGAAAAAATCTCTGTTCTGAAAAGACACCTTATTGAGATCTGTATTATTTTGCCTCTACTAGCCTAAATACCAAATATGAAACAACTATTTTGCTTTCATTTTGATTTTATCATAACATTTACTTTTTATCATAATATATACAAGATAGTAGCGAAGAGTTGTCAAACTTGCATTTTTATTTTATTGGGCAAATAAGCATTATTTTCTAGAAAATCAAGTCTACCTTAGATGTACTCAAAATAACTAAAGAAGTAAGGGAAGGTCCGTTCCAACACTAAAGATTCTATGTTTCTATGTTTCTATGATAGATCAGGTATTAAAAAATGCTAACTGCTTAGCATTTTACCATTGTATTCATTATATTTATAATGTATTATAAAACAGTGATATACACGCATTAATTTTGTATTTGTTAGTACCTTAACATAAAAAAAAATAGTTCCTCACATTACACCCTGTTATAATTTTTCATGGAGTTGAAACATTAAGTCACATTAAATTATTCTGTGAAGATACTCCTTCTCAGTCCTAGGTATCCTTGCTTTGTTTAAAAATGAAAATTGAAAAAACAGGATAAACTTAAGTTGATCTTAAGAACCAGAAAAGGAATACTACATTACCAGTTCTGCGTATACAATGTTCACAAATACTTTCCAAGGAAATATTATATATATATATATATATAATATTATATATATATTGGGTATGTATTGGGTATGTATGTATACCCAAATATTACATATGTATAACATATTTTTCAATATACTGAAAATATCTCCAAACAAGTTTTGGATTAGTTCTAATAATGTCATATATTCTTGAAATCTGGCAGTAGTTGCAATCTCTATAAAAAAATTTCTTACTTTATGAAGTGTAATGCTGCCTGTGTAGTATAAAAATACCCTTTAGCATTTGTATCTGTATTTAAACAAACATTTTACATTATTAGTTTGGAAATGCTACACTTATTGCATTTAAAGTAATACCTCTTCTTTATTTCCATGGAAATTACAACAGATATGAAGAGCATAGTAACACTGTTTGATAGATCAAATTCTCAGCTACAGAACATTATTTGTCAACACTGTCAACGCAGATATCACCATTATATATGCATTCTCACACGATGAGCAAGAGCTTTCATATCACATTCATAAAAATCTACACCAGTGAAGGTGACTCTGTTGCTGTTGCAACACTACTGCTGAAACACACCACCTCACTGTGCTCACATCTGCTGTTGGTCTCCATCAACATTCAGCAAGTTTTAATGAACGTCAGTGGGTGTAATTTTTTTCTGCATAGAGAAATTCAATTGCACACCTTTGGTTCATACTCCATGTCAGATGGCATTTTGTCAGACTGCCTCTCTGCTGCCATTTGTTGCGCAGCAACAAATATTGATGGAGTTCAACCTCTACTCCCATGCTAAGAACATCCGCCTCTGACAATGTGGGCCAAAATAATAAAATAAGAGGAGTTACTTTCAGAGCAGTGCTATTATCTTTTAAAATAAATATCTATGCTGGAAAAGAACTGTACTTCAATAACCTACGTAAACACACTGCATATTACTAGATCTTTAAATTACATGTTTGACAGTACACAGTTTCTCAAGGGTTTTATTGCAAACTTTGAGTCTTACTAACTGTAATTTTACAGCAAATAACAAAAGATAATTAAAAAAAAGTTCTTTGAATAAAAGCATTTTTCCATAGATAAGATAAAATCATCATTTTCATACATAAATGATGAATGAAAAAAAATTACTCACCTTATCCTTTTTCAACTTATCTGATCACAAAGACCTAATAAAACACAAACAAAAGTTTTATACTTCAAATGTTTTTAGTTCAGTTTAGTTAGTATAGCAAGTCATGTGCTATGGTCTAGGAGTTAGTTAAGATTCTGGAAGCAAAAAAAAAAAATGTTTGGAAAAGAACTTTCTGCATAAAGAAAAGAGGCTCCAAACTAAAATCCTTTAATTGGACATTGCGGATCTAAATCGTTTCTCTAGGCCATAATTTTAAATATAGCTAGTCATTCTTCTAATGTGAACATATGGATAGTCTTGTTGAGACTGCTGTTTTATCTTATTTTTTTCTCCTCTTCAAATCATGTTAGTATTTTTTGCTTTGCCACTATTTTAGTGGTTCTAGATTTTTTTTTTCCTTTCATTGACTGAAAAAAAAAAACCCTTCTTTTTTCTCATCTATTTTACTTCAGAGCTCTGACAGATTAACTACAAAAGAGAAATTAAGCTGAGTACAGTCTGAACAGCCTATAGTCTTACGTCTTGTGTTTTTCTCAAAAAACTCAAGAACATTGTCTTTAGGTAATAATTCTGAAGAAACCTCTCACCAAACTAAAGATAGTCTTCATCATTCTGTGGTCTACTGGTTTATTAGTTTATAACTAAGGATGGGAGATGTGAGAAATTGGTTTTAATCCCTTGGGGGAAAGGAAGGAATGAAGTCTAGTTTTCTCACAATGTGGAAAACCAATAACATAATAGTAACATAAAAATCAGACTGTCATTTTTTTTAAATATAAATTCACATTAATGAACAAAACACAATGGTTGTGCTGTTGTTCATGCACAGGAAAGTTAAATGCACATTATACGGTCTTCAGAGGATTCCCTGAAAACAGGTGCCTTCAGATGACAGATTCAGAGATCTCTATATGAGAGCATCAAGGAAGCATTTTGAGATGGAAAAAAGTTAAGAATTTGGCATTTGAAAAATTACAGTAATCTGTTATTGTTGTTTTGTTTTCCCGTCATGTGGATTCAAACTAATTCTGCTGTTAGGGATCAATATAGTAGTTTCTACTTATGTCCCTAGGGCAAAATTTAAATAGATCCCTGTGATTTTTCAATGAAGGTGTGTTTGGGTTCTCCAAAACTTTATTATGAAAATTTTGCTTTCAGACAATGTACCATGATCATGTTATACTTCTGACATCATTATGTGAGAAAATAATTAGAAAATGAATAATAATCACTTTTAACTTTTTATTGTCATAATCTATTTCTTCCCACTATATCCCCATTCCCTTCAGAAAAGGCATTCTTTTTTTCTTCCTTCTACCTTGCATCTATTCTCATTTTCCTTTTTTGCTGCCTGGCACTCTCATGATTTTTGCAGGGAAGTACAGAGAGTGACACCTTATACTCAAGCTTGATAAATGAATTCTTTGCCTTCTTGTTTCTTGGTAAGTGGACCATTAAGATGTGTGTCCTTGACTTTCACTGTCGATAGTATGAAAGTATGAAAGAATTTAACAAGAGAATTTACCATTGAGTAAATTTTATTTTACTGCCAGCATATGTCTAATTATAAATTTTGTATAAAGTTTCACTAAAAAACCATACGATTGAAAATGTAGTAGAGGGATTAAAATGTGATATGCTTTGTGTTTTCACAACTCTTGTGGAAGTTTGATGTTTTAACACCTTAACTTAAGCTTCCATTACCACTTCTAATACTTGAAGATTATAATGTGGAGAAAAAGAAAGAAACTCTTCTGAACCAGTTTTTATAATGCATATCCTTAACTGACAATAAGTAATTGGAGAAGGATTTTTGTAAGATTTGACCTTGACATTGTTTGTATAGGCCTCCAAAGCAATTACTGTAGAAACTGAAATGGAAAACAATGGCAAAAAGCGGACAGAAATGCTTGAATTAGTGTAAATCATAAACATAGCTGAGTGGTATTAGATGACAGTTTACTTTTAATGAAGGAAGACATGAAGTAATTAAATCTTGACATACAATTATGAAAAATATCAGGTAACGAGCCTGCTATGCAATATAAAATAAGAAAAGACGTTTTCTGAAAACTTGCCTGATGCTCTGTCATCTGAGACTGTTCTTTATGAGTGCAGGGTGAAGGTCAAGGAGGTATCTCAACTCCATCAATCCTTTGGACAGTTACAAATGACCTTTCACTTTTCATAAGACATTCAATATTCTGAATGGGGAGGATACATTTTTCTGTGTTTAGAAAATAGCAAAATTGAAACCTTTTATTGCAAGCAAGGTACATTTATGTTTGAAACTCCTGTTCAGATTAATTCTTAAATATTCATTGACACCAGTATCTCATTTAAATGAATTAAATGATTTTAGAGTGCTGTATCTGTCTCAAGATATACTTTACCTTTTCATATTTGTATTGTAATAAATATGATATTTTGTCTATTATATAAGATGTACTTTGTTGTTTTCAAATAATGTTTTAGAACACAGCAGTGCTTGCATATGTCCAGTGTTGTTCCAATTAGCTCTTAATGCAAATCCAAGCATTACACCACATTTTTGTTACACATTTATTTTGCAAGGGTTAAGTCTGTCTTATTTGTTTTTTTGTTTGTTTGTTTTGTTTTGTTTTTAAACAAATGTACAGAAGCAGTGTTGCCAAAACGCGTACGACCAGATAAGTGTTACTGTGTGACTTAGAGGGTTTAACTCTAATCCACATGTGTTTCAGTATGTAACCAGAGCTTGCTCTTTGGTCATATATTCTTTAACTCCGGTGGTACTGGTTTAGATAAGTGTCAAGGAGTTTACTGTTACTATTTTTGTACTGAGCAAAACAATGCAGGCAAGCTATAATTTAACCTGTATTTGGAAAGTTCTAAAGTTTCTTTTTATTTTCCAGATTAATCTTTTTTTTTCATTTGTAACACAAAGTGGAGAAACATGGAATTCTAAAATTAAAACTAAGAACTGTTGCTAGATCTGTCGTGAGATTCTGCATGTTATGAGTAGACAGTCCTTTCACTACATAAAAATGTGCTTCAGTTTATAAATATTAGGTTCCTCTGTATGGAATGACTCCTATGTACTTCTGTGGAAACTATTGGAGATGTAAAGACTATAACCCTATTGGATAAAGCAAATTGTCATCTACAAAACAGTATTTTTCAACATAGTCATCACCATAAGCTATGTATTTTTGCCAGTGATGAACAAGAGCCTGAATCCTATGTTCATAAAAATCTGCTAAATACAGCCATCTGGAATATGGCTTATCTTTCATGTTGCTCTCATCGCTGCTAAAACACACCACCCACTATCTCACCTCAACAAGCATCAGTGAATGTCAATAAATGTGATTTTTTCTGCATAGAGGAAGTCAGTTCCACACATTTGCTTCATACACATTCCATGTCAGATGACATTTTGTCAGACTGCCTCCCTATGGCCATCTGTCAAATGACAACAAAATGTAACATTGGTGAGAAGGTTCAAACTCTACTGCATTTTTCTACAGGAAAAACAAAAGTTTCATCTTTCATGAATTGTCTTTACTAGTCCTACCTGCAAAACGTAGACGTCAAAAAGCAGAAATAACAGTAATTTTTTTCTGAACTTCTGAGAAAACTGCTTAAAACTGCTCTTACTCTGATGAGTCTGAACACAGTAGTCTGTGAGCACAATAATTTGTAATATTATAATATAATATTATAATATAATATTATAATATAATATTATAATATATTAATATATAATTTGTGCCAATAATTTGGCACAAACAAGTACAAACTTTTAATGTATGCTACCATTAATCTTCCTTGAGTTAAACCATATACAGCAATACATACAGAAACACAGTATTATAGGTAAAAATAAATAAGATGCCAGTGCTAGGCATTTCTTATTCTGTTAAGCTGTTATTCATTTAAATGTGTGAATGTTAATTAGTCTCTCAGTCCAAAGTTTGCACTTCAATGAACCTGTCAGATTTAAATTGGTGTCATGGCCTCAGCATGAGAGGAGACCTTTCCTTATACATAGGTTAACATAGTAAAAATAGAAATAGAATAGAAAGTCATTAGACTTGTGTTTTCTGCTGCTAAGATTTCTGTCTTTTTGGTTTGAAACTAAGGCTCAAATTGTGAAGTTAAGTGGAAAGAGACCAAAGGGGAACAACAGTTTAACATGACTAAAATCTAGTGAAATAAAATTAATTTAAACATATTCATGACTTTGATTGTAGGTCAAATACTTACTTATCCATAAAAGCAGTAACTTTTTGCTGGCAAAATACATTTAAACAATACTCTATTCCCTTGGAAAAAAAAAGAAAAAAAAAAAAAAGAAAAAAAGAAAGAAAAAGGGCAAACAATAGAAATTAAACACAGAAAAATTGTATAATTGCAACATTATTGTGAAGATTTTACATTAACAAAAATAGGAAAACTCAGTTTTGGTTCCCAGAGCAACCATTATTCGGTATTACTGGAAATACACAAAAATACACTGATGTTAACACTGCACAGGATATGGCGTAGAAACACACAGAAAGTGCAAAGCAATGGAATTACAATTGCTGTGGGAATCATACTTCAAATTTAATGACATTTGTTTGTGTCATATCTCGATCATAATGTTGCATTAACGTAGTCATTTGCATTTAATTCTATATTACGTTCCCAGTTTAGACGAACACATTTGCAGTTTCTCATGTCTTTGCTTCCATCAGTGATTGAAAATTATATACTTTCCAAGATTATTTTGACGGAATTATATATAACTTCATGATGGAACATCTTATTACCCTGGCATGAGACCTTGATTCAGGAAGGAGCTTGTGAAAGAGTTAGGTACTGGTAACTACAAGTATTGTTTTTAAAGATGGTTTATTAACTGTGCTATTATATTATTATACCTGGACTTTCATGGATGAATATTGTTATTAGGTATGTATTAATTATTCAGCCACTACTTCTTCAATGTAAGTGGTCTAAATTAATTACCAAAATAGAAATGTGTAATCCAGTTAAAGTTCTGTTTGTGCTTTATTTATTTCTTTTGAGAATACAAGGGATCAAACTGGGGAGAGTACAGGCATTTAGGATAAAGGTTTTTAAGATTTTATCTTCTGCTACTGAAAAGCACAGATGGAACCAAGCTGAACAGCTAATAATCAAGATACAGAGAACCATACTGTGGAGACAAAGTAATACATAGAATGAACTTTTAATTTGAAGGTAGTCTAATAGGCAACAAGACACATGGCATAAATGATATATAGTAGTTATTAAATATTCAATAATATTTTGAAGGGAGTCTGAATTTACTTGTATGTGATATTTTTATTGAAATAGAGATTCTCCTAAGAAATCTACTTATAGACCATGAGTCTTTTCTTCTCACAAGAAAACAAGCAAAAAACAGTTGTACTGTTCATTTCTTATAAAGAAAGACTATTTAAATGAAGATACAAATTGTGAGCACAAAGATAGAAAACTGATTCCTGAAATAAGCAAAAAAATCTAATCAACAAAAACAAAAAAAGAAAGTACTTCACTTCCAGCTTAATATTTTTAAAACCAAGTTCTAACATGTTTTATTGAGTATATATAGTGAGGTCTGACAGGAACTCAACATCTCCATTCATTCAGAAAGATTGCAAAGGATAGGGCATATTGCCAGGGCAAGAGTTAACAGTGTGGGAGCAACGGAAAATAAATATAAAAAATTAAATGCACTAGATAAGAGGGGGGAAATATATATATATATATATACACATACAGCATATATATATACAGTATAAAAATGTTAAAAAAAATAAAAAGATATTTTGCATTTAAATTTAGTCAGTTACTTTTTTCCTGCATTCTGCTGTATAAATGTCTCTACTAGGGTGTTATTCTGCACTCAGTCCACAATTTTGAGCAATTCATCCAGTACTGTTTGCTGACAGTACTCAGGTTGTCAATCCTAAATATTAGTTAGAGACATGAGAAAACAGTACATACAACTCTTTGTCAAGAATTTTACATTTAAGACTTTCATGGTTAAAATGTTCCAACTACTGCTATGTGATTGATACATAAAATTACAGCAAAACTACAATTTATGACTTATTTAAAAATAATTTATAACTTATTTTTGGTAATAGAAATACCCTATATAAAATTCCCTGACATTCTCTGAAAGACTATCTACATTCAGTATGTGAGCCAGACTCAGCTACTAATTAAATTAGCAGTGCATTCATATCCAACCCCTACGTGGATAGATGAAGTTGAGATAATGAAATAGTTTTATTGTGAAATATCTTCTGTTTACAGTAGTCACATGTAGGCACCTACTGCATAAATTACATATTCAGATACATATATTTTTTAAAGACACACAGATTTGAAGTTAATTAGGGATTGTTCAATCACTTAATTGAATTTACTTTGTATCACAGAGCATAAAATTTCACTCTGTTACTTATTTATTTAACCTAGAAACTTCTATTTTTGGAAAAATATTTTTCCAGAAAGATACAGTCTTGAAGAACTGAAGTTATACAGCACTCAGTAGTAGCTTGTTTCACTCAGTACTGTTGTAGAATTAAAAAAAATATATGCTCTTTCTGACTTAAAGTTGGTTGTCTCTGGCTTTCCACTGTTGTGTCTCATTATGCCTTTCTGAAATATATCTCTAGTACACTGTGTTTTTCTTTTTGTGAAACCCCTGAAAAGTGTATTCATGTGCAGTCTTTTTTTTTTTTTTTTTTTAATGATTTAAACAAAATGTTGAATAATGTTATGCTCTTACCTGCATGGAGTTTTATATTTCAAGATGCTCTTGAATCATGTCTCAGAATGGGAAGTCTTATATGTTCTGTCAATGACATTTAGGAAGGTGACTTCACTCCCTTCTTCATTGAGGCCAAAATATTACAAAACCTAATGCTGAAAATTTGTTGAGATGGAGATCTTAGAAAAAGCTCAAATAATTTAATTTATTGTTCTCACTCATCTTTTTTGATTATGGATGTTATAAATAACTAATTAAGCAAACAGAACATGTAAATGGCTTTCAAATACACTTACTGTATTTAAAAAGTGTTTTTTTTTACTTACAGAAAACAATATCTTCAGAGAAAATGCATTAGAGTTGAGAAGAAGGCAAGGCAGTAGGACAGAAAACTTCTAAATTCTTTTTAAAGCTGTGATAACACTGAATTATGAAAACCAAACCAAAATTCAGATGTAGTTAGAAGCTGATGAGTTAATTGCATTCCTGGAATGGAGTTACTGACTTGAAACCGAAGCCATATGCAACATCCATACTCTGTGAAATAAGTCTTTTATTCCATCACTTTTCTGTTTAAGGTCACTGAAGAGACGTGTAATTTAAATATTTTTTCTGCATTTATTTACCATGGAACTGGAGCATTAAGTCTTTAACTCTTGGTGCACTACGTGATGTTGTGACGTGGAATAGAGATAACAAAAATCATAAAGCTATGACAAATAGATAACTTTGATTTGTTCCTTCCACAAAAATTATTACAAATAAGCTACTATCATGTTTGTCATATGTAGTACAAGATTACTATGGATTATTTTTATAGTAGCTATATGGAAGCGGAGGTGGAATATGGATCAAAAAGAACATCAGCAATGAAAACAAACACACGTAAAACAGTTACTTTAGTTATTTTCAGTAAGAGACATACCAAAGTGAAAAAATCTCAGTAAATAAAAATGAAGAGAAAGTTATTTAATGGGCCCTTCTCCTGCTTCTCTACTGCAGCTTACCTCACTGAACAATCATAACAGGATTTCTATTTCTTTCTTTATTCATTTATTTATTTGGAAACTTCTGGGCAGATAAGTAAATAAGTGCCTTTCTGGGATTGTTCAGTGACTGTAAAAACTATAGAAGTAATAGCAAAAGCTTCTTATTAACGAACATGCTCATGCATGTTCATGAATGGCTGTACACTGTTTATCTGCTGTACTGCTGCTGTAAAACCTTTTGATTCAAAATCTAGAAAACAGTATGATAATAAAGAAGTGTAGTAGATGTGAAATTCCCAGCAGTGTCCTGAGAACTATAGTATTCAAGTGACTTTCACAAATCACAAGCTGTAGCGAAGAGAGTGTCAGTCTCCTTTCTCAGGTGTAATGTGATAGGATGTGAAGGAATATTCTCAAATTATGTTAAGGGAGATTTAGATTGGACATTAGGGAGATTTTATTCTTGGAGAGGGTAGTCAATCTTTGCAAGGGGCTGCCCAGGGAAGTGGTAGATTTGAGTTTTCTACAAATAATTAAGAGATGTGTGAATGTGACACTAAAGGACATTATTTAGTGATGGAGTTCAGTAGTCAGGTTAATGGTTTGACTTGATCTTGAAGATCTTTTCCAAACTAGATGATTCTATGATTCTATACACCACACTTCTCTTTTCTTACCACTCCTTCTCAGCCCTCATAGTACAAGTGTCACTGTGTTCCAGAATTAGTGAATTTTAACTGAAGTGGGCCATTTTTGAAAAATACACAATCCAAAACTTGGCAGCACCTAAATTTTTTATCAACGACCAAATACCAACTGCTATGGCTAGTACTACAACTGTGCATTTTTTATATTTACCACTTACTATAATGGCTAGTTAAACATTATGCAATTAACAAGAAAATAAATACAGAATAGTTATCAGATGTGTAGAAATCAGTTTGAGCTGTCTGAACTGTGAATAACAGAATTGGACAGACTGTCATCGTAGTTTAAGCTTCCGGGACACTGATGATGCTTTCAGGCTTTGGCTATCTGTTGCTCAGAAACTACCTTCCTTTTGCTGATTAGGTTTTATATGCCAAGGAAACTTTCTAATGAATTGGCAGGCAGGAATCTGTCTGCATCCCTTTTACACTGAGGTTTGTTTCTGTTTTGTACTACATGCCTTGATTGTTTTGTTTGTTTGTTTGCTTTAGGAGGTTTACTTTCCCTAGCATTGAGGAAACAGAAGCACTGGAACATGTTATGACTAATTGCAAAAACAGTTAGTAACCCAAAGTTGGAAAGCCCTGGGCTGCTTCTGTTTGTAGGTTAAATCAAGCATGAAGTCATAGGAGCAAGAATCGTCTTTTCCCCACACTGAGTTATCAGGATGGGAAGGAATTGGGCTGGTGCAGAAACTGGAAAAATCAAAGCAGCTGAGTTCCCCTAGGGTGCTCTTTTCATTATCATCCAGTGAGTAGCTCTGGCTAGAAATAATGCTGCTCATGTACTGTGCTTCCTCCTCCTGGCTATAATGAATCACAGTTTGCCAGTGTGATGCATACACCTTGACTTTGGTACTAATCCACTATCATAGCTACCTATTTCCTTCTAACATTAGACAAGGGTATGTTCATCTGGAGTAGAAGTCTGAATGGAAGCATCGTTTCTTGTCATCCTGGCAATGTACCTTTGATTTCACACAGCTTTTAGGCACACGCTGGGAGACTGGTGATTGAAATAAGCTGGTAGTTGGTTCAGACAGCTGACTGGCATTCTCACCTCTTTGACTCTTGCAGTTATCACTCATTCTATGTTTCCTCAGACTTTATTCCTACCAGTTATTTCTCTTTCCCTCCTGTTTCCTTCCCATATGTATTTACCATATTTTTAAACTTATTATCCTTTCTGATAGCAACTTTATTGCTGATTGCTTCACAGTTGCCTATATATTTCAACTAATTTTGTTATATATCTGTGTATATCTATGCACCTGTATATTTTCTTGGTTAATCATCTCTGGCCTTTCGGTTGTTGATTTGGATTTGGTTATTTGTTTTGGTAGTATGTAGAACAGTAAGTTTTTCTGGTTTAGCTATCTGTGCATTTATTCCTTAATTTTCAAAAGGAAGTCTTTCCTACTATAAAGAGACTTACATAAATAAAGTAAGAATGCAAAAAACTATCCCCTTGTCATTGTAAACCAATTCCCCATGTATATTAGGTGAGGTATGAAACACACCTTCTATCACCCAAACTACTTTATTATATCTTGGAACAGTAATATTATCAAGTGGGTGTAAAGGTTGTTGTTTAAAATATTATAAGCAGTCTATTCCTAATTATGTAGGACTAGTGTAGTACACTCTGAGTGCAGTTCAGTACACACAGTATATAGTGGAAAGTAGAAGCAGAATGGAACAGAAGAGGAGACACTGGGCACCCTATTTGCTTTAATTGCCAGAGAAAGATGAAGGACATTCTTGACAATGCTCATGACTTATTCTTCCACTGGAGGTGACTGAGACATATCTTTACGATACCTGCTTGCCAATCTTCTGACATTTAGGCTAAGCCCATTGCTATCTTGTTGAGATATGTCATTCTCAAGTATCATTAGCCTGTATTAAGACTCAAGATTTCATTAGACACTGTTTGCAGTTCTGCTACACTTGGCAAATAATCCTTTCAAACTAATACAGATCCTACAAATGAACCAAGATTCACCAGTTCCCACCAGTATCTTTTTTTTTTTTTCTTCTTCTTTATATATATAATGTAATTGAGAAAAAAAAAAAAAAAAAAAGAGTATATTTGCAGTCTTTTCTAAAAAGGACATGCCTGGAAAGAGGTTGATAAATATTGCTAAGAATGCTTGTTGAAAATTAATTATCTTACTTCTTCTATGTTAGCAACAGTTTAAACATACATTAGCAAAACAATAAAATTAATAATACAACCCATCATACAGTTAATGTCTAACTTTCAGGTAACAATTTCTGGAAAAAAAGAAAAAAAAGTGAATAATGGAAAATACAATTCCATGTCACTAGCAAATGCAGTGAAGAGAGGAAACATTTAGAAACTGAATTTGCAGTAGTTTCTGAGAAAGAGGTCTGATTAATGGGAAATGTATATACAAACAAATAGAACACTTCTTCTTCTTATGAAGTATTTCTTATCACTCACAACATATTTTGTTTCTATAAAGCTGTGTAACCTTTTATGAAGCTTTGTCTCCCAAAGTAGATATCTACACCTGTTAGTTGTGTAACTCAATTGCAATGAGAAATGAGAAATAACTGGGAGATACTGCAGCCTGTGGAACCTAATGAGCTGTATCCATGGATGTGGAAAGACTTAGCTGATGTACTTACAAGGTTCTCTGTCATCCTGGAAATCATGGAAATCAGGGGAGATATCCAGGGTTTGGAGGAAATTAAATGTTGTGTTCATCGTCAAAAAAGAAATGAACACAAAAGATACCCACATATGTGTACTTTGAAATATTGCTGTTCAGTAGGCTTTTATTTTGCTACTTTTTTTTTTTTTTTTTGCTTTTTTCCTTCAAAAATCCAATATCAAAAACTGATATATTATGAAAAGAGGAAAGTTTTTTTGAGTGTGTGTTATGCACTACTGCTGCTTGGATCTAATGTCTCTTGAAAACAAAATTCAGTGAGGATTTAAAGGCCCTATAATTAATACAGAGTATGTGAAGAGAAAAACTAAACAGAGCCTGTGTTGAAAGAATATGAAACTTTAAGTTCCTGACATAATTGGATATGAAATCTTGAGCCTTTAGTTTAGCACTCCATGTTCAACACAGTCTGACAGTATGAGAAATCACAGAATCACAGAATGGCCAGGGTTGGAAGGGACCTCAAGGATCATGAATCTCCAACCCTCCCCCCACATGCAGGGCCACCAACCTCCCCATTTAATACTAGACCAGGCTGCCCTGGGCCCCATCCAATCTGACCTTGAACACCACCAGAGACGGGGCATCCACAACCTCTCTGGGCAGCCTGTACCAGCACCTCACCACTCTCACCATAATGAACTACCCCCTGACATCCAACCTAAATCTTCCCTCCCTCAACTTAAAAAAAAAACATTTCCCCTTGTCCTGCTGTTATCTATCCTTTCAAAGAGTTAACTCCCCTCCTGTTTGTAGGTTCCCTTTAGGTACTGAAAGGCTGCAATGAGGTCACCCCACAGCCTTCTTTTCTCCAGGCTAAACAAGCTCCCTCAGCCTGTCTTCATAGGGGAGGTGTTCCAGTCCCCTGATCATCTTCATGGCTCTCCTCTGGATCCTCCCCAACAGCTCCCTGTCTTTCTTGTACTAGGTGCTCCAGACCTGGATGCAGTACTCCAGATGGGGCCTCACGAGAGCAGAGTAGAAGGGGACAATCACCTCCTTGTCCTTGCTGGCCATCCCTCTTCTGATGGAGCCCAGGATACCATTTGCTTTTTTAGCTGTGAGGGCACGCTGCTAGCTCATATTAAGTTTTTCATCCATCAAGTCCCCCGGATCTTTCTCTTCAGGGCTGCTCTCAAGGACCGTTCCTTCCAGTCTGTATGGATGCCTGGGATTCCTCTGGCCCAAGTGCAATACTCTGCATTTTGCCATGTTGAACCTCATTAGGTTCAGTTGGGCCCATCTGTCAAGCCTGCTGAGGTCCCTCAATGGCATCCCTTCCTTCCACCATGTCAACTGCACCACTCAGCTTGGTGTCATCAACAAATTTGCTGAGGGTGTACTCGATTCGATTGTCAATGTCACTGATAAAGGTGTTGAAGTGCATGATAAAGATGATAAAGATTTCCCAAGACAGACCCCTGCTGGATGCCACTCATCATTGTCCTCCACCTGGACATAGAACCATTGATGACCACCCTCTGTCTGCAGTCTTTCAACCAATTTCTTATCCATCGAGTGGTCCACTGTCATGCTTTTATGTTTTTAGGTTTTCAGTATTTCACATCATGTAGTGTACTGGAACTAAAGTGTTAATGCTCTAGCTCCATGTACCTATCCCTGTACATGACAGAAGTCATGGGATCTCACCCTTCCGGGTAGGGCAGTCTCTTACTGCCTGGCAGTGGGTGCTGAAGGTGCTTCCCTAGCCGTTCCAAGCTTTTCAGGTTTGACTCGGTCTCAGGAACACTCTCTCCTATCTTATTTATTAGTCTCAATTTCAATTAGATTATATTATATTGTTGTTTTGCATTCCAATATCATAGTTAGTAAAACAAGTTTTCCGCCATAGATTGTTGCCACTGTTTTTCCCCCCCCCCCCTCCTTCCTTCCCATTTTGTGGGGCCAGGGTGGAGGTGGAGAGGCAGGACTGGTGGAGGACAGGTGGAGGGGCCTACTGCCTCCTGTCACAGGCATAGATTGATCTAGTTAACGCCGTGACATCCACCCATCAAATCCACATCCCTCCAATTTGTAGATGAGGATGTGGTGGGGGACCATGTAAACATAAAAGAAAGAAATCATTTTAATTTGGCATTATATATATCACAGTTTAGAATGTTCTCACCTTTATATGGCATGAAGAAAGTAAGCGAAGCTCTTAGCTCTGTTGATTAATAAATTTGTACAATTTGTACAAGAATGCCAAATAAAAATAGGTGGCAGCATCTGGAATATTTAAAATAATAACCACATAGGAATGTTATACTTTAGGAAAGAAATAAAATCAACTAAGGATTAGTCAGTAGCATATAAGTAACATCTGTGGTACTAGCCTTCATGAGAACTTGAAGCTAGAAAGTGCTCAATAGTTTTTATATGTTAATTTAGCATATAAATAGTTTAAAATTACATTTAAATTTAGTATTATATGATTATTATTTGTGTTGCATTTTCGCTAAAACATAGCAAAAAGGAAAAGTAGATTTGATTTTTAGCTTATAAGCTACTAAAAAATCTCTTTATTTTTTCAAACAGATATTAATTTTTCCTACCTACAAAATGTGAGTAAATTTTATATAAATTTTGAAACGCACGTGACAGGTCTCTTGTCTATTTCATAATCAAGATATAAATGTGAAAATACAATGCTTTAGCCTGCAGTAAACTATGTTAACTTTTTATTAGCAGTGTTATGTGGTAGTCTGTATATACAAACATGAAACTGGGGTTGAGTTCCTGAGATCTATATCCTATACAAAATAATTTGAGAGAGACTTCCTTCTTGCTACTTTGGTGAATTAACCTATTTCTGAAAACTTTTGTAAGGCAAGCCAGATAGGAGGCACTCAGACTGAAAAGGTTTCTGAAACATAAATTAAATCTTAGCCAAGCTTAGCTTGCTAAAAATGCAGATGAATATGTGAAAATTTAAGGAGGGAGACTGACATAGTAGTGAGGGTCATCTAGATACTGAAGTACGAGGTGGGAAGATTTTAGAGAGCAAAATATAACAGCTAAGTAGTTCCTTCCTTTGTCTCTTCTGGCTGTTTAATGGCAACCCAAGGTCTCCGTCTCCTGTGTGTAAATTTTTCCAGTGGTGAAAAAGCCAGTTGCAGGTCACAGTATTCATCCAACATTGTAGGTGCTGTCTGTAGCTCTTTAATCCAGGAAAGCATTACCCCGTCTTTTTCCCTTGTCATTAGCTAGCAGTGTTAGATGTCAATGTGCTTTCTTCTCGTAATGTACCACAAACATTTGCATTCTTCAAACCTGAACACTTTCTCTGACTTTATTTTACAGATATTTACAGTGAAGACTCTATAAAATGTAAAATACACTTAAATCACCAATAGAATTTTTATTTCTGTAAATGCTTCCTGGAAAGTATTTATTCTGGTAGTAAATGTATATACATGCATACAAATTGAGTTAATTTATAAAAGTTGAACTGGTATGTTTAACTAATGTTTTACCTAATATAGTTCTGAAAATTATTGAAATTACATTTTCATGTTCCAGATTTTAAGAAAGATTCATCCCCCTCAACATTTTTATCAATGAATAACTCCCAGCTCTTTAGAAGTTATTTAACGTCACTGGTCTGTGGTCTGAACAAAATTCCAGAGTACTGAAGCACAACTGTCCAGTCTGTTTTCCTGCTACATCAGATCTAATTTGCACCTTTGCAGCTGCTTGCAAACTATCCCAAAATTGGGCAACATATTATTTTTGTTTTCCAAGGGAATTACCCAACTGTAATATTCTGTTACCTCTTTTGATGTCTTTTAAAATAAAGTCTCTAAATCACAACTGTGTCTATCATACTTATCTCTATAATGAAGCAGCTTGTCCCTAGTGATTATCAGATTATGACAGTTCATTTTTCAGCACCCATTTCTATCAGTTTGTGAACAGGGCTTTCTTCCGCAGTGCCTTGATGCTATACTTTTTAAACTCACCATACTTTTTTATCTTCAAGTACTTGCAGAATGAGAACCTGCTTGAAAATTTCTCTGCATGGCTTGCTATCCCTTTTGAATGACCACAGCTCCTTCATCTTGAGCACTGTCTTCTATTTCACTGCAGACCCACATGCTCTGGGCGTGGTGACCTCTTTAAATATCTCACCTATAAACCTTTCATTCAAGTGAATGCTGCATACTGTGGCAATTTGTCTGTTGGGATCGTCAGTCCTGCTCTTGAGGTTCACATATGCTCTCTTCAGATGTCTTCATCCAGGAAATGCCACATCTTACTCTGCTCACAGATCATAAGATTCCTCTTTGGTTTAGGTCCCTAATCCCTCAGACTCAGAATCTCTTTTAACTTGTAAGAATAATACTGAAAGGGGGAAAAAAAAGACAATAAAACTGGATGTAACGACAGCCAATCATTCAGTAACCCACCCCTCCCCCCTTACTCCTTTACCCACTTACAATCAGCACCAGCTGTAGTGCAATTAAACTCAGCAGGTGTTCAGAGGAATTACATTTTATCACCACCATCCTTTCTCCTCCTTTGCTCCCCCTCCTTTTTCTCCATTCCCACAAGACCCAACTGCCTTTCTTTATGGGTCTATAAAAAATAGTGCAAGTCAAATATATAAAGGCATTAAAGTAACCAAAGAATTAGTAAAAGAAGGTGAAGATATATTGAAGAAAATTTGCTCACAATCACAGGGAATGTTTAGAATAGAGTCATTAATATTTGTTACATTGATAATTATAAACTCTTTAGACTGTCTTTTCTCTCTTTTCACTCTGTGTACAGCTCTTAACTCTGTTCAAGGTTCTGAACATCCTTGCCTGGACTCTGCAATGGGACTCATCATGTGCCTGTGAAAAGCACAGTAGTGACTTTGTGCAGGATGATCAGATGCTTAAAATCACCCATGCATGCAAGTCCTCAAATGATCATATTGCTTAGCACCTCGAAGAATCAGATGTTAAATAAATAACCTTATAAATTAATGTGAATTCTGACAGTGTTAAATGAAAAACCTTCAGTTTTCATATTTCTGAGTACTTCTATTTGTCTTTGAAAAACTAAGTCAAAACTTCCTAATAGAAGGAAGAAAAGAAATGATTCCTCTCTTTTTTGCTGATTGTTGCATAGTTTTTTCTCACATTCCTGGTTTTGTCTTTCTTTGATCAGTCTTTATTGTGGTTTCTAGCTGATGTTTCTATTTGTATTCACTCAGTTTTAGCAATGTTCTGACTAACCATAAAGATATTTTCCTGGAAGAAAAGAATGGAGTTGATATTCTGTTATTAAAATATCGATAGAAAAGTAAATACCTCAGTATGAGAGTTCATGCTCTGAAAAAAACCACCTTCTTTCAGGTCTTATTGTGTGTTACTTGAAAATTACAAGGATTTATAAGTACAATTATCATTTTGAAAAATTCTGGATTTTGCTATGGAAATATTTTTAATTATCAGTTTTAAATAATTTCAGAACTCCAAATTTCATTTTATTCTTTTTTTCTTCGTATGCTGTTGTCACTGCAGCATTTTTATGTTGTGATGTGGTCACAGCATAATCTGATCAAGTCTAATCAAAATCAAAATCTGAAACTCAGGCTAGTAGAAAATTTCTGGGATGAAAAACAGAAGAGAATTAGCTAGTAGGATCAAATGCTGCATCACATACTACAATTGTTTCACTGTCTGTAGCTGTCTCTGCCCCTGAGTTAGGTATTGTAGTAATGCACAATAACAGCTTTAACATTTCAAATAGTTTATGAACATGTATTTTCTAAAAGTTTATAACTATTTTTTAAAATGTTAAAAGCATCTAGAAACTTGAGAATTTTTCATTCAAAAGGAGTTTAACTACATGCAAAGAACTCATTTATAGTTTATAATTTAATTTTATATAAGAAGCCAAAAGGAGACCTTTTCAAAGGACTAAGTGCAAAGGTACAACGTTGTTCACAGAATGAATGGCTAGAAGTCCTATATGAAAGTTAATCATGTGTTTGAAAGCTATAAAAATGCATATATAGGGGAATTAACATTGCACAGCTGCATCTAGCTGCTATATTTCTAAGCCTCACACTCCTTGACTTGATATTCTTTTATCACTGTTTTTATGCAATTCTCTAAATATTAAAGCAGCAAACACAGGAGTAAAGAAATTGAAAGCTGTGCTGACTCCTGTATCCAGCATTAGCAGGACTGCAATCTCTGGAAGTAACAAAGCTTTTCGACAAGTGAAAAGGAATGAAATTAGGAAGTTTGACACATTATATGGATTGAGTAGTATAGATGTATTTGACCATACACTATAGGACCAATTTACCTTAGAATTCATAATTATTTCTCAAATTATAAAAGCTTAGGAATCATGTGCTCCATTCTGAATTGTACAAAGCAATCTATCATTCACTCCATCCCAGCCTTCTTCTTTTTCATTTTTTCTCTATCTTTTGCCACAGTCTGTCTCTTCTTTTCCCTCTAAGAATTCAAGAAATCAGCTGGTCTGACAGTCTTTTTTATCCTCATGGAGCTGGAATGTTTCTAAGACTTACTTCATTGTCAAGTTTTCAGTTTGTTTTGGAAGATGCCAAAAGATAGAAATTTCACCACATTGCTCACGGTAGTTTTACCTTTTAGGGTGGAATTATTAGGGCAGAAAGACGTGATAGGACATAATTTACTTGCCAAAAAACGTGACTCGCAACTATCAGTGGAGTCAGATTGAGTTTACCAAACACATTCTATTCTTCAATATTTGGTGAATAACTTATTGGAGATATTGTTTCTTCTTTTACCTCATATCCCAGTGGCTGAACAGTTCTCACGGTTATGAAATTCAAGTTTCATTAAAGGGACCTGAATTGCTGTCCCTCACCCCCACCACTCCCTAATATAAGAGGCAATTATAAAATGTGGAGAAGTAAAATGGTTCCAATAGGAGATTTGATTTTTCTAGATTAACCAACAGCATTGTTATTGGGGCACCTAATGAAATCTCTGTCTTTACTTATCAGGAGTGCTGTGTGGGGATAGACAAATCAAATTTTTCTTCTTAATATATATATTTTTCCATAAAAACATCACATCAGGCGTTCTGGAGTGGAACGTGTTAATTTCAGTTCAGCTAGTGGATGCTACAAGTCAAAGATGTCAACATGATCCCAATACTGTCTAATAAGCAAATAAACAAGGCCTGGGATTTTGATTCCAAAGAGACTTTGGTCTGCCTCACAGAAATTCCTGTAGAAATGGTCACCATTGAGTGAAGTATTTTTGAAGATAGAGAAAAAAATAATGTCTGTGAAATAATTTAAAAGCAAAGTATTTGAAAAATGCTTTTATTTTAACAATTTACTGATTTTCTTTCCCTTGTTGATAACAGTCTTTATAAAAGGAAATCATTTAATTCTGTAGTTAAGACAGTGCTATTTACAGTTCTGGTCTCATTGTTTCAAGAATAATATTGTGGAATTAGAGAAAGTACATGGAAGGTCAACTAAAACAATTTCATGGAGAAGCTACCTTATGATGAGAATAAAAAGCCTTGGTTTTCAGTTTGGAGTGGAGATGACTTGGAACCAAGTGTAAGTTGTAACTGAGGTGTACACAATTGTAGAAGTAGTAAATAAACTGAATGCAAAACTGTTATTCATGAAATCTTGCAACATGAATACAGAGCACTAAATTAAACTACCGGTTGAACAGTTTAATAGTTAGTAGGAAGTACATACGAAACATGTAGGATTTACTTTCATAGGGTTTTGTAGAGGCACTGAATATCAGTCAATTCAAAAAGGGCTTTAGACAAGTTCATAGACATCAAGTCCATAAATAGGTATTAAAAGCACTGAGTAGAGATGTACCCTTTTACACCTCTAACACAGTAATTTTGGATGCTGGTGAAGGAGATGTACTGATGAAAGTGTCTAGTCTCATGCATTCTTCCTATATAGCTTCTCGTATTATCACGGTTGGAAATAAAAAACTGGGCTTGATGTTCTGACCTGTGAGGGCTTTTTCTTATGCTCCTGTCAGTGTCTTACTTATGATTGCAAAAGCTGGAAGAGCTGGGAGTAATGCCATCTTGAGTGACTGAGAGGTATCTATGAGAAGCAAAAAATTCCATCTTCTGGTGCTTTCTTAATTCAAAAGTGAACATTTCTGCCTCTAATAGCTGCAATGTACCAACTGAACAGCATCATTTTTGCCTTTTGAAAGGAAGTTTTCTGCTGTCTGCTCAGAATTTATTTATTTATACACTAAGTTTCTTTTAAGGAATGAAGAACACAGTTCTGCATGACACCTTTAAAAGTTACACCGACTTGAAATTATTAGTAAGAAAACAAACTTTGGACTTTATTTATTTTTTTATTTATGTATTTTAATGGGGGACAAAAATAATTGGTTGATATTAGCTATTTAGCATTGATTGCCAAGCAAGCAAAGCATGACTTTGATATCAGACCATATGGATGAATTGGATTGAACACAGTGACAAGACATAAATGTGCCCTAAGAATTAACTAGTGGAGTCCAATTTGAATATTATCACAAGGGACACATTAAAAAATGGACCATGTCTATGCAGCAGGAACTACAATATCCTTTTTCCAACAGTGAGAGCATACCACAAAATTCTGGATCTGTTTTAGCAAAATATTAGAAGATTTGAAACCTTGCACCCAAAGTCTGACACTGACAGAGTACTTACTGTCAAGTATTTAACCAAATGATGGGTCATTATTATTGTTCACTGAGGTAGGCTAAGTAGCACAGATTTCCTGGCTAAATATTTGTCTGTGATAAGATTTCCATGGAAATATGCCAAGATTATTGTTCCTAGTTCAGACACTGGCAAGCCTCCTAGTGAACTATCAGTCATTTATTTTTGTGCCCTCTCTTCATGTGCTATTATTAATAATTAGATTGCTTACATCTGTGTGGCCCCTAGTTCTTTCACAGAAGCTTTTAAAGAAAGACAGTAGTCTACCAAGACATTTCCTTTTCTTTTCTGATTTTCCAAAGTCTGACCTGTGGAAAGGTCATGTTTTATAGATGTTATTTGGAGTAAAGGGCTCTGTCTCATAATCTTGCCCAGACTGCAGTTCCTCTGCTGCTGCTTCTGCTTTGCGTCTGCCTCCTATATATTTGCACTGTCTTTCTTAGCACTCTGTTCTTGTACTGACTGTATATGCTGCATTGCACACATTTACATAATGTCCAAAAATATTTACTTTGTTAAAATACATAGAAAATACTTCTGCAGTGTAGAAACAACCTCCTAGAGTGCTTTCTGAGCCATCCTTGTCTCTGATCTCTTTGAGAGGAGTCTAGGTCATCATTTACTTTGTCACTTGAGAAGGAAGTATCATTTTTCTCCCCTCTGACTTAAACAAGTACTTCTACCCATGTTACCCGCAGTCAGCTTGCATGCATCTCTGGGATTAAGTCATATCTATTAGTCGTCCTTTAACTCAGATTAGAGTCAATTTGGTGCAGAATCTACTAGCTATGGATAATAAGAAAGCTAGTAACCAGGGAACATATATAATATAAATGTTCCTCTCCTCTATCTAACCCCATCAATATTTATAATATCAATATCTGAGACATTTGCTATTGGAAATAGCATTGTTGGCCATATTGGCCAACAGTACAATCTACTTATTGTATTTCTTAACTGTAATTTACCTTACTGTTAGAGGTAGTGTATATGTCCAGATTTTTACTGTTTTGTTACTTTGGACTTTTAGGTAATCTCTTGCTGTAAATTTAATTCCATGATTTTTCACCTCAATTTTTCCCTTTGTTTGTTTGTTTGTTTGTTTTATTTGTTTTAGTGTATAACAATCATGGATCCTTGGGTAACCATCATTTTCCAGCTCAAAAATTAAACAATCCTTGTATCTCTTGATATTGATAAAGATTGTCCAAAATGTCCTCAATTACAACAGCATTAAGCAGTAGCTATATTTAAAAAACAAAACAAATCCAAACCAAACCAAAACACTAATTTCATTTTACGGGTGGATACTTTAACATTCATTCCTAATCATCCTCTTTCTTCCCATTATTTCTCTATGTACAACTCACACCATTTCTGCTCTCATTTTTGTTCAAATGCCAAACAGTAAAGACAGAAACAATTTCTCTTTAATCCTTAATTTTCAATTCTGCTGTCTGTTACTATTACTGCATCAATGTAGAATTAGCAATCACAGCAAATTCTGCTCAGTTTAGCTGAAAACATCCATTTTATGTTGGATGTTTGACAGAATTATCAGCTGGTGGGCACAGCATGCTTTCAGTGGTGCCTGCATGTTCCACAGTTGGGAAACAAAACCAGGATATCACTAGGTGAAGTGGTAGTAAAATAAGAGTAACAGGTTTAGTGATGGTCATCAACTGAATTAAACTCTAACCAAGGAGCTACAGTGACTTCTGAAACGAGTCAGCTTGAAAAGAAAAGAGAAGCTTGGAGGTTTGTAGCAGCAATGAGAAGAGGATAGCAGGGGAGCAGCAGAACTGATGTGTTCTGACCAGACACGGCCATCTGGCACCAGGGGATCTGCCTGGGCTGGGAAGCATTTTTCTTGCTCCACAAGAATTTCCAGCACCAATATGGAAGGATATTAGGAAATTCATATGTGTGTATTAACATTCTGTAGTATTGTGGTTTATCTGTTGTGGTGCTGATATTGATTCTAATATGAAGTTCAATGGCTGGCAGTTAATTATGTGTCAATAAGCCACTTTGTTCCTTATTTGGTTGAAATTATATTAACTGAACAGATTTTTCCAGAAACACATACTAAATGCATAGAGTGTTCAGTCAGTGTATATTCAAAGTCTAAGCAAAATCAGTATGTGCGACCAAATTATTTTTTGGAATTTAATTAAGCCACATTGGATAATCTAAATGCAACAAAAATATATTTATGGATTTAGGCATACAATCAAAAGTTATTTAGTTGCCACCCATCAAGCAAGTAATTGAGCACTGGCAACTTTAAATTCATCTCTTTTTCACTCAAGAGCAATTTTAAATCAACCCACAAAGTGAAATACAACATATAATTCAAATTTTTATCACACATATCCACTCTTACATCTGGAAAAAACAACAACAACAAACAAGTACAAAAGAAAATCATTTTACCAATTCAGGATAATGTAAAGATTTGACAGAAAAAATCTTTGTCATGCAATGGATCTGTTTTCCATTAGACTTTGACCACTGATGATCATTAAAGCAAACATCAATTTTTAATTAACCTTATTAGTAAACATTTGAAGTTGGATTTTATTTACATAAATGTCATAAGATCATCTGTTTAAGAATCTTTGTAAGGAAAGCTATGACTTTTAGAATGCTTTGGCATTGTTTGACAAGGCAGATGCTGAACTCACTAATTTCCCAACTCATATCTGAAAATGGACAAAACTAACAACTTTATCCCTTTCTATTTTATGAGACCGTTAGCCTGGATCTGTAGAGAGTCTTCCAAAAACTTTGTCCCAGCATCATAGAATCATAGAGTACTTAGAGTTGGAAAGGACCATTAAAGGTCATGTAGTTCAGCTCCCCTGCAATGAACAGGGACACACATAGCTAGATCAGGCTGCCCAGGGCCTGGTACAGCCTTATCTTGAAAGTCCCCAGAGACAGGGCATCCGCCATATCTCTGGCAACCTCTTCCGATGCCTCACCACCCTCAGGGTGAAAGATTTTTTCCTTATATCTAACCTAAATCTACCCTCTTTAAGTTTGAAACCAGTTCCCTTTGTGCTATCAGAACAGACCCTGCTGAAAAATCTGTCCCCTTCTTTTCTGTAGCTCCCGTTTACATGTTGAAGGGTTGCCTTTTTACCAGTCACCAAGGCATGATTATATTTTTAATATTTTTTTTTTAGAATATTTCTCTTAGATTTTACTTAGGGAGTTCTACTTTTTAATAAGGCTTGCAAGACTTTTTAAGGGTTTATAATTAGATGAACTCCCAAATGAGTCTCTCCCAAAAAATAATTAATTGTAAGGACTTAGGAGGAAATAACCTTGTCATCACTGACTTCTTTTCTTGCAAAATTTCATTATTTACATTTCATTAGTTGAGAATTAAATAAGTGTCTTCTATTTCTATAAAGTGATGTTGGAATTCAGGCTTCTGTCAAACTGAGCAGTGAAAATCAGATTTGTCATGTATCTCAAACACTGTGTTTCTATCTTCAGGTGATAACTTTTGGGATAAGAAATTAAAAATACTGTGTTCTTTTTAGAACTGTACTAAAGGCAGGAAAAGATGAAGTTATTTTAGATGAAAGAAGTTTCTAAGTCTTTTAAAAACATACATACAAATAATCTTTTAAATTTAAAACCACTATAAACTGCAAGCCTGAGGTACTCCCCTCCCCTACATGCATAACCCCTTTAAAGTTTTAAATGTATGAAAAATGTGAATTGTCCATTTTACACTTTGTGAATTTCACACTATTGTGAATAGTAGTATACAATATTAAAATTCTTGCAGAAATTGCTTGCTGGATAGAAGTAACCGTAAAATTCTATAAAAGGCAATAATGCAATGATTGTTGAACCGTGTGAGTGAAAGTTGAACTTTGCTGTTGAACTAAGAATGAAAACACATTTTACAGCAGATGAATAAGTACGCAGAATGACTCACAAGCAACAAGTTCATTACTATAATCTTGCTAAAAATTGGGTTCAGAGATGTATTTTTTATTTGTATTTTTGAGATGCTTCAGCAGTAAATTTTTAAATTCTTGAAATTCTCATAGAAGCATTACTACTTCACTTCATAGTATGTCTTACTATTTGCCAATTAGTAGTTGAAAACTACTTTTCTGAATACTATTTTCCAAGCAATTTCCAACCTTTTAGTAGATCAAATATCTGTATGGATCAGTATTTTATCTGCAGCTATGGTCAACAGTAACTTCTAGAATGAGTAAAGGAATTGTGCGAATGTATGCTGAATTAATTTATTACTACAGCTGTTGAATGTTCAGCAGTTTGAAGCTTAGTGCTTTGTTTGGTTGGAGATGGTATTATTGAATATAAAAACTCTGAGGAAGTCTTTTTCCATAAACTTTCATTTACATTATTTTCAGAGTTCTGTGTCAATGAGTTCCACAGCTTATTTTTGTGCAAGATCCTGCACATAAGTTGGGATAATTGCAAGCACAAATACATGCTGGGCAGAGGATGGCTTGAGAGCAGCCCCAAGGAGAAGGATTTGGTGGCGATAGTTAATGAAAGACTCAGTATGAGCAGCAATATGTGCTTGCAGCCCAGAAGGCCAACTGTATTCTGGGTTGCATCAAGAGAAGTGGGACCAGCAGGTCAGTGGTGGTGACTGCTCCTCTACTCTGCTTTTGTGAGACCCCACCTAGAGTACTGTGTCTAGCTCTAAGGCCCCCAGCACAAGGACACTGAGCTGTTGAAGCAGGTCCAGAGAAGGACCACAAAGATGATCAGAGGACCAAAGCAGATCCCCTACAGGAACAGACTGAGAGAGCTCTTTTGCTTGAAGAAGAGAAGGCTCTGGAGGAAACTTATATTGGCCTTCAAATATCTGAAGGGAGTGTACAGGAAAGCTGAGGAGGGAATTTTTTTTAAAAGGGTATGTAGCAACAGAACAAGTGGAAATGGCTTTAAACAGGAAGAGGGAAGGTTTAAACTAGATATTAGAAATAAATTCTTTACTGTGAGAGTGGTGACACACTGGATGCCCAGAGAGGTTGTGGATGTCCCCTCCCTGGAGGCATTCAAGGCCAGGCTGGATGGGGCTGTGAGCAACCTGATCTAGCTGTGGATGTTCCTGTTCATTTCTGGGGAGTTGGTCTAGGTGGCCTTTAAGGGACCCTTCCAATTCAGATGATTCTATGATTCTCTGCTGATTTTTTTTTTATTTTTTTTATTTTTTGTGTGTGTGTTTTTGTGTGTGTGTGTGATTTTGTCCTTGCTTGCTTATACTACAATTGTATATAACTTCTTAGTTAGGAACAGAATTGCTCACCACTAGCAATAAGTGTCCAGCCAGCCCTTGGACAACTGGGCAGCTCCCCCAGCCCTCTCCTCTGAGAGTACTGAAATGTACAGAATACCATTTATTCCGTAAGACTGAGATTTCTCATCCTTGTAAACAATTCACTGGCCACAGAGATGATGGGGAATATATGCATGGGTGGCATTAAAAAAATGATAAAAAAAATAAAAAGAAATAAGAGTATGGGATTGTTTTACTAACAGAAAATCAAAGAATATCAAATAAACTATCTGGAGGCAGAGTTTAAAGCAAAAAGAAGATACATCAGACAACAATCATAGAATTATGGAATGGTTTGGTTTGGAAGGGACCCTTAATATCATATTCATTCTACCCCTCTGCCATAGTCAGGCAGAGGGGGTACCTTGTCTACCTCCCACTAGACAAGGTTGCTCAAAGCCCCATCCAGCCTGGCCTTGAATGTCTCCAGGAAGGGGGCATCCACAACCTCTCTGAGCAACCTATTCCAGTGTCTCACCACTCTCACAGTCACCTTGAATGTCTCCAAGGATGAGGGATCACTTCTCTTAGCAACCTGTTCCAACACTTCACTACTCGTAGCATAAAAAACTTTTCCCTTATATCCAATCTAAGTCTCCCCTCTTTTAGTTTGAAACCATTTCTCCTTGTCCTTTCACAGCAGCCTTTGCTAAAACGTCTGTTCCATTTTTCCTTATAGCCCCATTTTTTATACTGGAAAACTGTTCTCCAAAGCTTTCTCTTCAAGCTGAACAGCTCCGGCTCTCTCAACCTGTACTTCTGGAGAAGGTACTCCATACATTGGATTGTTTTTATGGTTCTCTCTCAATGTGCTCCAGAAGGTCCATGTCTCTCCTGTATTGAGGACTTCACATCTGGATGCAGTACTCAATGTGAAGTCTCACCAGCACAGAGTAGAGGGGCAGGATCATCTCCCTCATCTTGCAGACCATGCTTCTTGTGATGCAGCCCAGGATACGGTTGGCTTTCTGGGTTTCAAAGGCACACTGCTGGCACATATCAAGCTTATAATTCACCAGTACCCCCCTTTTCATCAGGGTTGTGCTCAATCCTTTCATCCCTCAGGTCATACTGGTAGTGGGGGTTGCCACAACACAAGCACAAGACCTGTTGTACTTCATGAGGCCCACTGCTCAAGACTGTTTATATCTGTATGAATAGCATCCCCTTCCTCAAGCATGTTAACTGCAAGCATAAGACATGACTAAGAAAGGGTCATGGAAAACCAGCAACAGGCATAAATTTATAAGTAGGCAAAATGTTGAGAAGAAAGGTTAATAGTCTCCTTGCTGAAACAAGAAAGATGATAGTAAAAGATGTTGGAAATTGCAACAGCTTAATTGCCAAAAGTAACCCCTCACTGGAGCAGGGGTAAAGTGTGAGGAGTTGCAAAGGAGTGTTGTGAACTGACTACAGCCCTTGTTACCCATCATCCCTGTGCCACTTCTTGAGTGGGATCTAGAAGAGTCAGGAGTAAAGATGAGCCTGGGAAAAACGGGCAAGGAGGCAAGGAGAAAGTCTTTATTCTTGTCTTTCTTCCTACTCTATCTTTAATTGCCAATAAATTGAATTAATCTTCCCCAAGTCAAGTCTGCTTTCCCCTTGATGATAATTAGTGAACAATCTTCCTACTTAGCCCAGGGGAGCTTTTTCCCCTTGTCTTGCTGAGAAGAGAGAGAGTGGCTTGGAGGACACTTGACAGCCAGCTGAGGTTAACCCACTGCACCTGGGAACAGCTAACATTGTTTACGAATAGAACATTTCAACAAAATTATGCAGTTAATATTGGAAGTGTCTACTTAGCTCCTCCGGATTTTACACCTTTAAAGAACCTTGCGTATAAAGGTCCAGAATTTCCAAATTTCAGTACAGACTATTTAAAAATGTGTTGTTGTTGTTGTTGTTGTTGTTGTTGTTGTTGTTTAAAGCTATATAATTGAGAAACTTTATAGTTGCTTTTCTACTATTAAAATTTTTGTTATCTTTTCTGTGCTTTGCATGGACATTGTCTTTTGTTGTTGTTGTTTCTAGATACATTTCTCTAAATTAATTATCTTTTTTTTTCAGAAGTTTTTTATTTCTTTGATAGAGAATGTGCACAAATTTTGTGCTTTTTCTATTGGTTTGTTTCTCCTATATACAAGTATGTGATAAAATCCACTATTACCGATGGTTTTTAAGAAGCCTTGGAAATGAAATAAATGATTTTTCTTCACAGGGGAATCATTTATATTTCTCCTGTGTGCTTTATTACAGAATATAATAATGCCAGCTGAGACAGGAAACAAAACTTCTGGTTTTTTTTTTTCCCAACTTTATGTAATTATTTATTTAATATACTACACAATGGTTAATCTAGCTGTGAATGTCTCACAAAATCACAGAATTTTAGGACTTGGAAGAGTTGGAGATCATCCAGTCCAATTCTGCTTCAGGTTCCTTTGAGTAGATTGCACAGGACGATGCCCAGGCAGCTTTTTAATATCTCCACAGAATGGGACTCCATAGTTTCTCTAGGTAGCTTGCTCCAGTGCACTGTAACTCTCAAAGTTAACAAGTTCTTTCTCACATTTGTATGGAATTTTCTGTGCTTCAGTTTGTTCCCATTGCCCCTTGCCCTTTTGCTGGGCACCACTGAATAGGAACCTGCAAGTTATTTTTAGCATTTTTCAACTTTAATCCAGATATTTTGATGATCATTTAAGCACCACTGTATTCCTTATGAATACATGTGACCTATTTACTAAGTTGTCAGCTGAACAATTCAGCACTCTTAGACTTGGACTTGGACTTTTGGATAGATGGTAGAAAAAGATAAAAAATTTAAAAGATAAAAAATTGAGTTGTACTGAACTTCACTATCTTTCTCTATTGACTTTGGGTGATATGCTTTAATTCTTCATCTAAAACCTTGCTTGCCACTTATATCAGTTAGGATTTGTTCATTGACTTTAATGTATAGATTCATAGTTACATGTTAGGCTGGTGAAAAGAGGAGAGAAGAAAATAGGTAGGCCTGACATTAGGAATTTGGAGAATGGAATATACTAGTTAATTTAATGTTTAGAAGATTTTTTTTTTTCTTTTTATTACCTTTCTCTCATTTCTTTTATATACAACACTTGAGTATTATCAAGATTTGATTTCTTTTGGGAAAAAAAAGATAATCTCCCTGTAATTTTTAAACCAATTTAGTCTGTTCTAGCAATATGCTTTTGTATTGCAAAATAGAAACAAAAGATAAATTCTGAATATCAGAATTTATTGTCTTAAAAAAAATTATCCATTCCAGAATGGAATGAATGGCACACATAACTAATTTTAAACAGAAACATTTTGCAGGTGCAGATATTTATTTTTTGTTAAAAGCTAATTAAGTCACAAGAAGCATTGTTTAAAAATAATTAAAAATTTCTAAAGCAAAGACCCATTGATCCTTTAGACCTCACTAATTAAATGCCTTCATTTTTAACCACTGAATATTTAAAAAGGCTGAGGTCAGTAAATTGAACTAGTTGAGGCAAAAACTTGAGTTACATACATAAGCAGCATCATAAATGCAGTGAACAGAAATATTAACTAAATAAAGCTGAGAAAGTGAACTGAAGCAGGAATAGGAGATTTTATATAGAACAGGTATTATATACTTTATTTGGCCATTTAAAAATTAGGTAAGACATGGTGATACAGAATGTTAAATCAGAAAAATTACACCAAAATTAATGGTGAATGGAAATTCAGCAGTATTTTCTGAAGTTGACAAAAATATCATTGCTCTAATTTGTTTTGGTCATTAAGACATTTTGATCCAACTAAAAGTGTCTACATGATCATAGAAAAATCAAGATTTAGAGTTCTGAGAATTGACTTGGGTGGGTTGTTTTGTTGGTGAGTTGTTGTTGTTGTTTTTTTCCTCTATAATTAGCATAGATTTCAAATCCAGAAAATCCTTGCTCCCAAATGAGCAAATATTTTTTCATTGTATTTCAGCATTCACATATATGTACTTGCAAAATGATGACATTCAAAGAGAAAGCTGATCTGAAAACTGATTCTGGTATGCATTAAAATGTAGATAATAACAATTAAATGAGTACAATGTCCTTGCTTAGAAATGGTGGATGATATCATTGTTGTTCTTTGTTCACTATTTTGGCATGTTCTGTAAAGTCTTCTCAAGCAGTAAACTAGCTTAGGAAGTGATAGAGTTTGATACTTCTATATATTATTACTTATGCTACTGTCCAAAATAATTGTCCTAGCAATAAAGTTGGAAAATTTACTGGAGAAACTAATCTTGACATAACTACTCATGGGTATCATCTGTTATGTGTTTTACCTGATAATGATGTTACAGTATAGTAGTTTCCCAAGTAAAGAGGACTAAAAATCTACAATAGATTCAAACATGCAATTAGAGCTTTTATAGCACAAATAAACATGATGCATGTTTTTTTCTGTTTGTTTTTTTTTTTTTTTCAAGAATCCTGTTCATTTTTGTATATTGAAAAATAAAGAGAAAACCTTTAAGACAAGAAAAAATGTTTGAGATCACTTGAAATAAACTACATGTTGTTCCAAAGTACTCAGAAAGACTATGATGTTATCATTGATGCATGTGGTTTCCAAGGAATGAAATGTAGTCGTCAATGATGTCTACTACAAATTCATCCATTGGTTAAAGGGCATAATGTTACAAAAATGGTGTTTGAGTTACAAAACTGATTTTTAGGGAGGAAAAAAGAAGTGGGGAGTTTTACTATCAAAAATTATATCACAGTCCTTTCTGACTTAAGAGACGAAAACACAAAGGTGCACAAAGGCAGATTTGAAACTACTTTAGAGTTACACTTATACTCGAGCCTTAAAAACTGTATTCTAGAGTGGTGGTTGATAAAGCATGAGTTCTACAATTAGCAAGCCCCAAAATTGTTCACAAAAGGTAATAAAGATTCTCCTTCCTATAGTATGTAGAACATCTGAAATGAGTTGGGAATTTGGAATAACTGAACAAGAACTAGAAGTATAATGTTCACTTAAAAGTATTGGGGTTGTTTCATTATTTATATTACAGATTTTTAATTGCAATAAAATCTCTTGTAAGTTCCAAACACAGTAGTTCTTGTTACAAGAATACTTAGCACTTGTGTATTTTTTACAATATTTTTATTTCATACTGTAATTAACTGCCTGAAATAAAAAAAAAAAATTTTTTTTTTTTTGGTTGTATATGTATTCATTGGAAGATAAAGATTTTCAAAATATGAATAAAATTAAATTTGTAGTATATATTTTGCATATATCAAATGTATTCTGTGCACATAACAAATCATGCATTCATTATGAATACCTATTATTTTATATTCAATATAGATCAAAATATTGGGACGTTTCAAGACTTTTCAAGCAATGGAGTTGCTATTATTTGATAAAAAAAATTATAAGCATTTGAGTTGTAGTTTAGAAAATGTTAATTTTAGAAAAAGTTAAATGGTTGATTAATCCTTTTACAAACTTTAATGCTTGCAAGTACAAAGGGCAGAAAACATTGAATAAAGTGAACTAATTCCTCACTGTTTCATATCTTGCAAGCTATAGTTTGTGAAACTTGCTTGTAGTTATGGTATGCCTTCTACTATTTTTCCCCAAGATGTTGTGATATTGTTAAAAGTTCTACTAATGTTAAGATTTTTACTATTATCTAAGTTCCCTAGTTTGGTTATGAAGTTGCAATTAATTTAATACATGTCAAAGGAACTTTGTACGTTTTTGCAATAAATTTAGCACAAATGTGAACTGACACAATAATAGAAACACAAGTTCTTAGCTGTCATATCCTTGTTCTAACTATGAGTTTAACATTCTTTTCTTACCCTTCTTCTCAAATTTTCCTAAGTATACTTCTATTCTACTCATTCTGTTTATTGTTATCATCTGTACATTATAGTTTTACATACCCAAAAGACTACAAGTATGGATTGTGACATTTTTCTTTTATGAGATTGGAAGACATAGGTTTTTGGATGCCCTCAAAACATATTATACAAAATAAACATAGTTGCCACCAGCTGTGCTATTTTTATTCCTGTTGCCTATGAACTCTGGAGAAATAATAACCCCTATCTTAAAACTACAGTGGTGATATGGAGTTTTAGCAAATTTTCTATGCATGCGTTCTTTTCAACACCATTTTGAAAAACTGTTTTCTGTGCTATGATGTACTTGTTTTTGCTGATGATGGCCTC
This sequence comes from Perdix hodgsoniae, assembly GCA_035772895.1. Lineage (NCBI taxonomy): Eukaryota > Metazoa > Chordata > Aves > Galliformes > Phasianidae > Perdix > Perdix hodgsoniae. The sequence continues at coordinate 4,730,783 of JAPSGF010000011.1, forward strand.
TTATAAGAAAATGGCAATCAGCAACAGCATGAAAATCAACAAAGGAAATGCCAGGTGATGCCCTGTATTTCATGGTGCTCTGAAGGGACACAGTGATCTGTTATTACACAACTGTAAAAAAAGCCAAACACATATCCTGCTTAAAAATTCTATGTGTATACACTGTAGCTGTATTTGTAAGAGACCATATATGTCTTTGGTTTTAATGTGATTTACTTGCCTTGCAGCACAATGAGTTTTCTATACCATTAAGCGATCAGAAAACCACAACAAATGAAAGTGAATAAAATCTTTGGAAATCCATTAGTAGGCTACATGTGCTTATGTATGTTTGAATTGCATATATTGGATCCTGTTGGTAATCTCATCTGCTGATGAGATCTTCTAATCTAACTTCCATCTGAGTCACACTGATACTCATTTTCTGAGAAGTTAGACCACGTTCATGGTTTGAATAAAACATACTACCTTGTGCCATACTTCAAAAAAAACCCTCTCTCAAGCTCCATTATGATGTTAGTTCTTCAGCAAACTATTGAAAACTTATCAAAATCAGGAGTACTAGTTCTGCAGAGACTTATCATTATGATACTGACTGTTGATAATGGCCAGCATTCAGGAAGCCTGTGTCCAAAGTGGAAGCCTTGATCCTGATGATCAAATTCCCTGACCCTCTGTGGGAAGAAATAGGTTCCTCAGTTTGATTTGCAACAGGTAGCAGAAAATAATGCTGGCTATGCTGCTAAATAGGGAATGTTAGGAAAAGTAGTATACAGCCCATCCTCATCTGCATTTCACCCATCATATTTTTCTGTTGAATTACGGTAGAAGGAAGGAGAATGGGATACTAAATTTTTATTCAGTATTTGTTTCAAATATTACAGCTAGTGATCTTAAAAATGATTGTAACAGACTGTCCAACTCTTAATCAGAGTCCCGTCTAGAAGTGTAATAGACCTAAACAAGACCACCTGAAAGCAGAAACATGGAAGTGGCAGAAGATATTACCAAAGCCTTCATAGATATCTCCTATCTGAGATAGAAACATTTGAAAAAGTATGGGAGATCTGGTCTGCTGAAGAGGGTTTGAGTTACATTTTCTCAAACGTTGGTTTGAGTAGCAGCTTCTTTTGCAGAGACTGCAGTGAAGGCTAAAACTATACAGCCATTGCTGTTAAGTTTCGCCACTCTGCAAAAGTGAAATAAAGATTCAATAACAGAACATAACTGCTGCCAAGAGTTTAGCACCATCTAGTCCTGCAAAAATTAGATAAAAGGGCTTTCCAAATGTCTGTCATTACCTCTATTTGTATTTAACCTGATTTCAGTATTTGAAAGATACTGAAGAGGGAACTTGAAATAATCTCACCACTGACATTTCACATTAATTTGTCAAAATAAAACAGGTCTCTTGGTTATTGTCAGCCTTCCATGTGAGTAGTGTGTATTTTTTTTTTTTTTTTTGCTATGTGAGATGCTATCAGATGATATCAGAAAATAGAAATTTCAGGTGTCACCACATTTAGTTCCTCTTTCAAACCTTCTAAACCTTTTAGGAGGATTCTTTGTAAGTTAGAGTGAAGCACTTTGCACCTTTGGGAAAAGAAATTAACTGCTGTTGATCCCCCATTTAAGTTTTCCTTGATTAAATCAAAATTTGTGTGAAATTGATAATTTATTTTCCATAAAGCTCCTGTGATTATTTTTTCTTGAAGAATCAGAATATCACGAGTATCAGAATCAGGAAGGAGTGTCTACAAAGTCATACATACCTTCAGAGGAACTTCCAAACTTCCCATAGAATTTCAGGGAAAGGAGCTATTGGAAAATGTGCTCAGTATGTGCTCCAGCTGAGAATTTAGTTCTGTGTTAGATGTCCTTTTCTTCATTTTAGCACCTGAAAAATGAAATGCTAGCATAATCCTAACCATAACCCTATTAGTTCAATCAATGGCTGCTTCCAGGCGAAATGTCTGTATAATTGAATATGCTTAAAGATAACACTACAAGTATGATTCACCTATATTTCTCATCTTGCTACCAAATTTTGCCATCTCAGCAAGGTTTTGGTAATACTTGCTTCCACTGCTTCCATTTGCAAGTAGTTATATCCAGGTGGTCTTTTTTAGCCCTTTTTTGGCTGTGTTTGTGACTGTCTTAAAGGGTGCTTACTACTCTGTGAAAATCACTTTTAATTTCAGTATCTGTAAATCTTCATCTCTGTGAACTCATGGCAGACACAATGACCCTTGAACCACCTTTAATACTAATTGAGAATGGGTTCACTCCTTTACTCAGCATTTCTCTCTTTATTTACTTATATGCTCAAGACTAGACTAGGACTAATAATATTTCAAAAATATTTGGTAATTCAGTAATAGTCGTAAATCTAGAAACTTGTTATTTCTCACAAAATTGTAAAATTAAATATTTATAATTTTTTATTTTAATTTGACTGATTTTTATTTTTTTCATGTGTGCATTTATATTTATGCAAGTATAGAAATACATTTATATATTGTATTTAAACAGTACTAGTAAAGTACCTTAAGAAAGTATTTAAAACATAGGTGCATACTTTCATTCAAATTATGGACACATAACCAGAAATGTTATTGTATTTCAGATCAATTGTGGAAATTGTCTTTGTCAATCCAAATGTTTAATGTCAGTAAAGACGACTGAAACAAATGCATACTACTTCCATTTGGAATAAGCAAAGATGACACCTGGAATCAGTTGTGGTGTATCAGTTGACAGTGGTAATCTGTCAGGCTGAGGTAACTCAATAGTGCTTAAGTATACAACCTTTCGTTCATTATATGGTGTTCTCTGATGCTTTTAAATTTGTGTATCGATATATCTACACCATCTTTCCAAGGATTTAACCTTAGATTTATTTTTGTTTTAACTGTACCTACATTCACAAAGACCATAAGAAAGTTTTAAGAACCACAAAGCTATGTTGTTTATTCTACATGTTAAATACTTATCTCTGGGGCAATTGTGTAAAATTCCTTGTTTTTCAGTACTTTCTAGTAGTAACAACAACAACAAAAAAAAAAATCCATTTATGAATAAATTTTTAAACTCTCAATTGCATTAGTATTTCCTATCTGGTAATCTGCCGTATCATCATTCAGAAAAGTTTTTTCACCCTCCTGAGACAGAAAACCAGAAAGCTTTAGTTCTGCACTAAGAAAAGCTTTCCTGTACCAAAATTTTTTCATTGCTTTCAAGTCTAGAATTTCATGACTATATAGGATTATAATTTGGAATTTGCTACTATCTATTAGGACAGTCCTCTGAGAACACTATCAATGAATAATGGCAAATATAGCATCAAACATAAAAATGCTACTCTAAACTCACATATAGGAAAGACAGAGACAGATACAGGATAGTTGAGGTTAAAAAGAATCTCTGGAGATGCTTTGGTCTATGTCCCCTGCTCAAGCAAGAATATCTAGAGCCATTTAGTTGCCCAGGACCATGTCCAGTCATTTTTAAAATATTTCCAAGGAGGACCACTCCACAAACTCTTTGGTACACTTGTGCTAGTGTTCAGTCACCCTTACAGCAAATGAGTGCTTCCTGATGTCCACATAGAGTCTTTTACATTCCAGCGCCACTGAAAAGAGCCTAGCTTCATCTTCTCTGTACTCTTCATTCTCTTCTCCAGGCTGAACAGTCCCATCCCACTCAATCTTACTCATATGAGAGATTCTCCAGAGCATTGGTTATCTTTGCTGTTCTTTGTTGGAATCTCTCTAGCAGTTCAATGTTTCTCCTACTGGGGAGTCCAGAACCGGTCACCGTAGTCCAGGTTTGGCCTCACAAATGCTGATTAGAGGGAAAGGATCACTTCCCATGGTCTGCTGGCAGTACTACTCCTAATTCAGGCCAGGATGCTTTACCCTTGTTTGCTGCAGCATCATGTTGTTGTAGGGAAGAACTTAAATAAATAGCATAATTCTTAACTCAGTATAAAGCAAATTAATCTTACAATTATATTTTAATAGTTTCTTTGTTTTAACTGGTATCTACACCTTGAGTAGTAAACATAGATAATTCTACAGGACAATAATTGTCTTGACTTTGTTTGCAAAAGACATCTAATAGCACTTAGCATATCATTTTCTTATGTTTTATGTCATTTTCTATGACATTAGAAAATATTACGTGAATAATCCAAATCACATCTTAAAATGGTTATTTATTAGTTATGTTTTATAAGCATTTTAGAAACAAGTATGATTTCGTTTCCCCCTTTAATTTTTTGTCTAGTCACTGGATTCTCCTAGGATATGGGCTGACTGGTGCTGTAAATAGTAACTGGGAATTATCTGAGGAAGCTTTCCCATGTGCCCCAAACTCACACTCCTATAATCACAAAAGAAAATATTCATAATTTAGAAATCACCTTGGTTAGAGCTGAAAAGCATGAAAATTAATGACAGGTGGCATGAGTCCAAACGGAAGATAAATAAAGCTTAATAGACAGAAAAAAACCCTCAGAATTCTAAAAGTAAGATTGAGATAGGGGGGAAAAAAAGCTGGTATTTACTTGTTAATAGAGAAGGATGATAATATCCATCATGATGTAGATGACTGCAAATGTTAAAAGGAAACTGAATAGTACTGTGGTTCTCTAAGTACTCAGGTGGCAATTATATCATAGGCTAACATGCTTTTCCCTCTCCAGTGCATACTTTTTTCCTTAACCTTCTTCCATATGCTGTTCAGACAGTGCTGTTTCTGTAAACACTTGATGAACCAAATGAAGGTGTGTACTTGGAGATATTTCAGAAAGAATAAATAAATAATAGAATAAATAAATAAATAAATAAGTAGAATAAATACATAGAACAGTGAGGCTTATTGTCTGGATGATCTTCCCAGTCTGGTTCATGGTATGGTCACAGAAACAGCAGTATTTCCATAAATGATCCAAACATTATTTTGTGGTTTTGTGTCAAAAGCAAGTTTACTGAAATACCCTCTTGATAAAAGCCAGGAGGAATGCTTGACATATTGTCAAGCATCTGACACCCCATTAGATCAGCACTGAAAAGCTCACAGAAATACATTCACCGATCACCAGCTTTAATCGTGTTCCAACTACTTGTCCATCCACATAGGACAATATTTTTCCCTCCTCAGATAAGCATGAAAGAAACATCAATGTTCAGAAAGCAGCAAGAAAATAAAAATATATATTTCAGAATAGTCTCTCTGCAGTTGGATTGGAAATCATCACAATACATAAAAAGGACTTTCAGTGAGAAATAGCAAGGGCTACACTTTTGATGCCGTTAAGAAGATTTTTTCATATTGAGTGAGGAGACCATATTAAGCAGTATCTCACAGCAGCATTGTTTTTCAGAGAAAAAATATCTCAGTATCTGTGTTAATTTAGTACAAAAAGTTTGTGAGGAATTCTGCTAAATAAATTCTCTGTTTTTCTTTTCACATTCTATCTCATACAGCTGTGTTAAGAGGCCAGGTACCCACAGTTCAGCAGAATGGGAGAGGGAAAGGAGGTGCGGATCCTGAAGGAGATTTAGGAGGCTTTAGATTCTAATTTCTGTTATTTATGAAAATGTATGGGTCGTTCACATCTCAGAGGCATCTATTTGAGAAGAGACCTCAACTTAAAATTCAGAGCTAGAAACACTGATAAAATGCTTCACAGACCTGGCTTCAAATCATCACTCTGAGGTATGGTTCTGCCTGCATAGCCAGGCATTCGCCCATGCAATTATATAAGTACAGCTCACTGTGTTTCCAAGAGTCTTTTTTTCCTCAAAATACATACAAAGAAGGTTAACAAGGAGTTAAGCAATGATTTATGAACAAAATCTTTCACAATTTGCAAGTTTAATATCACAATAGTTCAGGGTTTCCATTAGCTTGTTGCACAAAATATTAGTAAATATTTATTTGTTATCAGTTACAGTGACCTATATTGACAATATATACAGATTTTTGCTAGGAATTATATTTTCAATGAAAAAATTCCCTTTTCACCAAGGAATACCACATGTATTCTGATTAAAAGGAAGACTACACAATCAGTGTGGGATGCATTAAATACAGTGGCAATAAACTGAAATATCAAAAGTGATACATTTTTAAGTATAAGCTAATGGAGCATTTATAGTAAAGCTGGAAAACGTCTTAGTTTTTATTATTTTCAGTGTTGTGGAAGAAGATAAAATTATTTCTGATACAGCGTGCAGAACAAAAATGATGAAGTTATAAGGGAAAAGCAATAGTCAGTTTTTCTGACTGTTTTACAGGCAGACATATAAATATATGCTTCATGCATACAACCATGTTTATTTAGATGTAAGTTTTGGTTGGGTTCTTCAAACATCTGCTTTCAGGATGAGAGATCACTTTTTGAAGTAAGGATTTGTAGGATAATAAAGCTCTTAAATACTTTCATTAGAATACATCGTTAGAAAGATTTGTGATCTATAACAATGAAAATTTTGAACACAGTTCCAGAGAAATTACCATTTTCTATATGAAAATATAAGTTGCTGTTACGTCCATATTGCTATTTAGTGATTACCTAATACTTTGAAAAATAGTATAGCAAGCAAACCAATGTTTTCAAAAGTTATTACAATGATCTTAGACCAAAAATCTAACCCATAGAAAGAATATCTAAGTGAATTTATTTTTGTAAAATTGAGTTCATATTTACACTTTAGCTGCTGAAATAGAAAATTAGTGATGGCAAAGATCCCCTTAATCCAAGAGAAGACAATGTGTTTCAATGATGAGAATCAGAATATCAGAAAAAACAGTATATGTTACTGAATCCTTTACCAAACTATTAGGGAACAGAGCAGATTCTTTGTACACCTGCAGTTTACAGGATACTGAATTTATTTCTTAATAATAAACATTGTCTAGAAGAGAAGACACAGGACAGAAATTATACATGATGAAATTCCTTGTTCTATGTAGAAGAACAGGTAAAATTGTCATTCCCAGAGTAAAAATATTAGTTTGTGATTGTGAGTATCATAATCATACTTTTATGTCTCTTATTAGACATAATGTGTCATTTTTTAAGTATTGGTGAGTAAACTTATAATCTATTAAAAGCAAGTTTATCTTTTAAAAAGCATTTACCCTGTAGGGGTAAATGAATACCTATGAGATCCTAACAAGATTCTGCTATTGAAGAATAAACAATAAGTGGGCATTAATCTGCAATTTTATTGTTTTAAACTCTGTCACGTGTTCTTTGAACAAAGGGAATTCTGTGAGATAGATTTCAAAAGAACTCAGAAATGAAATTGTAATGAAATGATCAAGTAACTTGGAATTTCTCTCTATAAGAGGAAGGGAAGGGAAGGGAAGGGAAGGGAAGGGAAGGGAAGGGAAGGGAAGGGAAGGGAAGGGAAGGGAAGGGAAGGGAAGGGAAGGGAAAATTTCCTACATGTTGTATATGAATACAGAATCACAGAATCACAGAATCACAGAATTGTAGGGGCTGGAAGGGATCTCCAGAGATCACCTAGTCCAACCCCTTTCCAAAGCAGGCCCCCTGCAACAGGTTGCACAGGTAGGTGTCCAGGCAGGTCTTGAGTGTCTCCAGAGGAGAGTCCACAACTTCCCAGGGCAGCCTGTGCCAGTGCTCCGTCACCCTTACTGTGAAGAAGTTCCTTTGAATATTGTTGCGGAACTTCCTATGCTCCAGTTTATGGACTCATATCCGTAGCCTAGAAACAACTACATAGAAAATGACTGAGTTTTGAATAAGATTTATCAAATCCTACATATTTACCTTAGGAAGTGGTCACAAAACAAACTAACAAGCAAACAAACAAACAACAAATACAGCAAGATCATTCTAAATTGTTAGAAAATCTGAGATATTTTTAAAACCTTAGAAAATCTGACTTTTTAAAGTCATTTCATAATGCCTTAGAAATCTGAATATGAGCAAAGGTTAGGAGAAAAACGTTTTATGCATACTTTTATTTAGAGACTCTGTTCTGTCGCACTTAAGTACTTTTTATGCTATTACATGATATTGACTGGACATACTGTTGACACTAAAGTTGAATAATGTTGACATCCTTGTAACTAAACTAACAAATAACTACATTTCAATAAGGAAAAAAGAGTTTGAAAATGTGATTGACCATCTGATGGAAGAGCTGCCTTTATCACAGAGGAGTTGAAAAAATGTACAAACAGAAATTCCCAAGGACTACCACTAATATTCTGTCTTAAAATTCCTAAGGAGGAGGACAGAGTTGTCTGTCTTATCTATCATGCATATCAAAAAAATCTTATATACTTTTAAAATGTTTCTGAAGAAGAGGGTGTTGTATTTCAAGTTTAATCTGATTTCACAGAATATCAATCTTGGACATTTTATGTGAAGGTTCCGCACTTGAACTGTTGTAATATATAAACAAATATATTGCAGAACCACACAACTTTACTAGCTCAACTAACTCAAAGTAAACAACTACCTAAATATATATTTTGGTGGATAATATAGCACTGTTATCTAATTTTGTCTCTGCGGGTAAAAAAGATTAAATTCTGCTTTTTAGTAGAATGTGAATTATTACATAATACATTTAATGACTATTTTCAAAAATTATCCAAACTAAGGTACAAATCACAAGCAGCAGCATGGTCCACATTTTAAATCTGGAAATGAAACCATCTTTTATTTTTATTAAGTGATAGATAAGTGAAACTAAAAACTGCTAAAATGTACAATAATTTCTAATTTAAAACATAGGCTTCTGATCTTGAAAAATCTTCGAGATTTGAAGAACATAAGTAGATCATACAGGAACAAAAAAACCTGAAGCTCCTAATATATTTAACCAACAGAAAAAGAAGAAAAAAAGTAAAAAAGTTCTGTTCTTGAAATTGAAAAAGTAGAGAAAACCTTGAAGTCCCTGCATCTGGATGTAATAGCTTCCCAGCTGAAACACAAAGTGAAATTTGCTCAGCTAGAACATCAGATAACACAGCTTGAAAGAGATCTTGCAGATGCCCAGGACACTTCATAGTCAAAAGATCAGGTATGCTCTTGCTATCAGAACAAGCAAAACGGCTATCTTTTAAAAAAATCACATTGCAAAGTAGAATGTGAAGGAGCTAGTCATGCAATACACTTACTTGTTAAGATTTGTAGGCAAAAAATATCACAAATTTTCTAAGTGGATATTTCTCTGGTGTTTGTCTATAAATTAAAGATATGTTAGAATTTCTGATAGAAATACTGTCAAAATGCATGCTGATATGAATAAATGAAGCACATTAAAAATATTGTATCCAGCAGACTGAGATCACATCTTGAGTACTGCATCCATTTTGGGGCTCCCCAGTTCACAAAAGACTGGGAGCTTCTTGAGAGAGTCCAGCAGAGGACCACAACGGGGATCAAAGGCCTGAAGAATCTTCCTTATGAGGAACGGCTGAGACCTGGGACTGCTCAGCCTGGAGGAGAGAAGGCTGAGGGGGCACCGTACAATGTTTATGAATAAAGTGTGAGAATCAAATGGATGGGGCCAGGTTCTTTTCAGTGGTGTGAAGCAGGAGAACACAGGTCAACAGGCAGAAAATGGAGCACAGGAACCACACAAACACAAGGAAGATTTTTACTGTGAGGGTGACAGAGCATCAGAACAGCAGCCCAGAGAGGTTGTGAAGTCTCCTTCTATGGAGAAATTTCAACTCTTCCAAATTCTAAAATTCTGTGACTCTGTGATTCTGTGTGAATATAGGAATATGATTTCTGTTAAGTAATCAGGCATCTGTTAAGTATGTGAATAACCGCAAATTCCCTTATACTCATTTTCAAGGTCTGAAATGTAACATGTTGTACTTTTTCTTGGTATAAGAAGTGCTAGGGGTTTTAATTACTCTTTTTACCTTGCTCAGAGAATCCTTCCTGTGCAAAGAAGTTCATAAATTGAAAATGTTTGGGTTTTATTTATGGTATAATACATTACTACACCCCATAATCTGCTGAGATAATTTATAGTTCTTTGAAAACTTTCTCAAATTCATGACTTCAATTAGAAATTACATCATTTAAGATACTCTTTTTTTCTACTTTCCAAAATCTTTTTTTTAATCATATACTATAAGTAGAAAAATACAACTTCTCCTCATTTTTAGTAAGTTTTAGAAAGAAATGTACAATATATATACAATTATATACAACTACAAACATTTTAAGAATCAGCTAATGAGGAAAAAGTGTTGTTTATATATATATATTTTTTTTTTTTTGCTCAGCCGAAAAAAAAAGGACAACAGAAGGAATTAACCTCCCAGCAAAACTCTTATAATTAGAACCTTTTTATTATTTACTGAATACCGAATAAAGAGAATGAAATGGAAACATTACTGTGGCGGGGTATTCTGTGCTGTCTATTAAGTTTTACACACCTGAAAAAATATGTTAATACAAATAATTGTTGTCATGTTAACATCACAGTTTTCAAGCTGTCTGAAACAATTTTAAATTCTCAAAAAAGGATGTTTAACATTTGAACCAAAAACAGTGCTGCACGAATAATTAAAGGCTTAAGTTAAATACATAGACATTCATTTAAATTTAGATCTGCAATAACATTTACTATTATTCTCCAAGGCTTTGACTGTGCTTGACAGAAACAAAGTACTCTGGGATTAATTTCAAGAAATGGTGCCAACTGTGTGCAATTTGCTGTAATTAAGACATGAAAGAGTACTAAATATTCAAATTAAAAGAAGCATGATGGAGCGTGATAGAGAATCAAGGTGTGGCATCAAGCCAATAACACACAGTCAGTCATGAATACTCAATAGTGATTGATACTTTTACCTATAAACTTATGGCTATAAACTTGCAACACATGCTTAAGATATGTGCACACAGAAATTAAGAGTATGTCTCTGCATCTTGACAGAATGGGCTTGTCTAAATCCAGACTCTAAGTTGTATATGACAACTTCAAGCAGTAATAAAATACAGTTGAGTCATTGCTGTTTTACACAGTTAAGAACTTTAAACTACGAGGGGAAAAAAAAAAAGAAAAAGAAAAAGAAAAAGAAAAAACAAGAGAAAACAAGCATGACATCTTTTTTTTTCTGATGGCTTTGGTATACCCCTATGGCCATATTAGCCTATGGCACTTGCCTGAGTACCAAGTGAAAGAGCTCTGTGGCAGTTGGCACCAAGAGGTTAACAATCCCCAATTTTTATTTTATTTTAATTTAATTTTTAATTCATGAAACATAAAAAAAAAAAAAAGAAAATCATTCATTTAGATCCAACTGCATTTCTCTCACAATTGCATGGAAAAAATATATATATATTTTTTGCCTTTGAACTTATGAGTATTGATTAATGATGCATTTATTGTAATACTGAATCTTTTTTTCAACAGGCTATTCTAAATTAAAGTCCTTGTAACTTTTTGATCCTGGAGGAGATTGTGGATACTTGACCTAGTTGCTAATGAGGTGCTATATAATCTCATGTACCCCATAGCTCAAAATAGCAGGATGCAGTATAAAAAGTACATCATAAAAAGCACTATTGGAATGCTTTTTGTCTTCACAGGCAATACGCAAAAGAGATGACCTTCTGAGAAAGTCAGAAGCTGATTTCCTGCGGGCAAAGAAAGGAATCAAAGCGAAAGTGGATGAGGTGGAGCACCTTGGCGGTGTGGTCAAGAAACTGAAAGCCAGTATCCAGGACACACAGAAAGAAAGGATTCAGACAGAGACAGAAACTGCCATACTGAGAACTGAGATTCAGCAGCTAAATCAGAAACTGCAGGGTGTGCATTAGCAGTGTAGAAGGACAGGTAATAATGTATAAAAATAGTAATATTACGGAAATATGAACTCAGAATAGTCTAATTGAAAAATTTTCCATTTTATATATATAATGGATGCAATCAACTGAATACTGGAAGTTTTCCTGTACTGCTTTTTTTCGTGATATAGACAATGTCCTCAAAACTAAATAAATACAAATGCTGTTTTCTATTTCTGTCACATGGTCTTTGTATTAATTTGGTAAAACTTCTATTTCTGTCATCTGTCTTCTGAGCACTACTCATTCACAAGCAATACAAAGAATGAATTTAATGTAACAAATTTGATATTGATAATACTTTAGGTGACTTTTTAAACTAGTATGATGAACCCTTAGTATAGACAAACTAACAGCTTTTGCAGCAGCACAGTAATTAATATATATTTTCTTTTTCAAGAAAGAATAATATATATAAAACAAAAAAACAGATAGAAAAAATAAGCAATTGTTTTATTTTATCCCAAAATTGCTTTAAATAATTTTTGTTTTGTAAATTTGGCTTTCGTACTAGTTACTGTAAAACAGCAACTAATTTTTAAAATAAGCAAATGCGAAAGGAAATTTCTATATGAATATTCTGACGTCACAGTATAGTGGAGTTTGAAATATACTACTTTTAGCAAATAAAATATTTATGAAGTCATTTGGAACATAATAGACAGCCTGTGTCAACCCCTTAATTTTCTCTTCCACTATTCACAACATTGCCAGATACGTGTTTCTGGATAAAACCCCCTAGAGGTCTGCTGCAAATTCTTTTTCAATACAACCAGATCATTGCAGATAATTGTATTACACAGGGTATTGATCCAAAATCGTTGTGCACCGGAAACATCTGAAAAAACATGATTATAGCTTTCTGTTTATTGTTCGTACATCATATAAGCAGGCTTTTGTGTGAATCACCTGTAAGAAAGGCAAGGTGGAAACATCAGAGAAATTACCTCTTTACAAGAATCTATTGATCACTTTAAATCAAAGAAGTATGTTTGACATAAGATTACCTGCCAGTTTGAACATTAGGTACACTATGTTATAGCCTGGGGCAGTTGTAAGTCTGACAAAGGGATTGTAAATAAAGCATGCAGCTGCTAGCGCCTCTGGCTTGGGATCAACCAAGGCTCAAGTCCAAGGCATAGGTAAACTTAAAATAATTTAACCCTTTTTTATCAGGACACCGTGAGTTAAAACAGATTATCAAAAATAGTGACTAAGGAACCTTTTTTTGTGTATAAGTAGATATGTTAATTGCAAAATATGCATTGTTGAATCTGTTTACAAATGAAAACTAATATAAATAAAATAAAATTCTGAATACATTTGGTCTCCAAGCAGCAGGCAACACATCTAAACAACTTCTAAGAAGTTTTATAACATTTTAAAATGTCTATTTCTAGATAATACGGAAAATGTTATTTCAAATAAAATTGACAATCGCTTAATATGTTCTGAAATTTGAAAACATTTCATTTGAAATACAAAGATTATATTCTTTTACTGAAAAAAATCAACAACTAAAAAACTTTTAAGGGGAAAGATATGGATTGCATGTAAACTATTTACTGATCTTTTAATTTTAAACTCCAATACTAGGAGCCTATAGATAATTAACTATACTCAAATAAGCAGTCATATTGGTTTTAATAAAGCCATCTACCTCAGAATCATTATATATAAATTTATGAAAGAAATGGGTCCAAAAATCCATGATAAATAGAGTTTTGTCTTATATTTCTTTTTGAATAATGGCAGCTTAGTCTTATACATACCAAAATTGCTCTTGCCTAAACAGCTGGTTTTTAAATGTGGAAGAAAACTTGTTATAAGTTGATTATTAGACCGTATTGCTATTTTTTCATGTTGGTATTCCTAAATATTTAACTCATTAGTTCACAGAGATTCAGATGTGTTTGAAACCCACTAAAGATGAGCTGTAGGTGATATATGCTGCTTGTTAAAAATGTAGCTGTTCTTGTCATTTCTGTGCCTTCCTGAGGCACAAATTTAGGCAATTTATATACAGTATTTTATTTATTTACAGTAATGGTGGCTACTGTCTTGTTATGTAAGAATTTGAGTTCTATTTCCATCAGTAAGAAAAGAATAAAGCTATATTTTATTTAAAGAAATTAATCTGGATGTTATGAGTTCATAAATGTAGATTTGATAGCTAAGTTTAGATCGTGCACATATGGTCAACATTGTTGAACGTTAAAGACAATAAATGCAGAATCATTTTAACAGAACACAAATGTTTTTCCTTAAAGAATTCTATCCATCTAAGACTGAAAAATAGTGGTTTTTTTTGCTTCATTGACAGCTGGTGTACTTATCACTCTTTAATATTATATGACAACACATTAAAAAAAAACTATTTTTATTCCTGATCAATTTATGATCATATGAACTCCTGTTATGATACTTACTGAACTGTTATTACTAAAAGCTTCTTCAGTTCTTAAATTTTCTACTGTCAAATTCCAAAACAATTTAAATATTACTTATTGGTGGGAATGCATCCTGAAAAAATGTTTTTACTGAAGCATGTGCTTTAATGATCAGTTCAATTCCAATATATCTTAAAACTGGTAACTAAATGTGCCTGTGTGCCTGAAGCCATATACTTAGAGATCAGTATAAAAACAAATTCGTATGTGTGTCTGCACATGTACACATACACCCATACACCATCACAAACTTGTACATGCACACACTAAGGGTCAAAAATTTAAATTAAAACCTATGAACATATATCTTTTAGGAAAATGGTCAACAAAGAACAAAGGAAAAATGTCTTTGTCTTAAATCACTTATTTTTCTGAGAGCTGTACTGTTCTCATTTCTTTTGGTCTAAGGAAAGATTGCCATCTATTGGATGACCTTGGAAAATAGCAGGTTTTTACTATGTATGTACTCCGTAATTCATAAAAAAAACCACAACATACTGAAATTGAAGACGTGGTTAAATTGTGTACATTATGATTGGAAAATGGTACATGAGCTTCTTAAAATTATGATTCTGAATTCCAGAATTACTTACATTAACAAAATATGATAGAAATAGACATTTGCTTTAGAATGAGCAAGATACTGATTTTTATATATATACAGTAAGATTTGGTAGCAGTTTAAATATTTTCAGATTACAGAATCCAAGACTATTTATGTTTACTGGAATACAAGGAAAGAGTCTTAAGTCAACTAATATCTCAGTGCTATATTTTCTCTAATGATTTGGGAACAGAATTATGCTGTCCTCCTGCAAACAATATTTGTCCAGCCCTTACAGAGGGTTCAAATGCACTGTATTACATTTAAAATAAAAATATCACTCAGCTTAGATTTAAAATGTAATGCTTTTTCTTTTCCTTTTCCCTTTTTTTTTTTTTTTTTATATCTCTCAGCCCAAGAACTTGCCAGTCAAGATGAAAAACTTCTTCTAATGGAATCCAGCTTGAAAGCAACTCAAGAGCAGCTAAGTGAGCAAACAGCAGAAACAGTTCACCAAGAACAGAACAGTAGAAAATCACAGACAGAGCTGAATGAAGATCCTGAGAGAACGTATTATAGCTTCTGAAGAAGAAATTAGTGATTACAAGTGAGTTACTGCTTTTATAGTATTTGATAAACAGAAGACATTAAAGACAGCAGCAAATTCTTTTAATAAGTGTTATGTTAAGCATTTATTTTTTCAGGTGAGATGTAGTGTAAATGTGTTCTATAGATATTGAATAAACTATTAAATCCAAAAGATAGATTAATGTGTACTTTAAAATATATTCTGCACTTAAAATTTGAAAAAAAATAATACTGTTGTTAGTAGTCTATTTTACTTTTGGGATGAAAAAGAGAAAAAGATTCTGTGGTGTTGAAGTAAAATAATATTTGTTACCTCTATCTTAATGTTATTCTCATCTTCCTGTTTTTAGAGACTGAAGTATGCATTTTCTTTTCTTTTCTTTTCTTTTTTTTTTTTTGAAGCTGTCTCTATAGCAAGATACTGCCAAATAAAAGGAAATCTAAACTTTTAGTCACAACAGTAAAGCACATATGAGATTGTATACTAAAGAAAAGTTTAAACACAAAAATGTACCTCTACTGTCAGGAAAAAAAAAATATCTATTAGTTTATAAGTTTAAATGTTAGCTCTGAAGATTTTAATTAAAAAATACTAATAAATATAATATAAATTACAATGACTTTAAATGTATTTTTGTATTGAGGCACAAACTGATTTATTATTCAGATTTTTCAAGATTTACAGTATGGTAAAAATGATTCACTACTGTTTCTTTTTGCCTTATTGTATGCAAACTGTTACAAATGTTATATTAAGAAATTGCTAAATATAGAGACAGAAACTCAAACTGTTTTATAATACCATAGAGCACAGATAAATGCTTTATAAAGATAGCATGACTGAAAAAAAAGTTTATTCATTCAGTGGTAGATTGAACATTTAAAGCTAAATGTTTTATCTCAGATTTGTAGGAAGCATCAAAGTCTGTCTCTACAAATCTCCTCTGAGAAAAGCTTTGCTAGGTTTAGATGCAATAAACATAATGTTTCAAAATCACAATATGACAATGTTATAATTTGTATGCTCAGTGTAAATGGCTTCTAGACTGGAACTTCACTCCTTCTGTATTCAAAAGTTTAAAGTCAATTTTTCTGCTGAAGACTTGGAAAATCTCTATGGGAAGAAAAGAATGCACAAGAACAAAAACATTGTCTTCAGCAATATGTCTTCATTTCTTTAAATAAAATAGCTTGGTGGTTTTCAACCTCTAGTTATACCTCTAAAGACCTTACTAGTACTTCTCTAGGGAGAGTAGTGTCACTGATCTTCTTTCCTAACCTATCTTGACTCCTTTGCTACAGTAAGCTTTCTTAACCATTTCAAGTGATTCTTCAGTTGCCAAAATGCCACGTTATGCAAATTCCTGTAGATATTTATTTCAAAATTAAAAGGTTAAAATCTTCTAGGAGTACTGGCTGTAACTTCGTGCGAGAGTGGTAGAAAGGGTGGGGGATGTGGGAGGATTGAAACCTCCAGCTGTATCTGATCAAATGTGTGAGGAAATACAACATTTGATAGAGCAGGAATTTTGCAAAAGTGAAATAAGTTTCTCTATTGTTGAAATAGAAAGCTAAATGATAAACATTACAAGACTTTGAGAGACACTTTTTTTTTTTTTTTTTTTACGATTTCATAGTATACATTGTGTGAGCAATTCAAAACTTGAATGAATCTGTTCACATACAAAAATTAACTAACCCACTTTTTTTTCTATTTATATTCAATTTTCTTTTTCTGTTCTACATTTCTATTTCTATTTTCACCAAACTATTATGTTTGTTGGCTTCGTAGATTTGCTAATTTAGTACATGAGCATAATGTATTTGGAGTTATGGGAGTCTTCAGGTTATAGCTCTGTAAGTTATCAATATTATTTTTTATAGGCTCTTAGGTTAAATTTTATGTTTAAGTTTGTGACACTTATTTTTTAAAAGTCCTGTGGTGTTACTGCAGGATTATAGAGAAGTATTTGTTGAAATAGGAAAATTAACACTGTAAATTTAAAATTTTAATAATGTTGAAATTATAAAGATAAAAACTGAGAAACAAAATTGAACATTGTAGATATTAAATTCCCCCTTAAAGATAACATTTTACTGAATACCTGAAAACAAACATGTGCCAGACAGTATCTGCTGTGTTCTTTTCCTTGAGAGGCAGAAAGAACAATGGATCTCTGTCCCTTGGGTGTTTTGGGACAGGGCATGTCGTAAAGGTTATGTTCATTTACTATGAAGGGTACAACACGTGTTGTAAAGTAACATCCCTTCGGTGCTGACTTATTCGAAGTCATATAGTCCTGGACTTTACCTACCACCCTTCTTAGTGATTCTGGCAAATGCAGCTGGTATCAAGGTGAGAGCTTAGGACCTTGCGAAGGAAAATGCAGTGCAGCATAAATTGGTGGATTTAAACTATCCAGAGTTAAGATTCTGCTATAGCTGTTGTGACGCCTATAAGGAAAATGTCAATTGTTATGTAAATGTACATTAAAGGTTATTCTTCCTGGAAGTGGTGTAAAAGGAAAGCACTGAAGAATATATATATATTTAAAAAAAA
>JAPSGF010000011.1:4773653-4790749 GCA_035772895.1 Perdix hodgsoniae
TTATTATTATTATTATTATTATTATTATTATTATTATTATTATTATTAATTATTATTAATTTTTAGTTTTATTTTTAATTAAGATGTCATTATCTCGATCCACAAGACTTTGTCTTTCTTTTGTTTTTTTCCCCACCAGACACTGGAGTAAATAAGAGGCAAATATGAGTGTCAGTCTAATGACCACTGTCAACCCATGACAGACTTCAAATGGCCGAAGTGTGGAAGCTCTTATTTGTAGAAACATATAGATTTATTTACATATATAGAATTGTGTTGAATTATATTGTGTTGAATATACCCTGAAGCAAATCATACTGCAAATTAAAATGCACAGAAATCAGATTCTATTTTTTTTCATTATGGGGAAAATAAATAAATAAATAAATAAATAAATAAATAAATAAATAAATAAATATTACAATCTTTTCTTTTCTGCATGAAAAATCCAAGACCTAAAAAAGGCACTTGTTCTCACTGTGGTTGAGAGGTTTTGAAAAGCATATTTTAAGCAGCTAAAGCAGCCTTCCATGTCTTTTGGAAATAGAAATCCAGTGAAAATTTCCTATAGGAGATATCATCAAATCAGAAGTAGGAGATTAACAAATTAAACTAGTCAGTGAAGACCTGAACAATCAGAACACAGATTCTAACCAATAAAATTTTGAGTGCATATATATATCTCAAAATATTTATGCATACATATGTGCATTTACAGTACTACTAAAAATGTTTCTGTTGCATATGTTCTTTTGGATTAATAAAATGGAAATTTGTAGCAAAGGTGAAATCTGTGTGACATTTCTGTCAAAATATTCATTACAAATAAAATTCTTTATACTTTTTAACAGAAGATGTTATTTTATGCATAAGTTTCGATGTCAGCATGATTATTCCTTTTTCTTTCTTGATTTACAATCGAGATTTGCAATTCCTCTGATTTAATTTGACAGTATTCATCCTGTTTCTCTAACTTTTTGAAATATATTTATTCAGAAACATTAACACTCTGTTATCAGGTAATTTTTAACTCTTTACTAATCTTTTCTAAATTGTCTTCAGTGTCCATAACTTAATATAATTAACAATATCCAATGTATTGATCATCTTTAATTTCAAAGTAGAAGTTAAGTTCCATGCAATAATTAAAGACAGTTTAGATCATTCATTAAATTGCATTTTTGTTTCAGATATTGTTTTACATACTCCTTTTGTTTGTTTGCTTTTCTTTTCATCCTTGTGTTTGGGAATTAAGAAAAAGACATTCATAAAGAAAGCAAAATGAAGGAATATGAACTTTTAATTTTTTTTTCTGAACAAGCTCCATAAGACTTGCCTTGTGTATGAGCTGTTGAAAGGCGAGCACAGAAAAGCATTCTGAAGTTTTCCTAATGGTTTAGGATAGTTGGGATGTATGGGATAGTATACCTAAAGTTGGACTGAACAGGTATTTTTTAAAGCAAAATGTCTACTCAGCTATATGTGTGTTAGATTATATTAGAACTTCAAATTTAATCAAGTCAAGGAAGAGAAAAGGTACTGAATGAATGTAATAATATGTATTAAAAGGAAAAGGTAAACAAATATTTTTTAACTCAAACAAATACATTTTAGAGCTTTATTTGACAGAATGGCTCAGCACAACTTAAAGCAGTATGAGAGGAGTTCTGAAATAGCGCCTAGCTACTTATCCATTTGTATTATTGACAGAACATAGATTTGCAGTATGCAGAGTTGACAATTTCCAACTGGATGTTGAAGCACTGATCTACATGACAGGAATTGTGATCATTAGTTGCCATGCTTGTAAAGGATGTGGACAGATTCAATGTGGTTAGGTGCAATCAGTCCTGAAATTAATGCATAAGTGGAAGAGACACTTTTTCATTATTGCCTACTTTGGGGGAAACAGTGGGTGCAGTACTGTCAGAGTTCAGACTGATAGATATTGATACAAATCATTTTTATATGATCTGCCTATTTATTAAAATTGCTTTTCTGCTCTCCATATGGAAGTCTATGATTCATTACATTCTGAACTTCTCAATGTTCAGATTGCTGTTCTCATTGCGAGAAATAATGAAATGGATTCATTACTTTATTCTTAAAATATTCTGATTTATTTTAGGATAGAATGTCTTTAGTGATTTCATATACCTTCTTCTTGTCCAGTCCATTTATTTTGGTGTGGAAAGGAACATATAATACATGTTCTGAAGACAAAAAAATAAATAAATATCTTAGGTATCAGCA
This sequence comes from Perdix hodgsoniae, assembly GCA_035772895.1. NCBI lineage: Eukaryota > Metazoa > Chordata > Aves > Galliformes > Phasianidae > Perdix > Perdix hodgsoniae. The sequence goes on from JAPSGF010000011.1 coordinate 4,775,907, forward strand.
AGTACACAAACAGAAACAGCTAAAAGAAAACCTGAGATGATATAAAGCTTAAGGGTATTTTAAGTGTTAGGTGAAATTTAGGATGGTTAATGTAATGATAAACACAGAACAATTATGACTATGAGCAACTGTTTGTTGCATAAGCACCTATAAAACAGAATATTTTTTTAATGAAAAGTTTTAGAAATTCTTTCAAATTAATATTTTGGAAAACCAGGTTATCTTACAAGACAAGACTTTTAACAGGATGACCCAGGATACTATACATATTTAATGGGGATAATAAAGTTAACTGACAGGGACAACTTAGAATTATCTATTTCTTTAGAATAATTCTTTACTGTATATCTTAGCCTCGAAAAGCTATTATTTGTTTGATTGAGTTTTAATTCATGAAGAGAAAAATGAAACACTCATATTCTAGGCATAGAATTAGTTAAAACAATACAAGTAAAGTGAAAAGGAAAGTCCATGATGAAACCAATCCACTGAACATAAGATTTCTCATAGTCTATTTGAAAGAATCATTGGTTCTGCCTTGTAATGTTTTCCAAAGCTGCAACAGCAAGAGGTCATATTTCTCCAGCATCTGCTTTCATAGAGGAGAAAGTTAGTCTAAGTTACAGTGAAATCTATTCCACATGACATTACATTTATCATCAAGATCAGCACTGAGCAGCCTCTTGAGCTGAAAATGATATTGACATGATTTAAATCAATTAACATCTTTATTTAGACAGAGATCATGGATGACAACAGTGAACTTGCTCATATTCAGATGATACAGCAAATGAAAATGTAATTATTGAAGCTAGATACTTTTAGTGTTTTACTGTTTCATCATCATCTCTCGTTGCCTTTTTTAGGTTATCCTCTTGCAAACATCTCTTATTACTTGTCCCTAATATTTTAAAAAACTCTTATCGCCCTTTCCATATAATCTTCCACCCTCTTTTGTCTTCTTCAATGGATACTTATTCCAGTGTAGCACACTCTGGAAAATGTCACAAAATCTTAAAAGAATTTATATTTAAAGGTGCCTCTGGACATATTGTGTTTGACTCAAACCGATTCAGCAACAGCAGATTTCTAATGACAGTATCCAGATGTGTTTTGAATACCAGTCTCATGGATCATCAGATTTCAGTCTCACTGATCACATTCATAATCATGAAAAAATATCCTTACTCTGCATTCTCCATGATATGCATTTATTCTGTTTTCTGATGTCCTAATACTATGCAATCTAATGCTTTCTCCAGGCTGTCAAGGTCCTCCAGCAGCTCTACACTCTTGTTGAATGATTAATACAAAATTTTGACTAGGATGTTTACAAGTAGAGAGGAATATTCTATAGTCTATAATTAATAGTTTCCTTGATCATTTTACAAAGACGTCTGGTTCTATTTGTTCATTTCTATCACTATGAAAGTAGATCATTAAACAGAAATGTTTATGTCTCTTTTGACTCCAGATTGATCCTTTAAATATAGGGTTTGTTTTGTCTAGTAGGCCAAAGGCCTAGTTAGGGACTCATTTGTTATTCCTGTAGATGGAGAAGCAGCTATAAGTGATGGTACTTCTTTGTCTTTCTACGTGATTGTTTCTGCTTCTGTGTAGTGTCCCTTCAGAAGATCTTTAACCACTCAGCACAAGGTTTTATTTCCTGTACTTCTGTACACATTTTGAAGTAGCACAGCTGCAAAGTCTTTGCTCAGTTTTTCTGAAAAAAAATATCTTGAGGTAGAATAAGAAAGTAGACAAGCTTATCTACTCAATATTGTGGATTTTTTAATTGGGTTTTTTAATTGGGTTTTTTGTTTTTTTGTTTGTTTGTTTTAAGACAGTGGTGTAATACAGCAATGCAATTCAACCTTTCACCACCTGGTTGATGACAGTTGGCTGTGTGACCAAGCTAATGTTTGTTCTTCAAGATATCAGTTCTAGACACATCTTCTCAGTACTAGCCAACAAATATTTGTACTGTACTTTTAAGTTGGGTTTTTCTTGCTTACTGAGTCTCTGTGTCTGGTGAAGAATTCTTAAAAATAAAAAAAGAAAAAAGAAAAAGAGATCCAGAGAAGGAAGGTAACAGGACTAGCATTACTGGAAGATTTTTGCAGACTGTCTAAATGTTCAGTCTGAAAATTCTGATGTTCGTTACAGAGGTAGTAAGCATGACAGTACATACTCTATGACTGCTTATTCCGATACCAAAGAATATCCCTAAGACAGATGTTTTCATCTTCTCCTCATCTTGGTTTTATTTTCTGTAATAAGAATATAGTACAGTTGGGAATGCCAGCAAGGGTCTTGTTTGCTAGGTGCATAGCACAGAACACAGCTCTCACCTTCCTGGGGATAGAATTGGCAGGTACAAGGTGTAAATTCATGTTCCCCAACCCCAAATGTTTTCATTTGACCAGATGAAAAAAAGAAAAGCAATAAACAATAGAAATGTCTGCCAGTGATAGGAAAAGGATAAGTATTTTAAACTAAAAGAGAATAGATTTAGTTTAGATATTAGCAAGAAATTCTTTATTGTGAGGGTGCAAGGGGAGGTAAGGCACTGGAACATGTTGCCCAAAGAAACTGTGAATGCTTCATTTCTGGAAAGGTTCAGTGTCAGATTGGATGGGTATTTGGGTAACCACTTATACTGGGTGGCAATCCTGCTCATGGCAGAGGCAAGGAACTATATCACAGAATCATAGAATCATAGAATGGTTTGGGTTGGAAGGGACTTCAGATATCTAGTTCCAAACACTCTATCATGGATGGGGTAGCCAATCATAGGTCAGATCTCCTACAGCCCCAACTCAGCCTAGCTTCTTTACAGCTGAGGCATCCACAACTTCTCTGGGCAGCTAGTCCTCGTACCTCAATATTTTCTCAGTAATTTTTTTCCCCTGGAGTCTTAATCTCTTCTCTTTTATTTAAAAAATATTCCCTCTTGATCTAACACTATTAGACTAGTAAAAAATTGGTCTCCATCTTCTACATAAGCTCTATTTAAATACTGAAAAGCTGCAATGAGGTCTCCCTGGAGCCTCCTCTTCTCCAAGCTAAATAAGTCCAGGTCCCTCAGCCTGTCCTCTAAGAATAGGTGCTCCTGCCCTCTGATGATCTTCGTGACCCTCCTCTACACTGTTTCAGCAGCTCCACAAAATCTCCAAAAGCTCCAGCTGATCCTTAAGATTTCTTCCAACACAAACTATTTTATGATTCTATGACTCTTCAGAATCCTCATTCTTCTTTTTCAGTTAGGAGCAATCTTGTGATCTTCCTCACTCCTGTTCTATGGAGACACAAGAGCAAGGAGAAAGCAGTCCTCTAATCTCCAACAGTTTTCTTCACAAGTCAGGAGTTTACCTATTTTCATTCTGGTCCACTTCTTTTATAACTAAGCACTCAGGACTACACAAAACAAATTTTAAGCAATGCTTGGAAATATTTTAACTACATTACTCATATAAATGAATTTTCTCTTGATTTATGTAATATGTATTTCTGGAGTAGATGATTTGTTTCATGGAGATCACTGTAAGAAAGGGAAAAAAAAAAAGGTAAAATTAAGCATTAATAATTCTTAAATTTTTTAGACATTTGTATCAGTTAAATAAAATAGAAATGTAGCCACATAAAAATCCATATAGTTTTAAGCTGATTAGATCAATAAAGTATGATCTCATGAAGCATTATATTATTATTCTTCCTTTCTATGATAACTGACTTCAGAAAAGCAATTTCTCTATGTTTTTGGTTTCTTTGCATTGAATACTGCAGAACTCTTAAATGGATTTAAAGTAAGATTGTTCAAAACTTTATGTTAGTTCAAACAAAGCTCTTTGATAAGATTTAACATTACAGATATTTACAAAAATGATAAAAAAAAGAAAAAGCATAAACCTAAAAATTCTTTCCATGTGGTTTAAATTAGATAAAATATTAGCATTAACCTTCATAGTGATATATAAGGTTTTCAAAAGCTAAAAAACAATAAAAAGTGTTTCTAGAACTTACACTAGCAGAACTACAGAGAAAGTCATGCCACATTATCCATCTGAGTCCACGAAGACTTGGAAAAAGTACTTATGAGGCATGTGAGCTACTTTGTCTGTTTCATAATCTGATAGTCCAGTACTTAAAGAAAATGCTAGAAGTATGAAAACTTCTTCAGCAGTGATGAAGCATGCATCTTCCTTTTAATACATACTGGGAGAAAAACAAGACAAAGCCAACAAATAACTCTGACACTGTAAAAGGACAGAAAAGAGAGCATAAAAAAACACATATAATCATGTTCTGGGCACCACCATCTATTGCCATTGTCATTTTATTTTGTCGTCTCATTAGGAAGAGTTTAATCTTAGAGAGAAATTAGGAGAACATCAGTATAAAGCTAACAAGACACATGTCCCTTTCTCGCAAAATTTGGAGCAAAATTCAGCAGTGAAGAAACTGTGTATAGTTAGGTGAAAGTTGTCATGGTGAATTAGACTTTTCCTACAGATTAATATACAGCCATGAAACAGTGGAACACAACTAAATTGTCAGGGAAGACCTTATCACAATAGTTTAGTACTTCGTGTACAAAGAGAACAAGGAGCCACATTAAGAAGACAAGGGGTGATGAGTATATATTGCATTGGGAGAGACTTTATTTTGGTATAAGAATTATTTGTTTTACAGTGAGAACAATAATCACTGGAACAGTCTCTCCAAGGGCATGTCAGAATCCCAACCAGTGGAAATTTTCAAGATGTGAATTTACAAGTTGCTAGAGGTTGTAAACCTTGCTTGATAATCTCAGCTCAACACCCTTTTCTCAAGAAATGTTGGTCCTCGTGATCTTTTGAGGTCCCTTCCAGCCTTGACTCTTGTATGGTTTTACGACTCTATAATGTACTATAAGAAGTACTAATGTACTTCTTATTAAAGAAAAACATAATTGGATAATTTGAATATATAGTACCATATGTACACAATTATGTATATTTTACAATTGAAAAATAGGAACTGTGCTTATTGAAAATGCTTTTGCAAAGGTATTATATACATTCTTGTTCTAAGACTAAAAAAAAATAAATTACATATTCAAGTCCCATCTTGTTCCAGCTCCATCAATAGTGAGAATGGTAAAGAACGAACACGGAAAGCTCTAAAGGGGGATTCGTCATGCAGCTTTAGCTAGAAGGCAAATTTTATTTATTAGTGGTATCTCTTCTAGCTTCCTTTTTGTCTCATAAAGTGTGGAGACTGCAATTTCTGTGATTCTGCTGTAATTCTTCTATAACTCTACCACATATGTTTTTATGTCAATCAATCCTATATCTCCATAGTAGCTGACTGTCCCCCTAGCACAGCAATTCTATTCACTCAATTCATATTGAACACTATTGCTGTATTAAGAGGACAGTTGACTAGCATGGGGAGGACAGGGTTGATTGACTAGGCTTCTGTGCAAGAATTACAGTAGAATTACAGCAGACTCAGAAATTGCAGCCTGCTGCTCCATGGAGAAGTTTGAATGGAAACGGTTCTGGGAGAGAGAAATTGTACCTAACGGAGATATTGCTAGTAGTAAGAAAGTCTTCCTTAGATTAATCCTCATCAAAAAGCAATTTGAAAAAGAAATTGTGAAAACTGAACTTCATTTTGAAGTACAATGTTATTGAAAAGAAGAATAGCAAACTATTAAAAGATACAACCTTTGTAAAACTACTGTTTGAAAAACTGTTTTTCTATTGATTGTATTAATGTGATGTTGTTTCTGACAGCAGTATTACTCCATAGCTTTGCTCATCAAAATATCAAATATATATTTAAAGCTAAATAGCAGATTTTGTATGGAGAAATGTTTAAAATGTGTTCTTCAAAACATTGTTTGGCATTTCCATCTAGAGTCTTCATTCCAGTAGCAATTTAAAATAGACATATATAGAATTTCCTTAAACTGGTACTACCATGTTTAAGCACAGATTAAATAGATATTTCAGGGGAATTTCAGATATTTTGCTAATATCCAGAGGCCAATCACTTACTTTATAACCAGACAATCTTGATTTTTTCTTTTCCCAAATGGTTTTGGAAAGTGATTTAACAGAATTTTAATGCTTCTCAGTTAACTTGTTTGTGTTATCGTGGTTATATTTCAAGATATCAAGATCATTACCACATACGGGCACACAGCATTATCATTCAAAAGACACTCTGAATATTATCTTTATTTAATTTTCTGTGTGATTAAATTCACAAAGATATTGCATATGCTATGAGAGATACCTTTGGTAAAAGATTTATATTATACATCTATGTCAGTATCTTCAAAGTATTATTACAGTATGTCATAGCTTTCAGCTCCTCAATGTCATTTTGCAATGGAGATCATACATGAAGTTATATAAAATATATATTAATTTGGTAGATTCTTCCATCCAAAGTTTCCAGTTCAGAATATTTTTTTCTTCAACTTGCAGATTATCACTGTTGCTTATGCTATTTTTTTACCAGTTTGTTCCCACTGGTATTTTGTAACTACTTTTTTTTCTCTTTTTTTGTTTCACACTCCATGTGTGTGCCATATAGTCAGATCAACAGATAATAAAACATAGCAGGATTTACTCTTCATACAAAATACCTACCTCAGAGCAGAGTTTGTATATGGATTTTAAGGGAAAAGTAGAACGGACTTTGATTAACTGCATCCCAAACTAATAATAATGATATCACTTCTCTAGTGTCTTGACTTCTGCGTTTTAGTATGGATATGAATAATGTCAATATCATCAAACTTTGGAACACATAGAAATGTTTTATGTCCATGATCATAGTGAGTCACATAGTTATGACTGGGCCGCTGTTAGGACATGGTCCTGGACAAGTGGGTCTAGTTGATTCTGCTTGAGAAAGCAGTTGGATAAAATTATGTCCAGAGGTCCCTTCCAACCATATCCATTCTGTGATTCTATGGTTTTGTTATCTGCTTCTGATGAGGAACAAAAATGTCAAGATCTTGAAATGAATATTGTTTTAACGTGAAGATATGAAGCAAGACAATGTCCAGCACTTGTGTATTCTATATTTTGTTTACCCTTATTGACAAATCACTTAGTCCACCACTGTGGAAATGCCATTAGTATTACTTTGTTCTATTCATATGATTTATTCTTAAATGTTTGAACATGATTGTTCAGCGGGTGACTCTACACCACATGATATTTGCCTAGTCTGGTCTCTGAATTATTTTACCCTCTGCAGTGCATCGTGACCCGACAGAAATAGTGCCAGACCAAATGCCGCGTTAACTAGTTTCCATGTTTACACTTCAGGCAATCCAGAAGGCACACATCAACTCACTTGATGTGGTAGGTCTGCAACACATCGCTGCAGACTGAAAGAACCACAGATGATGTGGCTTTTCAAATGCTGGCAGTTCTGTCTACACATTCATTCTTTCTTTCTTCTTCCTTCTTTCTTTTCTCCACCACATGCCCTATCTCCACACATCTTAGCTACATCTTCATGACTTTTTCACTGATATCTCTGTTGTCCTGATAGGACTGTAGGCTTGAAGTGGGAAGAAGACATTTCCCTTCCCTTCCCTTCCCTTCCCTTCCCTTCCCTTCCTTTCTTTTCCTTTTTTTTAGGACAATTTTCAGACTACATTTATAATTTTGCAGAAGACAGGTGGAATTCAGGTTGCTAAAGCTAATCTCTTTGATGTGTTTTTTTTTTTTTTTTTGGTAAAGCTGCATTGAAAAAGCAATTTTTATTTCCAGAATTTCTTGAACAAGTTTCATCATCTCTGTCAACTAAAAAAAAAAAAAACATAGCACAAGTAATTTTTTCTGTGTTGTTTTCAGATTGTTTTTCTTTCTTTCTTTCCTAGAATTTAGACCTTATTTTCCTTAGTTCCGGCACCCAATATTTTAGTGTTTCAGTTTCAGTTTCCTGTATAAATTCTGTTTTTCACTGTTTGATTAATATTTTTTTTCCATTCATTTCTAATTTCTGCCTTCAATATAAGTCAACTTTCATCAAATTTGTCCTGATTCTCCAGAGACTTTTCCTATCCATGGGACTTTTTGAACTGGATAGCAGTTCTTTTCTCTAGGAGATATCTCAAAGAACAGGTGTAAAAAAATCTTGCTTTTTCATTTTGTTTCTCAGAGGAATTATGTTTAACATATAAAGGAACTGTTTAACATACAATGGAGGTCTCTCAGAAGTCTAATGAGAAAGTGTATGGCATTATGCTTTCACTATGCATCCTCATCTTTATTGGAAATTTTTATTTCTATGCAAGCTACACTGCCTTTGCTATTTGAACACAGGTAGAGCTATGCAAGACCTCTAGTGCAAATGCAAATATACCAGATGAAAACAGCACACACTTGTACATGTTAGCCTTTACTTATTCAGAAAAGGTTTCTTCTATTTTGACTATATATGCTGCACAGAATAAAGTTTCTCTTTGTTACAGTGATAGTGGGAAGGTATTTCACATTGTCAATTCTATGCATTGAACTCTTCACTTTTCTAATGCCTATGTTTGGATCTGAATCAGATTTTAGGACATAAACTCCAATATTTAATGAAGTTCCTTGTTGTAATGTAACTTTGGCAGGCAACAAAACATTACACACCCACTCACTCATTCTTCCCACATAGAATGAGAGAGAGAATCAGAAAGGCAAGAGCATGAGAAATCATGTACTGAGATAAAGATAGTCTAGTTATTAAAGCAAAAGCCTTACCTGCAACCTAAGCAAAACAAGGAATTCAGTCACTACTTCCCATAGGTAAGCAGATGTTCAGCCACTCTCAGGAAAGCAGGACCCAGCATGTGTAATGTTTTCTTAGGAAGACAAACACAATCACTCTAAATGTTCTATCCTTTCTCCTTCTTTACCCCAGCTTTTATTGTTCAGCATGGCAACATAAGGCCAAGTGCAAGGTGCTGCACTTAGGCCAGGGCATAATCCCAGGTATATATACAAACTGGGGGAAGATCTCCTCGAGAGCATCCCTGCAGAGTAGGACTTGGGGGTCCTGGTGGACGAGAAGCTGGACATGAGCCAGCAGTGTGCACTTGCAGCCCTGATGGCCAGCTGTGTTCTGGGCTGCGTTAAAAAAGGGGTGGCCAGCAGGGAGAGGGAGGTGATTTTCCCCCTCTACTCAGCTCTTGTGAGGCTCCATCTGGAGTACTATAACCAGGCCTGGGGCCCCCAGCACAAGAAAGACTTGGAGCACTTGGAGGAGGGTCACTAAGATGATCAGAGGGCTGGAGCACCTCTCCAGAAACGAAGAAAGGTTGAGGGGATTAGGCTTGGAGAAAAGAAGGCTCTGAGAAGACCTCATTGTGGCCTTCCAGTATTTGAAGGGAGCGTACAAACAGGAGGGGGAATTACTGTTTACATAAGTGGATAGTGATGGGACAAGAGGGAATGGTTGTGGATGCTACATCCCAGGAGGCTTTCAAAGCCAGGCTGGATGTGGCTCTGGTCAGCCTGGTCTAGTGGTTGGCGGGTCCTGCACATAGCAGGAGGGTTGAAGCTAGATGATCATAGAATTATAGAATTGTTCAGGTTGGAAAAGACCTTAAAGATTATCAAGTCCAAACGTAACTTAACCATACTCCCCTAACTCTAACAACTCTCTGCTAAATCATGTCCCTGAGCAACACATCCAAATAGTTTTTAAACACATTCAGGGATGGTGACTCAACCACCTTCCTGGGGAGCCTATTCCAGTGCTTAACCACCCTTTCTATAAAGAAGTTTTTCCTGATATCCAACCTTAACTTCCCCTGGAGCAACTTGAAGCCATTTCCCCTCATCCTGTCACCAGTGAGAAGACAGCAACCCATCTCTTACTACAGTCAACCTTTCAGGTATTTGAAGAGAGCAATAAGCTCTCCCCCTCAGCCTCCTCTTCCCCTCACTAAACAGCCCCAGTTCCTTTAGTTTATGATCGCCATTATGGTCCTTTTCAACCCAGGCCATTCTGTGATTCTATGGTTCTATGAATGTCCCTTTGTCTAGTTTTGGTCAGCTGTTCTGGTTTGATCCCTCACTGGACATTCATAGAACCATGGAATCACAGAATGGCCTGGGTTGAAAAGGACCATAATGGCGATCATAAACTAAAGGAACTGGGGCTGTTTAGTGAGGGGAAGAGGAATGTCTTGTGCACCTCCAGCCTGCCTGCTGTCAAGGAAGTTCATGACTTTGTGTAAACACTGATCTGCATCAACTAAAACATCAATGTGTTGTCACCAATAATTTCATCTTAAATCCAAAGCACATCATCATATAAGCTACTGTATCTGACCAGTCTACACAGTATTAATGATTTCAACTCACATGAGATGTAGACTTGGGTATGGACTAGAGATATCTGGTTTATACTAATTCTAAAGAAAAATAAAGGAAGTACAGAAATTTTGAGGAAGATATTAAAACTGAAAATAAATCTAATTCCTCTGAGTTTATTTAATATTCGTAGAAAGCAAAATTGTCTTAGTTTTGGATATTTAGCTGCTCTTAGATAATTCCACAACAGTGTTCACAAGTACTTTCTTCTTTCCAGTCTAGTTTGGATGAGGGAATGGCGTGGAGCTGTGACAGGGGAGGGTCAGGCTGAGGATGAGGATGAGGTGCTTCACCACCTGGAACTGGTACTGGAACAGTCTCTCCATGGGAGTGGGCATGCAACCTCTTAGAGTTCAAGAAGCATCTGAACACTCTCGGTCATATAGTCTGATTTTTGGATGGTCCTGTGTCAAGTCAGGAATTTAATTTGATGATCCTTATGGGTGCCTTCCAACCTAGGATATTCTATGATTCCATAATTCTATGAAATGGACATCTTTTCTCCTAGGAATGGTTATTATACTATCTCTTAATTGGGCTACTGAGAGGATTGCTGTAAAGGACCCACCAAAGTCAGACTGATTTGCCTAACCAAGCTGCTATGGGCTATGACAAATTTCCACCTGATGATTATATGTAATTTTTTACTTTAAAAGCCTAATTAATAATCTACCTACAACTTTCCTTACCTGAAAGTTTTCTCAGTTTTTCACAAATGAAATAAAAAAAAGTTTATTTCTATTTTTTTTTCTTCCTGTTTTAAGATTCTAGGTGTACAGAGGTGATCTACAGTACTTTACGTTGATTTATTTGCTAATATACCATCAAAAGGCAGCTTAATACACAACTTGAACTTTTTCCCTCTTACCTTAATCCTATAACTGCTGTATCCCTGTTTATTGCTCTGAACACTTCTCCTGCCTTGGATTTACTCTCCTAAGATATTCACAGACTGTTATCATGTCCCCCCACTTCAGCAAAGAGTATATATAATATAATATATATACCTATGGTATATTATATATATTACATCGTTTAAAATCTGTATTCCTCCATTTGTCCTACTGTTTTGTGACAGGTTGTATTGCCTGCAGTATCTTTTATTTCTTGTTAGAGTTTTGTCAGTTCAACTGCTTCTTGAGCCTCACAAAACCTAATAGTAGTTAAATATTTACTTTTGGACTGGATGCAAAGAGAACTATTGAACTATCCTATAATGTCTCTCTTTTAAAAACAAAATAATACAAGATCTACTCAAAATCATTTGTATGTGTAATATTATATTCTATTACAAACACTTGGCCAATTCACTGTTAGCTGTGATTGGTCCAGTATTTGTTACTATTTGATTGATACGTTATCACGGTGAATCTGAACCCAATTCAGGAACTGAGACTTATTTATGCCAGGCACTAACTGAATACAAGAAAATATATATATATATATATATATATATATATATATATATATATAAATATTTTTTTTTTTTTTTTTCTCAAGGAACTCACAGTCTAAACAATGCAAAACAACGAAGAACAGATGACCAACAGGAAATGAAAAAAGAACAAGACTGCAATTGGAAGGAAAAAGGAGACAGAATGAGCAGTGGTTTCAGATATGGAGAGGCCTGGGGATTTCTTAACATACCAGCTTCCTTTCTGTCATTAAGCATGTGTTCCAAGTAATTTCCTTTCAAATGCTTGCTTTAAAATAACTTTCATGTTTCATTTTCTACATTTCTGATCTTTGCTAACAACATGGTTAACTCTCTGTCCTCACAGAGCCTGCTTTGTTATCTTTCTCTACCTAAATCTTTGATATGCATTTGATCTTCCATCTGTAGTATTCTCCAATCCTTGCAGCTAACAGCATAATACATCAATAATATTTTACAAATCTACAGAAATTTCAGAACAAATTTTGGAGTCAAATGTGATTTTAAAAACTCTAGATATATTACATCTATACGGTAAGTACATGTAAGTTAAGATTTATTTTATTTTATCTTACTGAAGAAAAACAAAAATCAGATTACTGTTTGTAAGAAAGGCTATGTGAATATTGTTGTCTCAGAATTCCAGGAAACTTTCCTTTCAAGAACAAAGTTACACAGCACTGCATCCCATCACCGTGTCCAGAGTGTACATCTGCTGGTAGACAAAGGTGCTTAAGAATTCTGTGTTACAAATGGATATTAAAGAGCATGTTTTTTGTTAAAACATAAGTGAGCCAACCTCCACAGACACATACTTATAAAAAGATGTTACTCTGGAGCTTTGGGCCTCCAAAACCATATATACATATTTTAACTCCAAAAAGAACAATTTAAAGATTAAAAAATATGGTTGTTGGGGTTGTTTAAAAGGCAAAAAATTTTTAGCTGTGCAGTGTTTTTCTAAAAGATATGAAAGCCAAATGTAGATTTCATCAACTAAAAGGTCTCAATCATCACAGAGCTTTATCATTTGATATCAATCTACTCCCAAAGATGAATAGCCTCAGGAATCTAGTGAGGATTGATGTTCAGTGTTGTCAGGAGAGGAGTAAAAACCAGGGTAGTACTCCAGAAGTACTGTGAACGTTTTGTAATTACTGGAATAGTAGAAGGTAGAACAGTGGCATTTGTAATGGTTGAGGGTACAAAAGTGACGCTTTCATTTGAAAAAATCTAGTTATTGTGCAAGACATGAAGATGAGGTATGAAGTGATCAACCTTGCTACTTGTGAGAAAAATAAAAGAAATTTTCATTTTTGGAAAACTGACAGTATCAATAAACTCACTGGGGGAAGTCACTGTATGCTGTTCTGTAGAGTTATGTGATTCTCCCATCACTTCATTAATCTACAAATTATGCCTGTGATTTTCCTTTACAAGGAATTTATTCCTTTAGGAATTAAATTATAGATACTGTAATACTGAAGAAGTTTCAGTAAAATTATTCTCGGGAACATAAGTTCTACTGTGTTTTCTATGGTATAAAACATTTTAAACATTTTATGCATTCTTCTTGTGCATCTTGTGCACGTTGGTTTGTCAGGTTGCTGTGCATGTGCTCTCTGGTAGCAGAATTTTACTCTGTTGCATTTTTATTTGCACAATTAAAGCACATTCATTTTCATGTTCATGTTTTGTACATAGTTATGGGTTTTGTTTGTTTGTTTCCTTTTGTTTTGTTGACTGTTTAGTTGGCTGTACTTTTTTACTCTTACAGCTTTTAGCATTCCTGTAAATTTAGAATGCAGCCATTCTGATCTTTTATATAAGTTCAATATTTTATTAATCTCTCTACAGCATAAGAATTGTGCTTTAGTGAAATTTAGATCAAAGCAATACATTTCTATTAACTAGGATTTTCCATGAAAAGTAAGTCAGCATCTGCTCCTTGGAGGATTTCTAAGAGAAAATTTTGAAATGTTGCTCTGTTTGAACTGGAATGATGATGCATCTTGTGTAAACACAATAGGAATTTTCTCTTGTGTTTCTTAGCCTTGCAGTATGAGTTCTGTCGAGTGATAGGTAGAGCTCTCTGCATGGTGTTATAATTGAAACATTGTTGTATGTTACAAGATTCAGTTTTTGATCTCTTCTTCATAATAGCGACTCTTTAATCTTTTTCTCTCTGTTGCCTCATTTTGCCTTCTCAGTGTATTACCCATGTTGAATACCATTATTGCTTTTGGTTATTAACTAGGGATGGATTTGGAAAAAGTAATTTTGCACTGGCTTGATGTAGCAGAATAAGCTGTCAAACATCATACCAGGTGACAGTGTGATGTCCTTCTGTGGAGCTGCAGCACAGTATGTGTTACAGCTGGAAGGTTATAGGTAATCAGAGAGGATTACCAACGGCAGCTTTATTAAATATCTGTGGAGGTCTACTGTGGCTGTGACCAGATAATACAAGCTTCTAGTATGAAAACAGGAAATTATTAATAAACTGGATTGACTGTTCTGAATGCCCTTGCAAAAGTTTATCTAATTTTATTTTCTAGGGAGATTAATGTTAAGTATTGGATTTATTATTACTTAAGGTGTAGGCCTTTTATGCTTTGAAATGATTCCCTTTTAATTTTATTGTATTTCCCTGGATGTTCAATGTTATTAATATTGTTTAAACCAGAATATTTCTATTCTTATTTTCTGGTAAGTAAATTTTGACAGTTCAGAGAACACTGTTTTATGGTTGAGCTTCTTGTTTTGTTCCTTCATGGGATTTTTTTTTTTTAATACTTTTTGTTTGTTTGTTTTTCATATACAATACAACACAGTTCAGTTCAGTGGCAATAGAAGCTAGTTTTTATGTTCATGTTAATCTTTTCATCCAATATCATGTCTTGCATATTGCAAACTTATTTTCATTCTAACATTTTATATAACGTCTATTGTATTCTTTTTTCTTTTTTCTTTTTTCTTTTTTCTTTTTCTTTTTCTTTTTCTTTTTCTTTTTCTTTTTCTTTTTCTTTTTC